>OY992541.1:15710128-16310128 GCA_963921195.1 Pegoplata infirma
AGACAGACAGACAGACAGACAGACAGACAGACAGACAGACAGACAGACAGACAGACAGACAGACAGACAGACAGACAGACAGACAGACAGACAGACAGACAGACAGACAGACAGACAGACAGACAGACAGACAGACAGACAGACAGACAGACAGACAGACAGACAGACAGACAGACAGACAGACAGACAGACAGACAGACAGACAGACAGACAGACAGACAGACAGACAGACAGACAGACAGACAGACAGACAGACAGACAGACAGACAGACAGACAGACAGACAGACAGACAGACAGACAGACAGACAGA
Organism: Pegoplata infirma; assembly: GCA_963921195.1. Classification (NCBI taxonomy): domain Eukaryota; kingdom Metazoa; phylum Arthropoda; class Insecta; order Diptera; family Anthomyiidae; genus Pegoplata; species Pegoplata infirma. The sequence continues at coordinate 15,710,440 of OY992541.1, forward strand.
CAGACAGACAGACAGACAGACAGACAGACAGACAGACAGACAGACAGACAGACAGACAGACAGACAGACAGACAGACAGACAGACAGACAGACAGACAGACAGACAGACAGACAGACAGACAGACAGACAGACAGACAGACAGACAGACAGACAGACAGACAGACAGACAGACAGACAGACAGACAGACAGACAGACAGACAGACAGACAGACAGACAGACAGACAGACAGACAGACAGACAGACAGACAGACAGACAGACAGACAGACAGACAGACAGACAGACAGACAGACAGACAGACAGACAGACAGACAGACAGACAGACAGACAGACAGACAGACAGACAGACAGACAGACAGACAGACAGACAGACAGACAGACAGACAGACAGACAGACAGACAGACAGACAGACAGACAGACAGACAGACAGACAGACAGACAGACAGACAGACAGACAGACAGACAGACAGACAGACAGACAGACAGACAGACAGACAGACAGACAGACAGACAGACAGACAGACAGACAGACAGACAGACAGACAGACAGACAGACAGACAGACAGACAGACAGACAGACAGACAGACAGACAGACAGACAGACAGACAGACAGACAGACAGACAGACAGACAGACAGACAGACAGACAGACAGACAGACAGACAGACAGACAGACAGACAGACAGACAGACAGACAGACAGACAGACAGACAGACAGACAGACAGACAGACAGACAGACAGACAGACAGACAGACAGACAGACAGACAGACAGACAGACAGACAGACAGACAGACAGACAGACAGACAGACAGACAGACAGACAGACAGACAGACAGACAGACAGACAGACAGACAGACAGACAGACAGACAGACAGACAGACAGACAGACAGACAGACAGACAGACAGACAGACAGACAGACAGACAGACAGACAGACAGACAGACAGACAGACAGACAGACAGACAGACAGACAGACAGACAGACAGACAGACAGACAGACAGACAGACAGACAGACAGACAGACAGACAGACAGACAGACAGACAGACAGACAGACAGACAGACAGACAGACAGACAGACAGACAGACAGACAGACAGACAGACAGACAGACAGACAGACAGACAGACAGACAGACAGACAGACAGACAGACAGACAGACAGACAGACAGACAGACAGACAGACAGACAGACAGACAGACAGACAGACAGACAGACAGACAGACAGACAGACAGACAGACAGACAGACAGACAGACAGACAGACAGACAGACAGACAGACAGACAGACAGACAGACAGACAGACAGACAGACAGACAGACAGACAGACAGACAGACAGACAGACAGACAGACAGACAGACAGACAGACAGACAGACAGACAGACAGACAGACAGACAGACAGACAGACAGACAGACAGACAGACAGACAGACAGACAGACAGACAGACAGACAGACAGACAGACAGACAGACAGACAGACAGACAGACAGACAGACAGACAGACAGACAGACAGACAGACAGACAGACAGACAGACAGACAGACAGACAGACAGACAGACAGACAGACAGACAGACAGACAGACAGACAGACAGACAGACAGACAGACAGACAGACAGACAGACAGACAGACAGACAGACAGACAGACAGACAGACAGACAGACAGACAGACAGACAGACAGACAGACAGACAGACAGACAGACAGACAGACAGACAGACAGACAGACAGACAGACAGACAGACAGACAGACAGACAGACAGACAGACAGACAGACAGACAGACAGACAGACAGACAGACAGACAGACAGACAGACAGACAGACAGACAGACAGACAGACAGACAGACAGACAGACAGACAGACAGACAGACAGACAGACAGACAGACAGACAGACAGACAGACAGACAGACAGACAGACAGACAGACAGACAGACAGACAGACAGACAGACAGACAGACAGACAGACAGACAGACAGACAGACAGACAGACAGACAGACAGACAGACAGACAGACAGACAGACAGACAGACAGACAGACAGACAGACAGACAGACAGACAGACAGACAGACAGACAGACAGACAGACAGACAGACAGACAGACAGACAGACAGACAGACAGACAGACAGACAGACAGACAGACAGACAGACAGACAGACAGACAGACAGACAGACAGACAGACAGACAGACAGACAGACAGACAGACAGACAGACAGACAGACAGACAGACAGACAGACAGACAGACAGACAGACAGACAGACAGACAGACAGACAGACAGACAGACAGACAGACAGACAGACAGACAGACAGACAGACAGACAGACAGACAGACAGACAGACAGACAGACAGACAGACAGACAGACAGACAGACAGACAGACAGACAGACAGACAGACAGACAGACAGACAGACAGACAGACAGACAGACAGACAGACAGACAGACAGACAGACAGACAGACAGACAGACAGACAGACAGACAGACAGACAGACAGACAGACAGACAGACAGACAGACAGACAGACAGACAGACAGACAGACAGACAGACAGACAGACAGACAGACAGACAGACAGACAGACAGACAGACAGACAGACAGACAGACAGACAGACAGACAGACAGACAGACAGACAGACAGACAGACAGACAGACAGACAGACAGACAGACAGACAGACAGACAGACAGACAGACAGACAGACAGACAGACAGACAGACAGACAGACAGACAGACAGACAGACAGACAGACAGACAGACAGACAGACAGACAGACAGACAGACAGACAGACAGACAGACAGACAGACAGACAGACAGACAGACAGACAGACAGACAGACAGACAGACAGACAGACAGACAGACAGACAGACAGACAGACAGACAGACAGACAGACAGACAGACAGACAGACAGACAGACAGACAGACAGACAGACAGACAGACAGACAGACAGACAGACAGACAGACAGACAGACAGACAGACAGACAGACAGACAGACAGACAGACAGACAGACAGACAGACAGACAGACAGACAGACAGACAGACAGACAGACAGACAGACAGACAGACAGACAGACAGACAGACAGACAGACAGACAGACAGACAGACAGACAGACAGACAGACAGACAGACAGACAGACAGACAGACAGACAGACAGACAGACAGACAGACAGACAGACAGACAGACAGACAGACAGACAGACAGACAGACAGACAGACAGACAGACAGACAGACAGACAGACAGACAGACAGACAGACAGACAGACAGACAGACAGACAGACAGACAGACAGACAGACAGACAGACAGACAGACAGACAGACAGACAGACAGACAGACAGACAGACAGACAGACAGACAGACAGACAGACAGACAGACAGACAGACAGACAGACAGACAGACAGACAGACAGACAGACAGACAGACAGACAGACAGACAGACAGACAGACAGACAGACAGACAGACAGACAGACAGACAGACAGACAGACAGACAGACAGACAGACAGACAGACAGACAGACAGACAGACAGACAGACAGACAGACAGACAGACAGACAGACAGACAGACAGACAGACAGACAGACAGACAGACAGACAGACAGACAGACAGACAGACAGACAGACAGACAGACAGACAGACAGACAGACAGACAGACAGACAGACAGACAGACAGACAGACAGACAGACAGACAGACAGACAGACAGACAGACAGACAGACAGACAGACAGACAGACAGACAGACAGACAGACAGACAGACAGACAGACAGACAGACAGACAGACAGACAGACAGACAGACAGACAGACAGACAGACAGACAGACAGACAGACAGACAGACAGACAGACAGACAGACAGACAGACAGACAGACAGACAGACAGACAGACAGACAGACAGACAGACAGACAGACAGACAGACAGACAGACAGACAGACAGACAGACAGACAGACAGACAGACAGACAGACAGACAGACAGACAGACAGACAGACAGACAGACAGACAGACAGACAGACAGACAGACAGACAGACAGACAGACAGACAGACAGACAGACAGACAGACAGACAGACAGACAGACAGACAGACAGACAGACAGACAGACAGACAGACAGACAGACAGACAGACAGACAGACAGACAGACAGACAGACAGACAGACAGACAGACAGACAGACAGACAGACAGACAGACAGACAGACAGACAGACAGACAGACAGACAGACAGACAGACAGACAGACAGACAGACAGACAGACAGACAGACAGACAGACAGACAGACAGACAGACAGACAGACAGACAGACAGACAGACAGACAGACAGACAGACAGACAGACAGACAGACAGACAGACAGACAGACAGACAGACAGACAGACAGACAGACAGACAGACAGACAGACAGACAGACAGACAGACAGACAGACAGACAGACAGACAGACAGACAGACAGACAGACAGACAGACAGACAGACAGACAGACAGACAGACAGACAGACAGACAGACAGACAGACAGACAGACAGACAGACAGACAGACAGACAGACAGACAGACAGACAGACAGACAGACAGACAGACAGACAGACAGACAGACAGACAGACAGACAGACAGACAGACAGACAGACAGACAGACAGACAGACAGACAGACAGACAGACAGACAGACAGACAGACAGACAGACAGACAGACAGACAGACAGACAGACAGACAGACAGACAGACAGACAGACAGACAGACAGACAGACAGACAGACAGACAGACAGACAGACAGACAGACAGACAGACAGACAGACAGACAGACAGACAGACAGACAGACAGACAGACAGACAGACAGACAGACAGACAGACAGACAGACAGACAGACAGACAGACAGACAGACAGACAGACAGACAGACAGACAGACAGACAGACAGACAGACAGACAGACAGACAGACAGACAGACAGACAGACAGACAGACAGACAGACAGACAGACAGACAGACAGACAGACAGACAGACAGACAGACAGACAGACAGACAGACAGACAGACAGACAGACAGACAGACAGACAGACAGACAGACAGACAGACAGACAGACAGACAGACAGACAGACAGACAGACAGACAGACAGACAGACAGACAGACAGACAGACAGACAGACAGACAGACAGACAGACAGACAGACAGACAGACAGACAGACAGACAGACAGACAGACAGACAGACAGACAGACAGACAGACAGACAGACAGACAGACAGACAGACAGACAGACAGACAGACAGACAGACAGACAGACAGACAGACAGACAGACAGACAGACAGACAGACAGACAGACAGACAGACAGACAGACAGACAGACAGACAGACAGACAGACAGACAGACAGACAGACAGACAGACAGACAGACAGACAGACAGACAGACAGACAGACAGACAGACAGACAGACAGACAGACAGACAGACAGACAGACAGACAGACAGACAGACAGACAGACAGACAGACAGACAGACAGACAGACAGACAGACAGACAGACAGACAGACAGACAGACAGACAGACAGACAGACAGACAGACAGACAGACAGACAGACAGACAGACAGACAGACAGACAGACAGACAGACAGACAGACAGACAGACAGACAGACAGACAGACAGACAGACAGACAGACAGACAGACAGACAGACAGACAGACAGACAGACAGACAGACAGACAGACAGACAGACAGACAGACAGACAGACAGACAGACAGACAGACAGACAGACAGACAGACAGACAGACAGACAGACAGACAGACAGACAGACAGACAGACAGACAGACAGACAGACAGACAGACAGACAGACAGACAGACAGACAGACAGACAGACAGACAGACAGACAGACAGACAGACAGACAGACAGACAGACAGACAGACAGACAGACAGACAGACAGACAGACAGACAGACAGACAGACAGACAGACAGACAGACAGACAGACAGACAGACAGACAGACAGACAGACAGACAGACAGACAGACAGACAGACAGACAGACAGACAGACAGACAGACAGACAGACAGACAGACAGACAGACAGACAGACAGACAGACAGACAGACAGACAGACAGACAGACAGACAGACAGACAGACAGACAGACAGACAGACAGACAGACAGACAGACAGACAGACAGACAGACAGACAGACAGACAGACAGACAGACAGACAGACAGACAGACAGACAGACAGACAGACAGACAGACAGACAGACAGACAGACAGACAGACAGACAGACAGACAGACAGACAGACAGACAGACAGACAGACAGACAGACAGACAGACAGACAGACAGACAGACAGACAGACAGACAGACAGACAGACAGACAGACAGACAGACAGACAGACAGACAGACAGACAGACAGACAGACAGACAGACAGACAGACAGACAGACAGACAGACAGACAGACAGACAGACAGACAGACAGACAGACAGACAGACAGACAGACAGACAGACAGACAGACAGACAGACAGACAGACAGACAGACAGACAGACAGACAGACAGACAGACAGACAGACAGACAGACAGACAGACAGACAGACAGACAGACAGACAGACAGACAGACAGACAGACAGACAGACAGACAGACAGACAGACAGACAGACAGACAGACAGACAGACAGACAGACAGACAGACAGACAGACAGACAGACAGACAGACAGACAGACAGACAGACAGACAGACAGACAGACAGACAGACAGACAGACAGACAGACAGACAGACAGACAGACAGACAGACAGACAGACAGACAGACAGACAGACAGACAGACAGACAGACAGACAGACAGACAGACAGACAGACAGACAGACAGACAGACAGACAGACAGACAGACAGACAGACAGACAGACAGACAGACAGACAGACAGACAGACAGACAGACAGACAGACAGACAGACAGACAGACAGACAGACAGACAGACAGACAGACAGACAGACAGACAGACAGACAGACAGACAGACAGACAGACAGACAGACAGACAGACAGACAGACAGACAGACAGACAGACAGACAGACAGACAGACAGACAGACAGACAGACAGACAGACAGACAGACAGACAGACAGACAGACAGACAGACAGACAGACAGACAGACAGACAGACAGACAGACAGACAGACAGACAGACAGACAGACAGACAGACAGACAGACAGACAGACAGACAGACAGACAGACAGACAGACAGACAGACAGACAGACAGACAGACAGACAGACAGACAGACAGACAGACAGACAGACAGACAGACAGACAGACAGACAGACAGACAGACAGACAGACAGACAGACAGACAGACAGACAGACAGACAGACAGACAGACAGACAGACAGACAGACAGACAGACAGACAGACAGACAGACAGACAGACAGACAGACAGACAGACAGACAGACAGACAGACAGACAGACAGACAGACAGACAGACAGACAGACAGACAGACAGACAGACAGACAGACAGACAGACAGACAGACAGACAGACAGACAGACAGACAGACAGACAGACAGACAGACAGACAGACAGACAGACAGACAGACAGACAGACAGACAGACAGACAGACAGACAGACAGACAGACAGACAGACAGACAGACAGACAGACAGACAGACAGACAGACAGACAGACAGACAGACAGACAGACAGACAGACAGACAGACAGACAGACAGCCAGCCAGACAGACAGACAGACAGACAGACAGACAGACAGACAGACAGACAGACAGACAGACAGACAGACAGACAGACAGACAGACAGACAGACAGACAGACAGACAGACAGACAGACAGACAGACAGACAGACAGACAGACAGACAGACAGACAGACAGACAGACAGACAGACAGACAGACAGACAGACAGACAGACAGACAGACAGACAGACAGACAGACAGACAGACAGACAGACAGACAGACAGACAGACAGACAGACAGACAGACAGACAGACAGACAGACAGACAGACAGACAGACAGACAGACAGACAGACAGACAGACAGACAGACAGACAGACAGACAGACAGACAGACAGACAGACAGACAGACAGACAGACAGACAGACAGACAGACAGACAGACAGACAGACAGACAGACAGACAGACAGACAGACAGACAGACAGACAGACAGACAGACAGACAGACAGACAGACAGACAGACAGACAGACAGACAGACAGACAGACAGACAGACAGACAGACAGACAGACAGACAGACAGACAGACAGACAGACAGACAGACAGACAGACAGACAGACAGACAGACAGACAGACAGACAGACAGACAGACAGACAGACAGACAGACAGACAGACAGACAGACAGACAGACAGACAGACAGACAGACAGACAGACAGACAGACAGACAGACAGACAGACAGACAGACAGACAGACAGACAGACAGACAGACAGACAGACAGACAGACAGACAGACAGACAGACAGACAGACAGACAGACAGACAGACAGACAGACAGACAGACAGACAGACAGACAGACAGACAGACAGACAGACAGACAGACAGACAGACAGACAGACAGACAGACAGACAGACAGACAGACAGACAGACAGACAGACAGACAGACAGACAGACAGACAGACAGACAGACAGACAGACAGACAGACAGACAGACAGACAGACAGACAGACAGACAGACAGACAGACAGACAGACAGACAGACAGACAGACAGACAGACAGACAGACAGACAGACAGACAGACAGACAGACAGACAGACAGACAGACAGACAGACAGACAGACAGACAGACAGACAGACAGACAGACAGACAGACAGACAGACAGACAGACAGACAGACAGACAGACAGACAGACAGACAGACAGACAGACAGACAGACAGACAGACAGACAGACAGACAGACAGACAGACAGACAGACAGACAGACAGACAGACAGACAGACAGACAGACAGACAGACAGACAGACAGACAGACAGACAGACAGACAGACAGACAGACAGACAGACAGACAGACAGACAGACAGACAGACAGACAGACAGACAGACAGACAGACAGACAGACAGACAGACAGACAGACAGACAGACAGACAGACAGACAGACAGACAGACAGACAGACAGACAGACAGACAGACAGACAGACAGACAGACAGACAGACAGACAGACAGACAGACAGACAGACAGACAGACAGACAGACAGACAGACAGACAGACAGACAGACAGACAGACAGACAGACAGACAGACAGACAGACAGACAGACAGACAGACAGACAGACAGACAGACAGACAGACAGACAGACAGACAGACAGACAGACAGACAGACAGACAGACAGACAGACAGACAGACAGACAGACAGACAGACAGACAGACAGACAGACAGACAGACAGACAGACAGACAGACAGACAGACAGACAGACAGACAGACAGACAGACAGACAGACAGACAGACAGACAGACAGACAGACAGACAGACAGACAGACAGACAGACAGACAGACAGACAGACAGACAGACAGACAGACAGACAGACAGACAGACAGACAGACAGACAGACAGACAGACAGACAGACAGACAGACAGACAGACAGACAGACAGACAGACAGACAGACAGACAGACAGACAGACAGACAGACAGACAGACAGACAGACAGACAGACAGACAGACAGACAGACAGACAGACAGACAGACAGACAGACAGACAGACAGACAGACAGACAGACAGACAGACAGACAGACAGACAGACAGACAGACAGACAGACAGACAGACAGACAGACAGACAGACAGACAGACAGACAGACAGACAGACAGACAGACAGACAGACAGACAGACAGACAGACAGACAGACAGACAGACAGACAGACAGACAGACAGACAGACAGACAGACAGACAGACAGACAGACAGACAGACAGACAGACAGACAGACAGACAGACAGACAGACAGACAGACAGACAGACAGACAGACAGACAGACAGACAGACAGACAGACAGACAGACAGACAGACAGACAGACAGACAGACAGACAGACAGACAGACAGACAGACAGACAGACAGACAGACAGACAGACAGACAGACAGACAGACAGACAGACAGACAGACAGACAGACAGACAGACAGACAGACAGACAGACAGACAGACAGACAGACAGACAGACAGACAGACAGACAGACAGACAGACAGACAGACAGACAGACAGACAGACAGACAGACAGACAGACAGACAGACAGACAGACAGACAGACAGACAGACAGACAGACAGACAGACAGACAGACAGACAGACAGACAGACAGACAGACAGACAGACAGACAGACAGACAGACAGACAGACAGACAGACAGACAGACAGACAGACAGACAGACAGACAGACAGACAGACAGACAGACAGACAGACAGACAGACAGACAGACAGACAGACAGACAGACAGACAGACAGACAGACAGACAGACAGACAGACAGACAGACAGACAGACAGACAGACAGACAGACAGACAGACAGACAGACAGACAGACAGACAGACAGACAGACAGACAGACAGACAGACAGACAGACAGACAGACAGACAGACAGACAGACAGACAGACAGACAGACAGACAGACAGACAGACAGACAGACAGACAGACAGACAGACAGACAGACAGACAGACAGACAGACAGACAGACAGACAGACAGACAGACAGACAGACAGACAGACAGACAGACAGACAGACAGACAGACAGACAGACAGACAGACAGACAGACAGACAGACAGACAGACAGACAGACAGACAGACAGACAGACAGACAGACAGACAGACAGACAGACAGACAGACAGACAGACAGACAGACAGACAGACAGACAGACAGACAGACAGACAGACAGACAGACAGACAGACAGACAGACAGACAGACAGACAGACAGACAGACAGACAGACAGACAGACAGACAGACAGACAGACAGACAGACAGACAGACAGACAGACAGACAGACAGACAGACAGACAGACAGACAGACAGACAGACAGACAGACAGACAGACAGACAGACAGACACTTTCACTCATAACTTTTGATTGGCTAGGCCGATTTCGCTCAAATGCAATACCAAACTTCTCGGGAGAACTTCCAACAAATATGTTAAGTTTCAGTCATCTCTGTGTAATATTTTGTCCGCTACAGCATTTTCAACAGACAGACGGACAGACGGACAGACGGACATCGCTAGAATGTCTTAAAATCGATCGGGCATCATGAATATATATACTTTATGGGGTCCCAGACCGATATTTCCATGAGTTACAAACGGAATAACAAACTTATATATATTTCTATCACTAAGTGTAGGGTATAAAAAACGTTAAATATAAATTCTATTGAGAGTGAAAAACATTTAAGTGCTGGGAAATTAAAAAGTATGTTTTGATTTAAATTTCATATAAATTGTAAACCGAATTATTTTGCAATGGCTAAACATGCCGGCCCCATTGAAACGGTCTTCAATATATGAGTGGTGTAACCATTGTACGTACGGACCTGTATTCACTTCAACAATTGGCATTTGGGTTTCATCCTTCCTTCTATTACGTTTGGACATTGGAAACTTTAGATTCAGTATAAGTAGTCCGCAAGTCGGTATACATCCTATCCCGGTACGAAAACCTTGAAAAGACAAAAAGAAAACTTTTTTGGATAAGCCTGAAACGCTTGAACGAATAGCCTTAGAAGCAAGGTTGGCAATCGATGCGTACCCAGAATAACGGTATTTGGCTTTTGTACCGCAACCACTAAAGATGTGGACATTTTTAAAAGTGATTATGAAAGTCGATGAAATTTCTAGTATTTTTGATGTGTTACTTCGTGTTTTTACCGGTTCATTTTCGTTATACAGGCCAATACCTTTAAAATACCGTTTCAAACGGTATTATAAAGGTATTGGCCTATATTTCGAAAAGCAACCGGTACAAACACATAAAAAAACTCGAAATTTCATAGACTTCCATAATCGCTTTCAAAAATGTCTATATATTCTGGGTGGATATCGATTGCCAACCCTGCTTAGAAGTGAAACAAAAGATAACGCAATGTTTTTTAATGGGTGGTAGAAAAAGATGTTTAGAATTACCAGGCGCGAATCCAGCTCTTGGGTTTGGGGGGGGGGGGAATTTTTTTTTAACTCAAAAAAATTTTATTTTGCAGGAAACCTCAGGTCGGATTTGAATCATTAGTTAGGGTTTTTAGTATTTACCTATTGTTTATTATGACTTTTTCTATAGAAACATTTCCATCCAAACGTTTTCCATCCAAAATTTCTTAGGTTTTGAAATATTTTTTTTATAATCTATTTTTCTACAGAAAAAGTCTAAAATACAGAAACGTTACCAATGCTTTTTAAAAATATTTGAGGCAATTTCCTTGATTCTGAGACATTTTTCTATACCCGGTGAAAAATGTTCGTATATGGAAACATATACGAGGATATATGGCTACATATATGAAGATATATGACCATATATGAACCATATATGGACACATATGTATATATATGAACATATGTGGGGTCATACATAATTATGTATGAATCATATATATATTATATCATATACGTCCATATACGTAAAGTGAACCCATATGTAAATATATGGCATACATGTATAAGTTAACAACAACAGACAATTCAACATAACAACAACAATAGCCACTAAACGTGCCGATATCAAAACTGCAACTATAGCGGATTCCCAGACGGTAACCTGAATCCGCACACGCAGTCAACAACAACGGTGGGAAGCCAACAGCCAGCACAGCAAAGGTGGGAAATGCACAATCAACATTTTTAACATTCAAAATTATATTAATATAATAATTTGATCCAATGATCAGTTTTTTATTATATTTTTCCAATTTAAATACAAATCATTTTTAATAATTTTAACCTACACGAGAACTGGTAACAATGACCGTCGTCTCGTTGTAGCGAAATCGACCAAGGGTTTTTGTGGGAATCGAACCCACGACCCCTTGTTTCATAGGCTAGCACGCTATTAACTAACCTACAGGGGCCCCATAAAATTATATTTAATTAAACAAATAATGTAAAAACCTGGAAGTCAGTTGTATACGATAAATAAAAACACATATTGTCAACATAAGTTGACAACATAAAAAAAATATTTTTTTTTAAATAAAAAATCCGTGTTTTAATTGGCGCCCGAGCAGGGACCCTTGAAAAAGAGGTCCTTTGTGGTTAAAAAAAAATTATAGATCGCGGAAACAGTGCGCCCCAGTAACCTTTTAAAAACGGGTAAACGGGAGATCTTAAAAATAGATCAGCGGCCGTGATATAGAGTTAAGTGAAAATACCCAAAATTAACAAGAAAAAAAATTTTCCAAATCAAACTAATTGTAAAGTGACAATAATTTAACAAATAACATTACAATTAAATAATTTTAAGAAAAAAATCCAGAAGTGAAAATAATCAAATTAAATAAAAAAATATAAATAAGATTAAAACCAAATGATTAAACTAATTGAAAGTAATTCTAAGAAAAAGTGACAAATTTCGAAAACCAAATAAAGAACTTAATATTTTTAAGTAAAAGGATAAAAATTAAAAATAGTAAAACTTAACAAAAAAAAATGTTGATAAAACATTAAATAATTAAAACTGAGTGACAATTTAAAAAAAAAAAAAAAAAAAGTGACAAAATTCAAAAATCAAATAAAGAACTTAATATTTGTTAATGTCAAAAGTCGTTCAAATATAACTTTTACATTAATCCGTTAAATTTCCAAAAGCCTTATATTCAAAAGCTGAATATTGTGAGAAGCAGAAAAGTTATCGAAAAACTTGTCTGTCTCTTTCTCATAATAAGGCCTAAAATTCCTATTGTCAATATAATATTGTCTTAGATACTATTTCCGTTTTTTAGCATTAGAAAAATACTTCCTTGTTAACCTAGCATCCAAATTGGTAAGATCTTCTTGCTGCTTAATAAAATATCGACTTTCCTTAAAAACCTAATTCCTTTGTGTTTTTATTTTCTTTTCTTTCAACTCCTTGGGATATTTTATTAACACTCGATTGAGCCATAAAATCAATTCGTGATTTTATTTGTGCTCAGAGCTCCAGCCTAATACTCCAATATTCCACAGATTCATCCCAACATTTGGTCCCATTCGATCCGGATTACTTAATTGGAAAAAGCTCTGAGAATTCTGCTTAATTGGAGATTTTACCAAATCAACAACAACATCCCGTATTTGCTCCAACCATCCAAAAATACCAGGTTCGTTTGCATTTTGTTTATTACTCAATTCGTGTTTAATAGTGCATTAGGGTTTTTTTTTTTGTTTTTGAGCAAATTACTCCATTTGTTTGATACATTGCTACACCACGTTGTAGCCACCGTAAAATAAAATCAAAAAAATTCTTATTTTTGGAATATATTCAAATAAGGAAATTTCAATAACTAATCCGAAATTAAAAGTTTAAAAGAGAAATCATAGAAACAAAAGTATTTCATGTACAAAAATAGTGGAAATTAGTGAAGAAAATTAACATAAAAATAAATTAGAAAAATTCAAACTAAAGGAACAAATATTCTACAATCCAATTATAGTAACAGACTTAGTCTAATTTGGTTTAATTATATTTCGACACGCTTAGTACATTTGGTTTTAAAATTATCCAAAAGGAAAAAAGTACCATTGTACTTACTTTCTCATCCCTATTTTCACTTACCCGCGCACACACACAGAGGAAAAAGTTCAGAAAAATTCCACACAATAATTGCATTCTCATTATTGTTTTTATTTTTACGCTTTTTTTATTTTTTATACCCTTCAATCTCACAAATTATTCTGGTTGTGCATTTTGACTAACTTGTCGTTTCACGTTTGCAAAAGTTAGAAGCAAAACAGATACTAAGAGACAAAATCCGAACTTAAGAGAGAGAGCTCTTAACTATCCATATTCCAGTCAGCTAGGGTCATTGAACTCTGATATATTTTTTGTTAAACAGCTGATTACTTGCACACTCGAAGTTGTGAAATAGTACAACACTCCCGAAAAATTCCCTCAGTGACTGGTTTTGTAACTGAACTCCAAATATAATTCAAATCTGGTAATTTTTATCAATAATTTGAATTTGATAGCACTAAAACTACTATCAAAAATAATTTTACGATAAAAAAGTGCATTTTTGTATGAAATCAGATCACTATTTCGGGTAATAAGTTATAACATTAAAAAAAAAAAAAAATTTTTGGTTTGTTAAAGTTTTTATTAAAAGTTTTTTTTTTTACAAAATTTTCTACTACAATTTTTGAAGCTTTTTAAAAAAAAAAAAAATAAATACACAATCTTTCGTATAACCAACTGAAAGTTTTCACATTTCGCAACTTTTGACAAGTTGGACAACACATTTAAAACTTTTAAAATAGTTTTGCGACATTTCGAGAAGATTCTTATTTGTCAAAGTTGACTTTTAAGAGATTTAAGCTTTTACCCTCATAGTCGTTATTAGCCAATTCTCTTGCGTTTTGTTCCAACTGGTAATTATTTTTTAAAAAAGGGGAAGAAACTTACTGTAATTTTTTACAGTTAGCTTCGCTTAAGTAATCCTCATTAGTCTCGACAGTTAGCTTTATCCAGTCTTCATCCATACTTTTCATAGACTTATTATATTATTATATATTATTTTCATAGCTTATTTCCAATTTCAATTGAAAATGTCTCTTGACCATTTCATTCGTTTGGCCAATAGTTTAATCGAATTCGAGGCCGACTATGCGGCTGGTCAATACCCAAGTACATCTCTCCATGCCGTTGATGTACATCGTTATGAGGTAAAGTCAATTTGGTCTCGAGTTAAATCCGCCTATGAAAAGTATCTTTTTGATCGGGATAACGAAGACTTAAATACTGATGAAGAAAGTAAGGATAAAGATAAAGAAAATGAAGATATATAGTAGAATCGTTCCACAAAAAATATAAGAGCACATATGAGGCATTCCACACCAAATGTCCCGCTACAGAAAAACATGTGTCCCGTAAATTTCTGAATAGGTTGTTTGGATAGCCCTATATGTAACTAAGAAAATTGCGTTTTGGTTTTTCAAATTTTCGAAAACTGGGCTTAGGAGGCGTGGTCAAATATTGGAAAAATGGTAAAATTTGTGGCGAGTTGCCTTGATTAAATATTTATCACATTAAAACGGAATGCACCACAATGTCAAAAATTTACGTTCTTATATAGTTTTTTATGGGCTATCGATTAAATTTTTTTTTTTTGGAAAATTTTCAGAACCCGTTCTGAAATTTTCCATTTTTTATAAAAGTCAATTTATCAAAAATCCGGCCACTTTTTTTTTTCTTTTTTCTTTATTTTTTTAAAAGTTTAGATGTTTGTCCATCCACACAAAAAAAAAATCAGAAACACGTTCATCTTTTTTTTCGAGAAAATCGCATTTGAACTTTAAATTTTATAACAATTTTGTTATTTGCTTGTATTTCTTTGTTTTAAAGTTGCGAATAAGTAATATTAATTGCATAAATATCCGTCATACGCTCTGTTGACACAAGAAAATACAAGCAAATTACTAAATTGTTATGAAATTTAAAGTTCAAATGCGATTTTCTCGAAAAAAAAAGATGAACGTGTTTCTGATTTTTTTTGTGTGGATGGACAAACATCTAAACTTTTAAAAAAATAAATAAAAAAGAAAAAAAAAAGTGGCCGGATTTTTGATAAATTGACTTTTTTAAAAAATGGAAAATTTCAGAACGGGTTCTGAAAATTTTCCAAAAAAAAAATTTTAATCGATAGCCCATACAAAACTATATAAGAACGTAAATTTTTGACATTGTGGTGCATTCCGTTTTAATGTGATAAATATTTAATCAAGGCAACTCGCCACAAATTTGAACATTTTTCCAATATTTGACCACGCCTCCTAAGCCCAGTTTTTGAAAAATTGAAAAACCAAAAACGCAATTTTCTAAGTTCCATATAGGGCTATCCATATCACCTATTCAGAAGTTTACGGTACACATGTTTTTTTTCGCTGGACATTTGGTGTGGAATGCCTCATATATAACGTATTGCAATCTATTGGCCCAATTAAATGAGGCTTACGAAACCAAACGATATGATTCCCTTCCAAAAGTTGAACTCCAAAATATCGACCACTCCACTCCGCGACAATCTCAAGTGGCCTCTAGTAGCTCAACCTCTCACAGTTTTCGTCTTCCACCATGCGACATTGAGATCTTCAAAGGAGATTACCTGTCCTGGCCCACATTTCGAGATATGTTCTCAGATGTTTATATAAAAAACTCCAACCTTAGTCCTGTTGAAAGATTATTTCATCTTATTAACAAAACAAGTGGTGAGGCACAAGAAATAGCTAAGAAAAGTCCATTAACTAATCAAGGTTTTGATTTGGCATGGAAAAATCTCTTCAGAATCATCCGAAGATATAAAGAAGCTGCAACGCGAGCTTAACAGTTGTATTTCAACTCTCCAATTGTACGACATCGATGTTAAGAATTGGGATCCGTTGTTTGTATACATTTGCTACAAAAAGCTCCCAGAGCTCACGCATCATTTATGGGAACAGGGTGTAGCTGACAAAGCTATTATTCCAAAATGGTCCGATTTCGATTCTTTTCTTACGAATCGGTACCGAACCTTAGAATCCGTATCTGAAATGCGTGGTATTACAGAATCTAAATACTGTGATTCCAAATCTAAAATTTCACATACTCCAAAAGGTTTAAATTCTTCCAAAAAAGTTAACACTTTTCAGAATAATGTTTCAGAACCTAAATGTTTGCTTTGCCCTGACGCATTCCATATCATTCGAAAGTGTCCATTGTTCCTCCAAATGAACTATAGTCAAAGGTTTTCAGAAATTAAAAAGCATAGTTTATGCTTGAACTGCTTTTCTAAAATGCATTCTGTGAAGAACTGCAAAAGCAAAAACGGTTGTTATCATTGTCAAAAACGCCACAATTCTTTACTTCATAAAGAATCCGTTAGCACCAACTCTTCCACACCGGTTCCTAGTACAAACACCATTTCCAAATTGAATCCAAACTCAGCTCCTTTTCCATCTAGTTCTACATCGATACAGTCCACTTCTATCCAAGGAGCGCAGTCTTCCCAATCCTTTTTCGCCGCAAATTCCACTGGTGTTTTATTAGGTACTGCTATTGTTAATATATGCTATCTTAACATGAAGTATAAGGCTCGGGCGCTAATAGATTCAGGTTCTGAGGGAACTTTTATTTCTGAAAGACTTTTCAATCTGTTAAGACTACCCTACAAGCAAGTCAATGCACAGATTTCCGGCTTAAATAATACTATTTCTGCCAAGGTTCAAAGACAATGCAATTTTAACCTAAGTTCTTCTTTAAATGATGATCTAGAAGTGTCGGTCTCTGCTTTAGTAGTTCCACACTTAGCCAACAATTTTCCTTCCCAACATATCGATGCTTCGTTCTTGTCAAATCTTCCTCAGATCCAACTTGCTGATCCAGAATTCCATCAGAGCTCCAAGATTGATATCTTAATCGGTGGAGACTTGTTTCCATCTGTTATGCTTTCTGGCATACAGCATAAAATTTGTGGTTCCTTAATGGCTCAAGAAACTATCTTTGGATGGATTCTTACTGGTCCAGTGCCAATTCCCTCCTCCATCTCTACTTCCATATTAACATCTCACTTTTGTGAAATTTCATTAGCAAAAGAAATTTCACGTTTTTGGGAGGTGGAGAATCTTCCACGGAAGAACTTTGTGTCCCCTTCCGATAAATTTTGTGAGGATTTTTATGTAAGGACCACCAAAAGAAATGATGACGGAAGATATATAGTTTCACTTCCATTCAAGAACGAATTACCTCATGGAAATATCGGTCAGTCCAGAGTGAGTGCATTGGCACAGTTTTTCCGGAATGAAGCCAGACTTATTCGAACTCCAGCCTTTAAGCAAGAATATGACGGGGTTGTAAACGAATATAGTCATTTAGATCATATGATTAAGGTTTCTCCTCCAGACTGTAAAAATTACACTCAGTGCTATTACTTACCCCATCATGCGGTAATAAAGCCTGAAAGCACAACCACAAAAGTTCGTGTAGTTTTCAATGCATCTTCTCCATCTTCCAATGGGTTAAGTCTAAATGACATACTCCATACAGGTCCAATTCTTCAAAGTGACTTAACTCTTTTAATCCTCAAATGGCGTTTCTTTCAGTTTGTGTTCAATGCTGACATTCAAAAAATGTATAGGAAAATTTTGGTTAATCCTGAACACACTCCATATCAGAGAATTTTGTTCCGAAACGATCCAAATGATACTATCCAGGATTTTGAGTTGAAAACCGTCACTTTTGGAGTTAATTGTGCGCCATACTTAGCTATTCGAACTATTCTCCAACTAGCTGACGACGTTGAATCCATTTATCCTATTGCAAGCAATATTCTTCGGAATTATATGTAAGTTGATGATGCACTTGCAGGTGCTCATTCAATTACAGAAGCAATCAAATCAAAGAATGAGCTAATCCTTGCTCTCCAATCAGCTGGTTTTTCATTGAGAAAGTGGACAGCCAATTCCAAAGATGTCCTCAAAGATATTCCTCCTGAGCATTTGTTAAATGAAGACTTCCTTGAATTTGACGATAGCAGTATTGCGAAAACGTTAGGTATTCGCTGGAATGCGCGTACAGACTCGTTTTATTTTACTACCAAGACCTTTTCGGAGTCTTCAAAATTTACTAAACGCGAAGTTTTGTCGCAAATTGCGAAGTTGTTTGATCCTGCTGGGTGGCTGTCTCCGTGTGTCGTCCTTGCAAAAATCCTTATGCAAAGGATATGGATTGAAGGCACTGACTGGGATGAAGTCCTATCCCCAGAATCTCTTTCTCAATGGAAAATGTTCCAATCGAATTATTCCGGTATTAATGCAATCCAGATACCTCGATGGATTAATTTTACTCCAAATGCTGACGTCCAATTCCATGGGTTCTGCGATGCTTCTGAAAAGCATACGCAGCAGCATTGTATATTCGAATAAGCAATGGTGATTCCACATTTACCCATTTAGTTTCGTCTAAATCTAAGGTAGCTCCTGTCAAAACTCTTTCTATTCCAAGATTAGAGCTTTGCGGAGCTGTTCTTTTGGCTGAAATGATAGACAGCCTAATTCCGAAACTAGATGTTGGTAGGTGCTCAATCTACTGCTGGACTGATTCCACTATCGTTCTTTCTAGGCTCGCTAAACCTCCTTGCTTTTGGTTAAACTTTGTGGTAAATAGGGTTTCCAAGATAGTCGAAATCATCGACCCTCCACATTGGAACCACGTTTCTTCCGAAAACAATCCTGCGGATTTAGCTAGCCGTGGGGTTTTCCCTCAAGAGCTTGTGGACAATGAGCTTTGGTGGAATGGACCAAAATTTCTTCAAGATTTCGAAAGTTCATATCAAAAATCGGCGACAATTCCGGAAACTGATCTGGAAAAGAAGGCAATTAAAGCCAATTTTGCATATTTTTCAAGCTTCGAAGACGTTTTAGATCGTTTTTCTTCCTATTCAAGAGCATTGAGGGTTTTGGCTTACATTTACCGCTTTTATTTCCGAACTCACAGAAAATATCGTTCAAGCTTTAGTAAAGATTCCGTTATTATTACGAGCTCTGAACTCATCGCTGTTCGTGACACTCTTATCCGCACAAGCCAAAAAGCCATTTATCCAAATGAATACCAAGCCTTGTCCCTAAAGAAGTCCATTTCATCTTCAAGCTCGATTCTTAGCCTAAATCCCTTTCTTGATCCAGAAGGGATAATCCGCTCATGTGGTAGACTTGAATTCGCTCCTGGAGTATCATATCATGAAAAACATCCGATTATAGTTCCGTACAATTGTCAGTACACCCGACTTTTTGTCAAGTTTGTTCATGATATAACTATCCATGGTGGTAACCAGCTTATGCTCCGAGTTATAAGGAGTCAATACTGGATTCCCAAAATCAAAAACCTGATTAAGACCACCATAAATAAGTGCAAGCCCTGTCTTCTGTACAAGAAAAAGTGTCAACAACAAATTATGGCTGCCCTCCCTCCGGAAAGATCTGAGTTCACCCGTCCATTCACCCATACAGGTCTAGATTTTTCAGGTCCATTCGATATTAAAAGCTTTTCTGGTAGAGCTTGTCGAATCACGAAAGGATACGTATGTGTTTTTGTATGTTTTTCCACAAAAGCCATACATCTTGAAGTTACATCTGACCTTTCCACCTCTGCCTTCCTTGCTGCCTTTCATCGCTTCGTTTCACGAAGAGGTTGCCCATTACATCTCCATTCAGATAATGGGACAACTTTCGTTGGGGCATCCCGTATTCTTGCTAAGGAATTTATTAAAACTTCCCATGAAGCTGTGATTTCTAATTACGCCCACCAAAATATAACTTGGCATTTTATACCTCCTGGTGCACCACATATGGGTGGATTATGGGAAGCAGGGGTAAAAAGTTTTAAACTCCATTTCCGCAAAGTTTCAGGTGGGTTTAAGTATACCTTTGAGGAGTTTTCTACGCTATTAGCTAGAATTGAAGCTTGTTTAAATTCCAGACCACTTTCTCCTATATCTCAAGATCCTTCAGACTTGTCTGCTTTGACTCCAGGTCACTTTCTAATAGGTACTCCGATATTAACTCCAATAGATCCATCTATGAATGAATCTCCTGCTTCCGTAGTAAATCGTTGGCAACGGCTTAAACTTCTCCATCAAAGCTTTTGTTCTCGTTGGAAAAACGAGTACCTCAAGGAAATGCATAAACGTGTGAAATGGCAAAAACCTGAAGAAAATATAAAGGAAAACGCTTTAGTCGCAATTAAAGATGAAAACCTTCCTCCAAACTCCTGGCGTCTTGGCAGAATAGTTAAATTATATCCAGGGTCTAATAGGCGTGTTCGTGTGGCCGATGTTTTCACCCAACGCGGAAATATAACGCGCCCAATAACAAAATTAGTAGTTCTACCTTCCGACTAGTTAGATTCCTAGTTTGATAGTTTTTTTTCATGGCAGTTCTTATATATTCTTCCAAATCTTTCAGCTCATCCATCATGCCTAAAAACTCGTCGACAAAACCTAATCATAACCAACAAACTCGCCGTCGTAAGCCTTCTTCAAATCTTCCGCTCAAATATAACTCGTTTCTGTGCAAAGTCTGTAAGCGATCTCATCCTCTCAAAGTTTGTAGAAAATTCTTGGCTATGAATGTCACAGAACGAATACGAGCAGTTAGACAACACAAGTATTGCTCCAACTGTCTCGCACATGACCATTCCCAAGGAACTTGCTTCAGCGAACATGGTTGCAAGCGTTGCAAGAAGTTCCATCACACTTTGCTCCATATCCATCCAAGACTTTCTACCAACTTAGCTTTATCACGATCACGCTCTCGTACTATTTCTCCTAAACCGAAAACCAAATCCAAACAAATTCAACCACGCATCCCTTCCCCATCGGCTCCTTCTACATCAAGGGCCGCGTCATGGACTGCTATCTTGCGCCAAAACAGCGTCATCTTACTTTCGACCGTACTGGTCAAAATAAATTCCATGACCTCCCACGCTCGCTGTCTTTTGGACTCGGGGTCGTCAATAAGTCGAATTTCCAAAAAATTGGTTGAAAAACATGACTTAACGACACTTACTCTCCAGGATGAAACCATCTGTCCTTTGACGCTCAAATCACGTTTCGACGCTAATTCGAAAATTGAAGGTACCTTCCGCGTGGATAATCGAATGTCTCTTCGAACTCCGACTCAATCGCTGCCCGAGTCTTTCAAGAGAAACTTCCGCGATTTGTTTCTTGCTGATTCTAATTTCTACGAATCTGCTGGAATTGACATCGTAATCGGGGCTGATCTCTATCCGAAAGTGATCCGTGAGGGAGTTATTTCGAGGACAGGCTTTCGAACTGCACAGAGTACTATGTTTGGCTGGACTATTTATGGCTCCTGCTCCACTTAGATACCAATTTCTCTGTAAGGATAATATCGAAACTGCACTATCAAGCACTATATATGAGAAGCAAAATACAAACGTACTTTTTACGTATTTTTTATAAATTTAAGTAGATTTAAGATCAAAAAAAAAAATCACTAACTTTTCCTTATTAAATGAATTGTTTTCCATTGAATTGAATTCCATACTTTTATATCATTAAAATTTCATAAATGAATTACTATATTCTATCTCTTTATTTCCAGAAAAAGTATCTACGACTGTTTAGAGATGACCCTAAACTTATTGTACTACCTACGTACATTCTTTCCATAAACTGATGAACCGACCCTCGTATATAGCGGTACCATCAAATCAATGTATTTTAGTTGCATATTCCCTTTTACTAATCCATTTGTTTGTCAAATAAATAACTCAAGTGTTGTTGTTATATTCATATTCATATTGATGCAAGCCAGCATCAATATTTAATTTTAGAATTTATAACAGACACTCTAGTTACTAACATGGAACAGTAAAGAACAAAATTAAAATAGTTTAAAATAACAAATAAACATACAGTGAACAACAACAAATAGTGACCCAAGATTTTACATTTAAACAAATTGTAACATTTACTAAACAAAAAACATTTAAATTTAAAATAAAACTAAAATAAGAAAAACACAAAAACAAAATCCGAACCGTGTTTTATTTAAGGTCGCCCTTAAACATTTGGTCCTCGCGAACCGGATAGAAATTGTGTTTTTAAATTTTTATAAAAAAAAGTGACTCTAATTCAAAAACATTTATTAAATTGTGACTCTAATTAAAAAGTGATAAATAAATTATTTGCAAAAAATAATTTTGTGATTTTTTAACAATTCTAAAAACAAAATTGTGACTCTAAATGAACAGTGACCCCTGTGCTAAATATTTTATAAAAAAAAAAAACTTTTTTATAAAATAGTTAAAACTTTTAAATAATTAAAAATGACCCTTAAATTATTTAAAACAAAAAGTGAACAATAAAATAAAATAATATTTGTGAATGTTTTAAATAAAAAAGAACAACAACAAAAAGTTCTTAAAAACTAAAAATTTCGATAACCTTGAAAAACTTTAAAAATTCCTAACGGCACCCTTACAACAAAAGTGATGTTCCTTAATCATCATTGTTAAAAGCAGCAACAACAAACCAAGACCCAAAACGAGGTCAATTTTAAGTAGCAGCAAAACGTCAGCAGCGATCCATCACCTTCAAACAACGATCAGACGTCACCCAAGCAGAGGAAAAGACACCAGCAGCATCAACGACAGCAAACCCAAATAAGTATACCAAACGACACAGCAAGTAAGTACAAATGAAATTTCGTAAAAACAGAAATTAGAGGAAAGGACAACAACAAAATTTGGACACTCTAGTTCAAAACGAAAATAACTCCAAATATTTGTACACTCGCTTGTGTTTTATACATATTTATGACCCTACATTTTTTGTGCTGTTGCTGTTGTAACTATTATAGAGTTACCGTCTCAACTTTTTTGGACATTTTCTCGGGACAAAAAATTCGTAAATTTTTTGGAAAAAATTTTACTCAGTTTTTTAACGAATCTTGTGTACAACCGCTGGTTATGCCATAGGGTTGCCATCTCAACAAGATTCAAACTTTTCTGGAAAATAATTCGCCAAATTTCCGAAAACTTTGAATTAGTTTTTACCGATACATTTGCTACAAGCTACATACAATTTGCTGTTTCACGTCACAGGGTGGCCAACTCAACCAGTTTCGGAATTTTTCCGGGGAAAACATTTTACAACATTTTTTGAAAAATTATTGACGCTATTCGCGTACGAATTCAATTTTGATCACCAGCAGCTACACTTTTCGACTCATTTTCGTATTAATTTCATCTGACCCAATAACTTTAAGCAACAAAATCCCTCACAATGACCCTCATCAAATTTGTAAATTGTACAAATGACTTTTTAAATTTCGAAAGTCGAGCCTAAGACAACATTTTGAATTTAGAAGACGATCTCTGTAAACTGCAAGCTCATTGGACCGAAGTTAAGAGAATCTACGAGGAGTGCAGGGACAAAAACCAGGGACCAGATGACCCAATTGATAAAAATAAACTTCGGAATCAATATAAAAAATGTTTCGTAGCATATAAAAGTGGTTACAGTTTTTTAAAAGCGAAAATCGACGCTAACAAAAATTGTGAAAAAACAACAAATTACCAATTTTCTGCTAAATCCCCACTTTTCACAACACAGCCCCATTTACACAATTTTAAATCTTCCATTAGGAAGACACGGTCACACAAAAAGTCACATTTACCAACCGGGTTCACAAATACAAACTTTTCAAAATCTAAAGTTTTTCGTAACGACTCCCACACTTGCCCGCATTGCAAAGAGTCGCATCCATTACGATATTGCCCCAAATTTTTAGAAAAAGATGTCAAAGATCGAATTCAATTAGCCAAAGTCACAAATTCTTGTTTCAATTGTCTTTTTGTCGACCACAGTGTCAAGGACTGCCCTAGCAAATACAGCTGTAGACTGTGCCAACAAAGACACTACACAATGTTGCATCAGGCCACAGAGACCCAGTTAAACAGCTTATTTCCAAAAAATATTGAAGTACGCCCAAGTACATATGCCACAGCGCAAAACAAAATTATACAGTCCACTCCCAGTTCAGCTTTTCCGAGCATATCATCCTTGACCCTACAAAAAGACACACGATTACCACCGTATCAAACAACTTTACTGTTCACCACAATACCACAAAATGAAGCTAGAGTCAAAAGAATCCAGGAAAGAGCTATCATCGACCCTGGATCTCAACCAACCAATCAAAAACTAATCCCTGCCACTGGTTTTAGTTTAAATCTAGAAGTTTGCGCGCCAGTCTTAAACGGTGTTCGCATTCATTTTTAACTAGTTTGATTGTTGGTTATCACCATACAATTTAAACGTCAAATTTAAACTTCGTTTTATTTTGACAGATATCGTGTTTAAAATTGTAAGGGGAAAACACATAATTAAACTGGTTTAAATGAATGCGAATATGGTATTACAGAACCCTCCTTCTAAAATATTATCAACAACATCGGACTCACAAAAACTCTACGAGGCTGATAAATTCGAAACTTCAGACCCTCTTAACTATCAAAGTCCATTTATTTACTCTCTTGAAACACCGTCTCGATCTATTGTATCCCTTTTGACACAAAAAACAGCATTTGGCTTGATTGTGGGGGGACCAGATATCCAAACACCTCAATCCCTTTTGACGCAAAATACAGCATTTGGCTTGATTGTGGGGGGACAAATTTGGAAATCGACTCAACTAAACAATAGAATCTTAACACACTCTTGGGCGGTGGAGAAAACCCAAAAAAAGGTTTTGGGGTACAAAAAATTCGACTCCACAACACATATCATTAACTCTGGGAGGTATATTGTTACCCTACCCTTAAAAAATGGAGAAGAAACAGAAACTTTTCTTAGAAAAACCGAGCCTCATATTTTGAAACTGAGGGAGCAATTCAGCGCAAAACCTGATTTACCAACCCAAGGTAGTCAGGTAAATTCAAAACTTTTTAAAATGGGACCCATAAAGAATGTTTCTCCCCTGGACATAAATCAGGCTGCAAATTATTACTCGCCGCATCACGCAGTAGTAAAACCACTCTGGTTGACCACAAAGTATCGTGGGTCTTTTAACGCCGATAGTCTGTCTGCTATCAAGAAGACTTTCCACGATTTATACCCAGGACCCGAACTTCAACAAAAGTTAGTGCTGAAGTGGAGACTCAACCGATTTGTTCACAACTCCGACGCTTACACAACGCATCGACCAAAACATATCGACCCGACCCATTTTAAATATAAGCGAATATTGTTTCGCAAAACCGAAGAAAATCCTATAGTGGATTACAAATTTACAACTACGATTTTTGGAATTCATGTCACCCCGTTCTTAGACAAAAGAACATTTCTTCAAAAATCATCAAAAAATCAATTGGGATTATCAACGTATCTCAAAAACACATCACTTGAGCACAAACGTGTAAAAGCTCTTACAAATTATTTTGAGGACCCTTTGAATCCAGTTTTTAAACCAGCTGCAAGAACTCATCTTCAAATCATATCACATAGAAAATCTGTGAAAATTCAACACACTGACTGTCACAGAGATTACTTGCCCGATAAACGCAAACGAACTACAGTGCGCTACACTGTTTTTTCTCAACTAACGAGAAGACGTGGTTGCCCAGTTGTCATTCATACAAATAATGTGATAACCGTCGTTGGCGCTACAGAATTAAAAAAGGATCGACTAGAACTTAGTTACTGTCATCAAAATCAGCTAACTCGCCCAAATCATCAACGCAAATTAGTTACCCTTGGTACACTTAAAACACAAGTTTGGAATGGAGCTGTAAACTCACTCAACAATTCCTTGAAAGAAATCGTACCAAATATGGAATTAATTTTTCAAAAGCTGTCACCGATTTTGACCCAAAAAGAATTCAGTTTTAACTATCGACCTTCAAGTTCTGCTAGTGATGACCTTAACGACCCGATCCTCGTCAACTTTATCGGC
Source organism: Pegoplata infirma (assembly GCA_963921195.1). Classification (NCBI taxonomy): domain Eukaryota; kingdom Metazoa; phylum Arthropoda; class Insecta; order Diptera; family Anthomyiidae; genus Pegoplata; species Pegoplata infirma. The sequence continues at coordinate 15,738,096 of OY992541.1, forward strand.
ATCTTGCTACTGACTCCAGCTGATCCAGATTCAACACATAAAAATCTGACCCTAGTCAACTATTCGATTCACCTCAAAATTTTCAACAATTTATTTTGCCATAGATGGAAATTAAAATATCTGATCGAGCATCATCGCGGATATAAATTGGATAGCCAAGAAGATTTCAACATCAACAATGTCGTACCCAGACCCAACAAACAATTGCCATCCTACAAACGGAACTGGGTGAAAACGAAATTCACCTTTGACCAAAAAAATGCTGTCGTATCAAGACTCATTTTAAAAAATTTCGTAGATTTGTTTCAAAATAAAATAAATCTACACCGCTTAGTTCGGAACATTTTCTAATTTTATTTTTGTTTTATATTTACAGGCATCCAAACCTCGTAACCAAAGCCAGCAAATTACTCGAATGGCATCTGTAACAATTATCTGACGACTATCGCCTCCATTGTGTGCTTACGCTACTAAGTTGTCACATCAAAATAGTTGCTCCGATTTACCCACACAAAATTTGCCATCGAGTTTGGATGCCGATCAACAACAATTGAGTTCCAACAACAAACTTCAAAAAGTATTATTTGACCCCGATCCATCGCTCCGAACATTTTATTCATCCACGAAATGATCAGAGACATATACCAGTCAAAAATCATCATCGACGCTGATTATGCAAGAACAACCACGCAGAATAAAAGTCAGGCCATGATATATTACACCGAGTTATGGGGGGGGGAGAATGTTTAGAGATGACCCTAAACTTATTGTACTACCTACGTACATTCTTTCCATAAACTGATGAACCGACCCTCGTATATAGCGGTACCATCAAATCAATGTATTTTAGTTGCATATTCCCTTTTACTAATCCATTTGTTTGTCAAATAAATAACTCAAGTGTTGTTGTTATATTCATATTCATATTGATGCAAGCCAGCATCAATATTTAATTTTAGAATTTATAACAGACACTCTAGTTACTAACATGGAACAGTAAAGAACAAAATTAAAATAGTTTAAAATAACAAATAAACATACAGTGAACAACAACAAATAGTGACCCAAGATTTTACATTTAAACAAATTGTAACATTTACTAAACAAAAAACATTTAAATTTAAAATAAAACTAAAATAAGAAAAACACAAAAACAAAATCCGAACCGTGTTTTATTTAAGGTCGCCCTTAAACAGACAATATTACTGATCCTGTCCTATTTCATTGCATGCATCCTGCAATGCAGGCGGTAATGTTAATGTCAAAAGTCGTTCAAATATAACTTTTACATTAATCCGTTAAATTTCCTTAAATTCCCAAAAGCCTTATATTCAAAAGCTGAATATTGTGAGAAGCAGAAAAGTTATCGAAAAACTTGTCTGTCTCTTTCTCATAATAAGGCCTAAAATTCCTACTGTCAATATAATATTGTCTTAGATACTATTTCCGTTTTTTAGCATTAGAAAAATACTTCCTTGTTAACCTAGCATCCAAATTGGTAAGATCTTCTTGCTGCTTAATAAAATATCGACTTTCCTTAAAAACCTAATTCCTTTGTGTTTTTATTTTCTTTTCTTTCAACTCCTTGGGATATTTTATTAACACTCGATTGAGCCATAAAATCAATTCGTGATTTTATTTGTGCTCAGAGCTCCAGCTTAATACTCCAATATTCCACAGATTCATCCCAACAATATTTTTAAGCAAAAGGATAAAAAGTAAAAATAGTAAAACTTAACAAAAAAAATTGTGGTAAAACATTAAATAATCAAAACTGAGTGACATTTTTTTTTCTAAAACCGAAAAAAATTAAACAAAAAATGTACTTCAAAAAGAAATATTTTCTTCCAACAAAAGCAAACAACAAAAGCAAACAACTCCACCAAAGAAAGAAATGTTCCAGATAATATTAACGTAAGCTTATTTTAAGATATTTTTTATAGAATCTAAGTATTCCCTTGTCTAAACAGAAAAATTATAAAATATTAAGTTTGAGAGCACGGAATTCACAATGCCTAACGACTTCATAGAGGACATAACGGAGAGACTTATTAGATCACTGACAATGGCACAAAATACACCCTCTGGGTCAAACACAACCTCAACTGGGTTAGGTACGACAAGAACTAAAATACTTACTGACCTACAGAAAAAGGAAATAAGAGACTTGATAAGGGAAATTATACAAACGCCAGAGAACCATGATCTAGGCGGAGATCTAGATCAACCAATTGGAGAACTGACGCCTAGACTAGACGAGTTAGATAGAGTACCCGATATAGTAAAATCTTTAAGGGAATTTTCCGGGAAAGTTGGGGAATTCAATTCATGGAGGAAATCAGTAGATAGGGTGTTGGAACTTTAAGAATCCCAGAAGGGGACAGGTCGATACTATGAAATTTTGCATACTATCCGCACCAAAATTACCAGTTATGCAGACACAGCACTGGAGTCCTAAAGAACACCTTTGGATTGGGTCAAGATAAAAAAATGCCTAATGATGCATTATTCAGACAAAAGGGACATCGGTACGTTGGAGTACCAAATGACGGCCCTTTGTCAAGGTAATAGATCAATATCGGAATTTTACCAGGCTGTTTACCAACACCTCTCCTTAATCCTGGACCAAGTTTCCTGTCTGGATTTAGAAGAGGGCAATGATGAGTACGTATCGAGATAAAGCTCTCGACACCTTTGTAAGAGGACTTAATGGGAACTTACCCAGACTCTTAAGTGTCAGAGAACCAACTTCTTTACCCCAGGCATTGCACATTTGCCTAAAGCTAGATAACATGACATTCAGAATGAATTATGCTCATTGTCATACAAACAAAAATAATGGTCAAAAAGAACGCATTGGACTAAATTCCTAATTACCGAATAAGCCAAGATTCTATCCAGAATTGGCACACATTGGTGGCAGACTACCTCCAAGACCACCATTACCACCTCGTGTACCAAATTACAATTTTGTCTATTATCCTAACCAAACCCCGAACTTGGGTCCAACTGGGTACCAGAATTTCGCACCAAAACCTCAGCATAACCAGGCAGCCCAGAACATATTTCCTAATCAGGCCAATCAAGGTCAATATTCGAATCAATTCAATCAAATCCTCTATCCTAACCAACCAGTAAACTATCAGAAACCATCAGCAATCGAACCAATGGAAGTGGATAGGTCTATTCAAACCAAGCAAGTTAATTATATGAATCGACCCATAGCAAACCAGTTCCCCAAAAGACCTGCCGGAACATCCTTTCAAGGACCAGTCAATAAGGTGCAAAGAAATTTCCACATAGAGACGCTAACTGAAAACTATTGGTACAACAAGGAACCTCAATCTCCGGAGGTAAATGACTTCGCCGGTATGGGAAACGGAGAACCTGAAGACGCCGAAGAATATTTCCAACGAATCCCAGAAGAATTCAGAGAAAGCGAAACTCAAGGAGACAACGTCGCGGACATAGAACTCGCAGTTAGTTTTTTAGATTAAACTGTTCCTCGTTACCTTATTTTCAAGCAAAAGCGGGGAGCGGACAAATATTAAAACTTTTACTAGATACCGGAAGCAACAAAAATTATATTAATCCAAAATTCGTAAAACTTCCAAAACAAAAGGAAAAACTATTTAAGGCAAAATCGGTTAACCGAACATACTTTCATTAATATGTTCGGAATGCCTGACACTCTTAAACTCTTTTGATGGAATATTGGAAAATGACAGCCTAAAAGAACTATCAGCCGTTATTTTCACAGCAGAAAATTATTTTACCATTAAAGAAGGAAAGAAAATTCCTATCAAACAACTAGTGTCACAAAACGTTAGCAATATCGAGCTAAGGACTAGTCATCTGTCAGAATATCAGAAAAAATCTCTGAAACATGTTGTGGACCGCCACAAAAATTTATTTGCAGATCCAGATGAAAGTCTCACATATACTACTAGAGTGGTTGGGGAAATACGAACGACAACTAACACTCCCGTGTATTCAAAAAGTTACCCTTATTTAATGGCTCTAAAAGGAGTCGTAGAAGAGGAAATCACCAGACTTCTAAAAGACAAAATATAGAGTAGTAGTCGATTTTAGAAAACTTAATTCATTAACTATTCCTGACAAATATCCCATACCCGAGATAAATGAAGTACTCTCCCATCTCGGAGGGAACAAATATTTTACGGTGATTGATCTGAAAAGCGGGTTCCATCAAATACCCCTCAGAGAAGAGGACATAGAGAAAACTGCATTTTCCGTTAACAACGGAAAATACGAATATATTTCAACGCGCACTCGATGACATTCTAAGGGAACATATCGGTAAGATATGTTATGTTTACATCGATGATATAATAATTTTTAGCAAAGATGAAAACTCACATTTAAAACACCTAGCTGCTATTTTTGAAACATTGAATGCAGCTAATATGAGAGTACAATACGATAAGTGCGAATTCTTCAAAGAAGAAGTCGAATTCCTTGGATTCATTGTTTCATGTGATGGAATTAAAGCAAACCCCAAAAAAGTGGCAGCGATTGTTAATTTTTCCTATCCTACTAATATCAAAGAGGTACGATCCTTCCTAGGACTCTACGGATATTATAGGAGTTTTATAAAAGGCTATGCCGACATCGCAAAACCGTTAACCAAACTATTACAAGGTGACAGAGGCATGATTACCAAAGCCGATTCAGGAAAGATACCGATAAATCTGGATCTTCATGCAAAGCAAGCGATCGACGCTCTGAAAAATACACTAGTATCTCAGGAAGTAATACTATCATATCCGAATTTCTAAAAAAAATTTCAGCTTACTACAGACGCATCAAATGTAGCAATAGGAGCTGTATTAAGCCAAGACGATAGGCCAATACCCTTTATTTCAAGAACAATAACGGAAACAGAGGAAAATTACGCGGCCAACGAAAAGGAGATGTTGGCTATAATTTGGGCATTGACAAACTTGAGAAGCTATTTATATATTTCAGCAAAAGTCATAATTTACACAGACCATCAACCGCTGACATATGCTCTCAGCAAAAAAAATAACAATTCCGAAATGAAAAGATGGAAAGCGATATTAGAAGAGTATAATCACGAAATTCAATACAAACCAGGCAGGAGTAACGTAGTAGCCGATGCGCTCTCTAGGTCCCCTAAAACTAATATTAATTCCCTGACCGGAACCATACACAGTGGCAATAGATCACCAGAAGGACTTATACCTAGTGTCCAAGTCCCCATAAATGCATTTAAGAATCAAATTTTTCTCCAAATCGACAACACCTCAACATTCGAATCCCTATTAATTAATATATTAATTAACTAGCTGTTTTGCACCCGGCGTTGCCCGGGTTGAAAAAATATTATACAATGAATGATAGTTAGTATTGCCCCATGGTTCCATCCTCGGTTAGCACTACATCTGGTGAAAATTAAAATTTCGCATCATTTCACAACACCTCTGTCCGATCGCGCGCTGATATGGCCCATTGTTTCCGCCTCGGTTAGTACTCGACTTTTAAGCGTGATTACCCAATAGGCAGAAATAACTTTCAATATATTACAGAGGCGTGTGGTAATTTACGTCTCTTTGTACAATCGCATGCTGATATGGCCCCGCATCGGTTAGTCAGTTGTAAAAATTGGCTCAGCCATTTTGCGTGATTGCGGAACTGTCAAAAATAATTTTCAAATAGTGCAAGGGGTGCAGCATTCTACAACGCCTTTGCCCAAACGATAATATGGCATACTGTTACCGCCTCGGTTAGTACTATATGTTGTGGAAGTTTTGTTAAAATCAGTTTAGACGCTTAAGCGTTATTACGGAACAGACAGAAAAAACTTTTAGTGTGGTGCAAAGAAGCGTGGCAACTTACGCCTCGCGATCTATTATGGTTTATAGTTCCCGCTTCAGAAGTACTATATGTGATGAATATTCCATTAAAATCGGTTAAGGCGTTTAAGCATGATTATGGAACAGGCAGAAATAACTTTCAATGTAATACAAAAGAGCGTGGGATTTTACTCCTCTTTGTCAAATCGCACTCATTTACGGCCTCGGTTAGTACTATCTGTGTGTGGAAATTTCTTCTAAACCAGTTTAGCCGAAAAAGCGTGATTGTGAAAAAGGCGAAAAGAACGTGCAATAAGTTTAACAGGGGTGTCATTTAATGCCTCTTTGTCTAATCGCTCATTTTCTGTCCTATAGTTCCCGCCTCGTTTACTATTTGTTGCAAAAATTTTGTGTTAATAGGTTCAGCCGTTGATGCGTCATTGCGGAACTGACAGAAACAACTTTTAGTATAGTACAAAGAAGCGTTGCAACTAATGCCTCTTTGTCCAAACGCGCTTTATTATAGCAGCATTAGTAATTTTGAATTAGTACAACGCCTTTGCCCAATCACGTGCTGAAATGTCATATTGTTCCCGCTTCGGTTAGTACTATCTGTGTTAAAAATTTCAATAAAATCTGTTCAGACGTTTATAAGAGATTACGGAATATGCAGAAATAACTTCCAATGTAGGGGAGTGGACTTATACGATAAAGGGGAGTGGACTTATACGCCCATCCGTCATAGCGCCCTCCTTATATACCCTATAGTGCCCGCCTGGGTTAGTACTATGTGTGGTGAAATTTTCATTAAAACCGGTTCAGACGTTTAAGCGTGATTACGGAACAGGTAGAAATAACTTTCCATGTAATACAAATGGGCGTGGAATTTCCACCCCTTTGTCTGTCCCCGTCCTATTATGAACTATATTTCCCGTTTGTATTAGTACTATATGTGGTGAAAATTTCTTTAAAATTGGTTCAGCCGTTTAAACGTAATTGCTGAAAAGGCAGAAATAACGTTCAATGTAATACAAAGGGGCGTGGCATTTTACACCCACTTGGCCGATCGGTCTCTCTTTTGACCCACCTCAGTTAGTACTATTTGTGGTTAAAATTTCATGTAAATCGGTTTAGCCGTTTATCCTTGGTTGTGAACCAGATAGAAAGAAAACCAAAGGATGCCACGCCCCTTTGTGTGGATATTATATTTACAAAAAGTGGGCGTAAAAGGAGGCGTGGCTTCCAATCAAGACGCGGGATTTCCTTGCAAAAAACACCATATTAATATGCCAAATTTCATGCTAATCTGTAACAAACATCCAAATACAGTAACAAACAACCAAATATATTGAAAAATCTGAAATTCACAAAAATTGGGCGTATAAGGGGGCGGGGCATCCAATCGAGATGCCATTGGTCGCATTTTTCATTCCAGAAAATTCTCTATCTACATGCCAAATTTCATTTCAATCGGTTCAGTAGTTTTCTTCTGAAAGCGACACAAACAAACAAACAAACAAACAAACAAACTAACATGTCATTTTTATATACTATAAGGATATAAGGATATTATAAATCTGAGTGTTGGTTTGTCTGTCTGTCCGTCTGTCTGTTCCGCAATCAGGAAAGAACGGCTGAACCGATTTTCATGAAATTTTCACCACATATAGTACTAACCGAGGCGGGAACTATAGGCTATCAAAAAGAGCTATCGGACAAAGGGGCGTAAAATGCCACGCCCCTTTTTATTTTATTTAACGTTATTCTGCCTTTTCGGTAATAACGCATAAACGGCTAAACCGATATTAATGAAATTTTTACCACAAATAGTACTATCCGAGGCGGAAACTATGAGCTACAATAGAGGGCGATCGAAAAAAGGGGCGTAAAATGCCACGCCCCTTTGTATTACATTGAAAGTTATTTCTGCCTTTTCCGCAATCACGCTTAAACGGCTGAACCGAATTTCATGAAATTTTCACCTCAGATAGTATTTATCGAGGCAAAAACTATGCGCTTAAATAAAGGGCGATCGAAAAAAGTTGCGTAAAATGTCACGCCCCTTTGTGATATATTGACAATAATTTCTGCCTGTTCCATAATCACGCATAAACGGCTGAACCGATTTTAATAAAAATTTTACTACAGATAATACTAAACAAGGCGGTAAATATAGATTATAATAGAGCGCGTTTGGGCAAAGGGGCGGAAAATTCCACTCCGTTAAAAGGGCGTAAAATAGCATGACCCTTTTTCTTTTGTTGAACGCTATTACTGCCTGTTCCGCAATCTATCATAAACGGCAGAACCGATTTAAATGAAACTTTTACCACAGATAGTACTTACCAAGACGGGAACTATAGATTAAAATAGAGTGCGTTTGGATAAAGTGGCATAAATTGATTCGCGCCTTTTTACTATACTGAAAGTTGTTTCTGCCTGTTCCTTATTTACAGGTAAACGACTAAACCGATTTGAACAAAACTTTCTCCACATATAGTACTAAACGGGGCGGTGTAAATTTCCACACCTTTTACAATGTACTGAAAGTTTTTTCTGCCTGTTCCGTAATCAAACTGAAACGCGAACCCGATATTATTAAAATTGTCACCAGTACTAAATTTTATTCGAAACAAAATTTCTCTACGTTTTAACGTGAAAAAATACAATGCGTTAAACAAAAACAAAACATAAATAAAAGGGTCATCGGCTTAATGTTCTAATATTAAAATATATTTTCAGTAAAAAATTAAACATTTTTTCACTTTGTTCGGAGCTTCCCGATTTCAAGTCAAAACAGGAACCCAAAAACAGTTCCCCACAAGCCCAATATCTTGTTGTGTTAATATTGACCCTAAAAGGCAAATGTTCCAAGCCCGGCTTAAAGCGAAATCAAAAAAAAACTCGCTAATAAAAAAACGAATTCATTGTATAATATTTTTTTTAACCCGGGCAACGCCGGGCGCAAAGCAGCTAGTGTAAAATAATTTTTCCAAGATACCACAGACACACAATAACGGAAAAAGATTATGATACAGAAAAGTTAATATCCATATTAAAAAGGTATCTGAATCCAACAGTAATAAATTGCGTTAGGACTCCAAAATTCGTTATGGGAAAAATTCAAGAATTATACCCGCATCATTTCAGCAATTATAAAGTACGATTTACCCAAAATTTCGTCGAGGACATTTTGTCAGAGAATGATCAAGAAACCCTTATTATAGAAGCTCATAGTCGCGCACACAGAAATGCTATAGAAAACAAGTCCCAAATATTAGAGAAATCCTATTTGTTTTAACAGCCATGGATAAATTTTCAAAGTATGCCCAGACAAAAATTTTGCAAGAAAATCATAAGAAGACCATTGAGAGAAATTCTATTTTTTTATGGAGTTCCGAAAACAGCAATGTTGGCAATCGATACCTTTTCAATACCGTTATCCATTTTAAAACCCTTTAAATTGAATACCGGTACCAATACCAATACCGAAACTCAGTTTTGGTATCGGATACCGGTATCCAAAAACATTTTCCTTCGGTACCGGTACGTACCGGTATTGAAACGGTTTTTCCAAAAAAACATGTTTTTTACAAAAAAAAAAAAAAATCATACTTCAAAAATTTCCAAAAATGACATATTTCAACCGCTAGGCGGGAGCAGAAGAAAATTATTGATTTTCACGAAATTTTTTTGGAGTCATTTTGACTCTCAATAGAAACTTTCTGAACCTGGTCTGGTTGGATTTGAATAACAAAATCGGTCCAGTGGTTCAAAAATTAGGAAAACTGTGAATTTCAGATTGGTTTCACCATTAATTCACGTGTTGAAAAACCCGTTAAACCAGCTTTAAAAACATTGAAGAGTCAGAAAAATATTTTACAAAGTATTTTTGTCACTTACAAATGTTTTACAATTAAACAAAAAAACTTACACTCGAAAAAAATTTTACACTCAAAAAAAATGTTCTAAATTTTTTTTTTAAAAAAGTTTTTTACTCAAAATAAAATATTTCTAATCAAAATTTTTTCACGTTAGAAAATTAACTATCACTTTAAAAGGCCACTGTGGAGGGTATTCATGGATTCGGCCGAATTTAACTTTTCTACAATTTTTTACATATTTTTCTTAAACAAATGAAAAATTTTATGTCAGAATAACTTCAAAGTCCTGCACTTTGATCAATGGGAAAAGAAAATTACAGTTTTCTCGGCCCGTCCCCATTTGTAGGTGTGGTCCGGAAAATTCCCCGTCTACCCCTTAAAAACGCTCTTTAAAATTTTTTCATATTTTAAAGGGCATTTTAGCAAAAATGATTAAAATTAATTCGTAAATACGTGTTTAGTATTAAAATTGAAAAAAATATATATATTTTTATAAGTTTTTATACGTTTTTTATATTTTAAGCATTTTTCTCGATAATACCGGTACGTACCGGTATTGACGTTTCGGTATCGGTAATACCGTAACCGATTCAACTCAAATACCGTAACCGATACCGATACCGAAATAAAAAAAAAAACGATACCAATACCGATATCGATACCGTTATTCGTTTCGATTGCCAACCTTGGAAAACAGTAGTCATGGATAATGAAAAATCATTAAATTCTGCGTCGATATTGTTCATGATGAAGAATGAGCTAGGAATAGAAGTCTTTACAACACCACCCTATCGGAGTGAAGCCAACGGTCAAATCGAGAGATTTCACTCAACACTGGCCGAGATATTAAGATGCCTTAAAGATGAAGGACTGTGCAGGAATTTCGAAGAACTCCTGGAAAGGTCCGTTAACGAATAAAACCATTCCATACATTCGACAATAGGTAAAAAACCAGTGGATATGTTCTTCGGGAGGACGGTAGATTTTTCCCCAGGAAGTTACGAGCGAACAAGAGAAAACAACATTGAAAAACTGAGAAGGAAACAAGAAAAGGACTTAAAATATCATAACAGAAATAAAAAGGACAGGAGATTTTCGTCAAAGTGAATAAAAGACTTGGTAACTGAAAAATTTAAGCGAGAGTTAGTAAGGGAAAATAGATATTCCACTGTAGTGACTGAAAGTGGAAGAATCGTACACAAGAAGCTTATAAGAAACTAACTTTTACTATACTTTATTACAGGTTATTTGCATTGTTTGGAATCTCTGTGGGAGAATTCCAGATAATGGACTACTCAAACTCTAGACTAGCTGTCGTCAATACGGGTTCCGCGAAAATCCAAAATGGCGTATTCAAACTTGTCCACTCAATAGACCTTGGGGAATACGAAAATTTGATAGAAGGACTGGAAAATGGAATTGACCGAACAACAACACCGACAGGCCATTATTACCCTATCTATCCTACACCATATCCCAAATGAAATCCTGTTTATCCAGACTGAAATCTAAGACAAAAACAAAGAGATCAGGTAGTCCAGATATTCGTGATCTTGAAATAGTACAAGATACAATGAATGATATTTTGAGAAATAGTAATAATCAAATTGTAATTAATCAATTAACAATTGACAAAATTAGCAAACTTTCGAATGTAACAAATAATATTTAATAGAGAACGAAACTAAAGAAGAAAATCTGTTAGATTTTACGTATAAATTAGAAATTGTAAAAGAAGAGTTATCCAACATTGAATATGCCATCCATTGGGCCAAATCAAATATTGTAAATTCATTTATTTTTTCTAACACCGAAATCGATAAATTAAAAGATATTTTCTACAATGACAATATCCCATTCGGTAATATGGATGAACTTCTTAATTTTTCAAAAATCAAAGTAGCCTCAAACGATAGGGAAATTATCTACATAGTCAATATTCCAACAACTAATAAAGAAAACTACAACTTGTTAATTAGACCTGTAAGAAAAAATAGAGAAGTAGTTAAGGCAAATTTTCAGAATATCCTAAAATGTTATGATAACATATTTGGAATTAAGAGTGACTGCAAGAGTTATAATAGGTTAAGTATTTGGAAATTGATAATATTATAGACATAAGCGAATCAGAATGCATCCCAAACCCAGTTTAAGAGCAAACCATCTCGGTGTACAACAACTAATGACGAGCATGTGGCAACAATAGAAAAAATCGATGAGAACATGGTGCTATTGAACCAATTTAGAGACCAAATTGAAATCGACAACGCAATAATCAACATAAATGGGACCTTTATAATTCACCATCTAAACTCTACAGTACGAATTGGAAACCAAACATATTCGACTAAACAAGTTACACTCACTACACCACTACCCGGTCTGTTGCAACCAAGCAATGAACATTTTCAAGAAAAAATAGTAACACTGGAAAGGATGGAAGCAACTAACGTCAACAATTCACACCTAATAGAGAAATTGCAAACTGAGAACACAATTAACTTATCCATCAATCTCGGTCTAATAATGGCCATCACGTTATTGGTTATTATTAGGGATGAGATTTTCATGCACTAAAAAATCGAAAATATGCGCTTAAAATATGCGCTAAAAAACTCAAAATATGCACTAAAAAACCTAAAAATATGCACTAAAAAATAAAATACGTACAATAAAAAAATATTATTTTCATAAAAAAAACTTCTTAAAAAGCAAAAGGTAACGCCGGGTTTAAATAGTAACATTTAAAACTTTATATAAGCAAGATTTTTTTAGAACTTAAGACAATCTATAAAAAAAACTTACAGAAAAAAATTATTTTTCTTATTTCCAATATAAATTTTTAAAATTTAAAATAGTTTTTGTAACAAATAAATCTCAATTTGTGTTTTTGCTAATTTATGGCAAAATATGCAAATATATGCTCTTAATAGTTGGAAATATGCACAAAATATGCATTTAAAACCAAAATATGCAAAAATATGCATTTTAACCAAAATATGCAAAAATATGCAAAAACAAATCGATGCCATTTTAATGCAAATTTCTTGATTCGGAAAGATAATTGATCGATATCGTTTTTAGACTATCGACAAAAAACATGCATTTGCATGGAAATCTCATCCCTAGTTATTATTATCTGCGTAATAAAACTGAAGGAAAATAGCGTAATCAAAAACAAAACTGATTCATCCAAAAGCAATAGAAAATCAACAACAGCGGAAAGTCAAGAAACAACTCTTGAAGACATCGAATCATGCGTTAAGCCTCAAACTTCTTTGTCATTACCATCAAGAAGTTCCAAAAACAAAAAAAATTTATAACCAACCATTCTTCTAACAAGAACCAAACAAAGAAGAAATGTCATACGAGGACGTATGAACTTAAAGGGGGAGGAGTTACCAACAACAGACAACTCAACATAACAACAACAACAACAATAGCCACTAAACGTGCCGATATCAAAACTGCAACAGTTAACAACAACAGACAATTCAACATAACAACAACAATAGCCACTAAACGTGCCGATATCAAAACTGCAGCTATAGCGGATTCCCAGACGGTAACCTGAATCCGCACACGCAGTCAACAACAACGGTGGGAAGCCAACAGCCAGCACAGCAAAGGTGGGAAATGCACAATCAACATTTTTAACATTCAAAATTATATTTAATTAAACAAATAATGTAAAACCCTGGCAGTCAGTTTTATACGATAAATAAAAACACATGTTGTCAACATAAGTTGACAACATAAAAAAAATATTTTTTTCAAATAAAAAATCCATGTTTTTAATTTATATATATGAAGCATATATGATCGTATATGCTCAAAAATATGTTCATATATGTACATTAGAGTGTCCCTTATTTTGGAAATGTTGAGACGGTACCCGCTCATTTTTTTCCTTTTAACTTAAAAATAACTGCCCGGGTGAAAATGACCATATATGTTCATACATGCTCATACTTGATTCCATGTATGATAGTATATGAACAATATATGGAAATGTATGTCATATATGGGAGCATATATGAACATACACAAGTAATGAAATATTCCATATATTTAAATGTATGCAACTATGTGTGGATAGGTATATGTCATACACCTTCATATATGCTATGCATCTGCATAGCAGACATGGGCGTTAATGATTACGTTGTGTAATTGATTACAGTTTCAATTACAATTACATGAAAGGTCGGTCATACATTTGGCTCCCCTAGGGGCACTTTAGGGTAAGTTACAGACATGGGCGTTAATGATTACATTATGTAATTGATAACAGTTTCAATTACAATTAGATGTAATTAGTAATTGAAAATTTTCAATTTTACTTGTAATTGTAATTGTAATTGAAAAAACTCAATTACTAATTACATGTAATTGTAATTGAAACTGTAATCAATTACACAATTGTAATCATAAACGCCCATGTCTGCTGCATAGTATACATGACTTAAAAACAATTTTTTTTAAAGGTTGGGTTCGGCAGAACTTTGCAAAATTGGACGAAGTTCATGTTCATATATGCCCAGCAAAAAAAGTGCGGAGTACTTCTCAGTGGAGTGCTTTAAAACTATAACAAATGTAATGCAATACAACAAAAATAACAAAAAACACAAGAAAAAAACACACAAACAGTTTTTTCTACTCCATAAAAAGTTGTTATTCAGCACTTAACTCATTACCTTCCACGACACTCCCATACAAAAGTAAGTAGATATTCAGTAGATAAGAAGTACTCCGATCTTTCAAACAACTTCCAACTACTTCCACGGAGTAGTTCTTATCTACTGAATATCTACTTACATTTGTATGGTGGTGTCGCGATAGGTAATGAGTTAAGTGCTGAATATCTATGTATTCTGGAGTAGAAAAAACTGTTTGTGTGTTTTTGTCTTGTGTTTTTTGTTATTTTTGTTGTATTTCATTACATTTGTTATAGTTTTAAAGTACTCCACTGAGAAGTGGTAATGACTTTTTTTGCAGGGTGGGTTCAGTCTGTATGTATGGGTTCTGTATTCTATAGGCGAATATTAACGGCACTAACGTAAACAACCAAAATTAGAATAAAATGCGAACACAGACGGTATTACTGTCAGAGCTGCGAAGGATTTCATTCCCTAATTATATTTGGTGTTATGAATTAAACTTTAATGATTGCGTTCCCCCATCTAAAATTTATCGAATGATTTTACATTTGATTTCAAAATATAGAATTCATTCGATTTCTTTTCTATTCGACTTTGAAATTGAATGCGTAAGTTTTTATAAATTCAATTTTTAAAAGTCTCATGAATCTATATGGGGCATTCCAGGCCAAATCACTCAATTTTAGACCCGACCCCTTTCGATTTATTTTATTTTTGGATATGTTTTAGTTTTTATTAAATTCAACTTGGACACCAATTTTCAGCCTTTTATTCCAAGATGGTGTTGAGTAATCAATTTTTCAAAATGGCGATTTTTTCAAAAAAATGGAAAAATTAAAATTTTCAATTAATTTTGACCAGTTAAAAATATTGATATCTTAAAAAAAGTTGGACAACGTTTTGTTGGTATTTAAATGTAGTTTTAGAAAAAAATATTAAAAAAACTTGCTGTTTTGCACCCGGCGTTGCCCGGGTTGAAAAAATATTATATAATGGATGAGTTTTTTATTAGTCAGTTTATCTACTGCTTTATGACTTTTCACTGGTAAATATAAACCTATTCCTGAGGTTTGGTCGACTTCGCTTAGCGTCGGGAACATTGTGCGTACGTGTTCTTCCGTCATGGGAACATACCTTCTTGGTTGGGTGGAGTGTGTGATGCGGGCCGTTCAAAAAAAGTTATTCGACCATCATAAAAACCCTTTTTAACAAAAAAAAATCAAAAACGTTTTTTTTTAACAAAAAAAATCAAAACGTTTTTTTGCACCTTGTTTGGAACTTCCCGATTTCAAATCAAAAAAGGAACCCAAAGACATTGCCCAGCAGGTGCAATACTTTTGTGAGTTAATATTGACCATAAAAGGCAACTGTTACGACCCCGACGCAAAGCGAAATTGAAAAAACGAATAATCTCCCCACCCCAAAATGAATGTATTTCTTTAATGGCTTTTAAAAGGAACCTATAGTTTAAGTGGGTGTGGCATTTAACGCATCTAGTTCAATTTTGGTCTCATGTGACCTATAGTTCCCCTATTGGTTCGCACGTAAAGAAAATTGCAATTAAATTTGTTCAGCAGGTTTTCCACGTTTGCGGAATTGGCAGAAAATATTAACTCACAAAAGTACAAAGGGGCGTGCCATTATAAGCCTTTTTTTATCAATCGCTGTTTAATATTGCCTAAAGCACTATTTGTGTTGAAAATTTCATTGAAATCGGCTAAACTGTTTTCAAGTTCTAATATGGCAGTAGTGTTTAAAGGAATTGGTTAAGCCGTTTTTGCATGATAGCAAATAAGCTAGAAATAACGTTCTGTATATTACAAATTGATGTGGCATTTTACTTTAATTTGTCTCATCGCATTTTATATGGCATATAGTTACGAAACAGGAAAAAATATTTTTTAATTTAATACAAAAGGGTGCGGCATTTTAAGCCCCTTTGCACGATCGCCAAGGTAAGTACCAACTGTGGTGAAAATTTGCTTAAAATTGGTTTCACCGTTAACGCGTGAGTACGGATCAGGCAAAAATAAATTTTAATGTATTTCAAAGGGGCGTGTCAATTCACGCCTTTGTCTGGTGGTGTCTATAGTTTCCGCCTCAATAATAACTAACTGTGGTGAAAATTATAACAACATCGGGTTCGTAGTTTAAGCGTGATTACGGTATGGCAGAAAAAACTTTCAGTACATTGCAAAAGGCGTGGCAGTTGATACAAACTAAAGTTCTCGCCTGTGTTAGTGCTATCTATGGAAAAAGTTTTTTTAAAATCGGTTTAGTCATTTAATCGTTATTAAGGAATAGGCAGAAACACTTTCAGTATAGTATAAAGGCTCGTGTCAATTTACGCCCCCTTTGTCCAAACGCGCTCTAGTTTAATCTTTAGTTCCCGCCTCGGTAAATACTTACTATCTGTGGTAAAAATTTCATTCTAATCGGTTTAGCAGTTATGCTAGATTACGGAACAGACAGAAATAGCGTTCAATAAAATAAATTTTATTAAAATCAGTATAGTCGTTTAAGCATGATAACATGCAGAAAAAACTTTCAGTATAGTACAAAGGGGCGTGCTCTATAATAATCTATAGTTTCCGCCTCGGTTAGTACTAACTTTGGTAAAAATTTCATTAAAATCGGTTCTGCCATTTATGTGTGATTACGGAACAGGAAGAAATAACTTTCAATGTAATAGAAAGGGGCGTGGCATTTTACGTCTCTTTTTCGATCGCCATCTATTGTGGCTCATAGTTTTCGCTTCGGTTAATACTATCTGTGATGAAAATTTCATTAAAATCTGTTCAACCGTTTAAGCATAATTGCGGAAAAGGCAGAAATAACTTTCAGTGTAATAAAAAGGGCGTGGCATTTTACGCCCCTTTTTTTCGATCGCCCTCTATTATAGCTCATGGTTTCCGCCTCGGTTAGTACTATCTGTGGTAAAAGTTTTAGTGAAATCGGTTAAATCGCTTTTCAATGATTGTGAAACAGGCAGACATAGTTTCTGTATAGCACAAAGGGGCGTGGCATTTTACGCCCATTTTACCGATCGCGGATTTTTTTGGCCTATAGTTCCCGCCTCGGTTAGTAGTATCTATGGTGAAAATTTCATGAAAATCGGTTCAGCCGTTGTTCCGTTATTGCCGGACAGACAGATATAGCTTTAGCATGGTACAAAGGGGCGTGTCATTTTACGCCCCTTTGTCCGATCGCTTATGGCCTATAGTTCTCGCCTCGGTTAGTACCATCTGCGGTGAAAATTTCATGAAAATCGGTTAAGCCGTTCTTCACTTGCGGAACAGACAGACAGACAGACAGACAGACAGACAGACAGACAGACAGACAGACAGACAGACAGACAGACAGACAGACAGACAGACAGACAGACAGACAGACAGACAGACAGACAGACAGACAGACAGACAGACAGACAGACAGACAGACAGACAGACAGACAGACAGACAGACAGACAGACAGACAGACAGACAGACAGACAGACAGACAGACAGACAGACAGACAGACAGACAGACAGACAGACAGACAGACAGACAGACAGACAGACAGACAGACAGACAGACAGACAGACAGACAGACAGACAGACAGACAGACAGACAGACAGACAGACAGACAGACAGACAGACAGACAGACAGACAGACAGACAGACAGACAGACAGACAGACAGACAGACAGACAGACAGACAGACAGACAGACAGACAGACAGACAGACAGACAGACAGACAGACAGACAGACAGACAGACAGACAGACAGACAGACAGACAGACAGACAGACAGACAGACAGACAGACAGACAGACAGACAGACAGACAGACAGACAGACAGACAGACAGACAGACAGACAGACAGACAGACAGACAGACAGACAGACAGACAGACAGACAGACAGACAGACAGACAGACAGACAGACAGACAGACAGACAGACAGACAGACAGACAGACAGACAGACAGACAGACAGACAGACAGACAGACAGACAGACAGACAGACAGACAGACAGACAGACAGACAGACAGACAGACAGACAGACAGACAGACAGACAGACAGACAGACAGACAGACAGACAGACAGACAGACAGACAGACAGACAGACAGACAGACAGACAGACAGACAGACAGACAGACAGACAGACAGACAGACAGACAGACAGACAGACAGACAGACAGACAGACAGACAGACAGACAGACAGACAGACAGACAGACAGACAGACAGACAGACAGACAGACAGACAGACAGACAGACAGACAGACAGACAGACAGACAGACAGACAGACAGACAGACAGACAGACAGACAGACAGACAGACAGACAGACAGACAGACAGACAGACAGACAGACAGACAGACAGACAGACAGACAGACAGACAGACAGACAGACAGACAGACAGACAGACAGACAGACAGACAGACAGACAGACAGACAGACAGACAGACAGACAGACAGACAGACAGACAGACAGACAGACAGACAGACAGACAGACAGACAGACAGACAGACAGACAGACAGACAGACAGACAGACAGACAGACAGACAGACAGACAGACAGACAGACAGACAGACAGACAGACAGACAGACAGACAGACAGACAGACAGACAGACAGACAGACAGACAGACAGACAGACAGACAGACAGACAGACAGACAGACAGACAGACAGACAGACAGACAGACAGACAGACAGACAGACAGACAGACAGACAGACAGACAGACAGACAGACAGACAGACAGACAGACAGACAGACAGACAGACAGACAGACAGACAGACAGACAGACAGACAGACAGACAGACAGACAGACAGACAGACAGACAGACAGACAGACAGACAGACAGACAGACAGACAGACAGACAGACAGACAGACAGACAGACAGACAGACAGACAGACAGACAGACAGACAGACAGACAGACAGACAGACAGACAGACAGACAGACAGACAGACAGACAGACAGACAGACAGACAGACAGACAGACAGACAGACAGACAGACAGACAGACAGACAGACAGACAGACAGACAGACAGACAGACAGACAGACAGACAGACAGACAGACAGACAGACAGACAGACAGACAGACAGACAGACAGACAGACAGACAGACAGACAGACAGACAGACAGACAGACAGACAGACAGACAGACAGACAGACAGACAGACAGACAGACAGACAGACAGACAGACAGACAGACAGACAGACAGACAGACAGACAGACAGACAGACAGACAGACAGACAGACAGACAGACAGACAGACAGACAGACAGACAGACAGACAGACAGACAGACAGACAGACAGACAGACAGACAGACAGACAGACAGACAGACAGACAGACAGACAGACAGACAGACAGACAGACAGACAGACAGACAGACAGACAGACAGACAGACAGACAGACAGACAGACAGACAGACAGACAGACAGACAGACAGACAGACAGACAGACAGACAGACAGACAGACAGACAGACAGACAGACAGACAGACAGACAGACAGACAGACAGACAGACAGACAGACAGACAGACAGACAGACAGACAGACAGACAGACAGACAGACAGACAGACAGACAGACAGACAGACAGACAGACAGACAGACAGACAGACAGACAGACAGACAGACAGACAGACAGACAGACAGACAGACAGACAGACAGACAGACAGACAGACAGACAGACAGACAGACAGACAGACAGACAGACAGACAGACAGACAGACAGACAGACAGACAGACAGACAGACAGACAGACAGACAGACAGACAGACAGACAGACAGACAGACAGACAGACAGACAGACAGACAGACAGACAGACAGACAGACAGACAGACAGACAGACAGACAGACAGACAGACAGACAGACAGACAGACAGACAGACAGACAGACAGACAGACAGACAGACAGACAGACAGACAGACAGACAGACAGACAGACAGACAGACAGACAGACAGACAGACAGACAGACAGACAGACAGACAGACAGACAGACAGACAGACAGACAGACAGACAGACAGACAGACAGACAGACAGACAGACAGACAGACAGACAGACAGACAGACAGACAGACAGACAGACAGACAGACAGACAGACAGACAGACAGACAGACAGACAGACAGACAGACAGACAGACAGACAGACAGACAGACAGACAGACAGACAGACAGACAGACAGACAGACAGACAGACAGACAGACAGACAGACAGACAGACAGACAGACAGACAGACAGACAGACAGACAGACAGACAGACAGACAGACAGACAGACAGACAGACAGACAGACAGACAGACAGACAGACAGACAGACAGACAGACAGACAGACAGACAGACAGACAGACAGACAGACAGACAGACAGACAGACAGACAGACAGACAGACAGACAGACAGACAGACAGACAGACAGACAGACAGACAGACAGACAGACAGACAGACAGACAGACAGACAGACAGACAGACAGACAGACAGACAGACAGACAGACAGACAGACAGACAGACAGACAGA
Source organism: Pegoplata infirma (assembly GCA_963921195.1). Lineage (NCBI taxonomy): Eukaryota > Metazoa > Arthropoda > Insecta > Diptera > Anthomyiidae > Pegoplata > Pegoplata infirma. The sequence continues at coordinate 15,759,014 of OY992541.1, forward strand.
CAGACAGACAGACAGACAGACAGACAGACAGACAGACAGACAGACAGACAGACAGACAGACAGACAGACAGACAGACAGACAGACAGACAGACAGACAGACAGACAGACAGACAGACAGACAGACAGACAGACAGACAGACAGACAGACAGACAGACAGACAGACAGACAGACAGACAGACAGACAGACAGACAGACAGACAGACAGACAGACAGACAGACAGACAGACAGACAGACAGACAGACAGACAGACAGACAGACAGACAGACAGACAGACAGACAGACAGACAGACAGACAGACAGACAGACAGACAGACAGACAGACAGACAGACAGACAGACAGACAGACAGACAGACAGACAGACAGACAGACAGACAGACAGACAGACAGACAGACAGACAGACAGACAGACAGACAGACAGACAGACAGACAGACAGACAGACAGACAGACAGACAGACAGACAGACAGACAGACAGACAGACAGACAGACAGACAGACAGACAGACAGACAGACAGACAGACAGACAGACAGACAGACAGACAGACAGACAGACAGACAGACAGACAGACAGACAGACAGACAGACAGACAGACAGACAGACAGACAGACAGACAGACAGACAGACAGACAGACAGACAGACAGACAGACAGACAGACAGACAGACAGACAGACAGACAGACAGACAGACAGACAGACAGACAGACAGACAGACAGACAGACAGACAGACAGACAGACAGACAGACAGACAGACAGACAGACAGACAGACAGACAGACAGACAGACAGACAGACAGACAGACAGACAGACAGACAGACAGACAGACAGACAGACAGACAGACAGACAGACAGACAGACAGACAGACAGACAGACAGACAGACAGACAGACAGACAGACAGACAGACAGACAGACAGACAGACAGACAGACAGACAGACAGACAGACAGACAGACAGACAGACAGACAGACAGACAGACAGACAGACAGACAGACAGACAGACAGACAGACAGACAGACAGACAGACAGACAGACAGACAGACAGACAGACAGACAGACAGACAGACAGACAGACAGACAGACAGACAGACAGACAGACAGACAGACAGACAGACAGACAGACAGACAGACAGACAGACAGACAGACAGACAGACAGACAGACAGACAGACAGACAGACAGACAGACAGACAGACAGACAGACAGACAGACAGACAGACAGACAGACAGACAGACAGACAGACAGACAGACAGACAGACAGACAGACAGACAGACAGACAGACAGACAGACAGACAGACAGACAGACAGACAGACAGACAGACAGACAGACAGACAGACAGACAGACAGACAGACAGACAGACAGACAGACAGACAGACAGACAGACAGACAGACAGACAGACAGACAGACAGACAGACAGACAGACAGACAGACAGACAGACAGACAGACAGACAGACAGACAGACAGACAGACAGACAGACAGACAGACAGACAGACAGACAGACAGACAGACAGACAGACAGACAGACAGACAGACAGACAGACAGACAGACAGACAGACAGACAGACAGACAGACAGACAGACAGACAGACAGACAGACAGACAGACAGACAGACAGACAGACAGACAGACAGACAGACAGACAGACAGACAGACAGACAGACAGACAGACAGACAGACAGACAGACAGACAGACAGACAGACAGACAGACAGACAGACAGACAGACAGACAGACAGACAGACAGACAGACAGACAGACAGACAGACAGACAGACAGACAGACAGACAGACAGACAGACAGACAGACAGACAGACAGACAGACAGACAGACAGACAGACAGACAGACAGACAGACAGACAGACAGACAGACAGACAGACAGACAGACAGACAGACAGACAGACAGACAGACAGACAGACAGACAGACAGACAGACAGACAGACAGACAGACAGACAGACAGACAGACAGACAGACAGACAGACAGACAGACAGACAGACAGACAGACAGACAGACAGACAGACAGACAGACAGACAGACAGACAGACAGACAGACAGACAGACAGACAGACAGACAGACAGACAGACAGACAGACAGACAGACAGACAGACAGACAGACAGACAGACAGACAGACAGACAGACAGACAGACAGACAGACAGACAGACAGACAGACAGACAGACAGACAGACAGACAGACAGACAGACAGACAGACAGACAGACAGACAGACAGACAGACAGACAGACAGACAGACAGACAGACAGACAGACAGACAGACAGACAGACAGACAGACAGACAGACAGACAGACAGACAGACAGACAGACAGACAGACAGACAGACAGACAGACAGACAGACAGACAGACAGACAGACAGACAGACAGACAGACAGACAGACAGACAGACAGACAGACAGACAGACAGACAGACAGACAGACAGACAGACAGACAGACAGACAGACAGACAGACAGACAGACAGACAGACAGACAGACAGACAGACAGACAGACAGACAGACAGACAGACAGACAGACAGACAGACAGACAGACAGACAGACAGACAGACAGACAGACAGACAGACAGACAGACAGACAGACAGACAGACAGACAGACAGACAGACAGACAGACAGACAGACAGACAGACAGACAGACAGACAGACAGACAGACAGACAGACAGACAGACAGACAGACAGACAGACAGACAGACAGACAGACAGACAGACAGACAGACAGACAGACAGACAGACAGACAGACAGACAGACAGACAGACAGACAGACAGACAGACAGACAGACAGACAGACAGACAGACAGACAGACAGACAGACAGACAGACAGACAGACAGACAGACAGACAGACAGACAGACAGACAGACAGACAGACAGACAGACAGACAGACAGACAGACAGACAGACAGACAGACAGACAGACAGACAGACAGACAGACAGACAGACAGACAGACAGACAGACAGACAGACAGACAGACAGACAGACAGACAGACAGACAGACAGACAGACAGACAGACAGACAGACAGACAGACAGACAGACAGACAGACAGACAGACAGACAGACAGACAGACAGACAGACAGACAGACAGACAGACAGACAGACAGACAGACAGACAGACAGACAGACAGACAGACAGACAGACAGACAGACAGACAGACAGACAGACAGACAGACAGACAGACAGACAGACAGACAGACAGACAGACAGACAGACAGACAGACAGACAGACAGACAGACAGACAGACAGACAGACAGACAGACAGACAGACAGACAGACAGACAGACAGACAGACAGACAGACAGACAGACAGACAGACAGACAGACAGACAGACAGACAGACAGACAGACAGACAGACAGACAGACAGACAGACAGACAGACAGACAGACAGACAGACAGACAGACAGACAGACAGACAGACAGACAGACAGACAGACAGACAGACAGACAGACAGACAGACAGACAGACAGACAGACAGACAGACAGACAGACAGACAGACAGACAGACAGACAGACAGACAGACAGACAGACAGACAGACAGACAGACAGACAGACAGACAGACAGACAGACAGACAGACAGACAGACAGACAGACAGACAGACAGACAGACAGACAGACAGACAGACAGACAGACAGACAGACAGACAGACAGACAGACAGACAGACAGACAGACAGACAGACAGACAGACAGACAGACAGACAGACAGACAGACAGACAGACAGACAGACAGACAGACAGACAGACAGACAGACAGACAGACAGACAGACAGACAGACAGACAGACAGACAGACAGACAGACAGACAGACAGACAGACAGACAGACAGACAGACAGACAGACAGACAGACAGACAGACAGACAGACAGACAGACAGACAGACAGACAGACAGACAGACAGACAGACAGACAGACAGACAGACAGACAGACAGACAGACAGACAGACAGACAGACAGACAGACAGACAGACAGACAGACAGACAGACAGACAGACAGACAGACAGACAGACAGACAGACAGACAGACAGACAGACAGACAGACAGACAGACAGACAGACAGACAGACAGACAGACAGACAGACAGACAGACAGACAGACAGACAGACAGACAGACAGACAGACAGACAGACAGACAGACAGACAGACAGACAGACAGACAGACAGACAGACAGACAGACAGACAGACAGACAGACAGACAGACAGACAGACAGACAGACAGACAGACAGACAGACAGACAGACAGACAGACAGACAGACAGACAGACAGACAGACAGACAGACAGACAGACAGACAGACAGACAGACAGACAGACAGACAGACAGACAGACAGACAGACAGACAGACAGACAGACAGACAGACAGACAGACAGACAGACAGACAGACAGACAGACAGACAGACAGACAGACAGACAGACAGACAGACAGACAGACAGACAGACAGACAGACAGACAGACAGACAGACAGACAGACAGACAGACAGACAGACAGACAGACAGACAGACAGACAGACAGACAGACAGACAGACAGACAGACAGACAGACAGACAGACAGACAGACAGACAGACAGACAGACAGACAGACAGACAGACAGACAGACAGACAGACAGACAGACAGACAGACAGACAGACAGACAGACAGACAGACAGACAGACAGACAGACAGACAGACAGACAGACAGACAGACAGACAGACAGACAGACAGACAGACAGACAGACAGACAGACAGACAGACAGACAGACAGACAGACAGACAGACAGACAGACAGACAGACAGACAGACAGACAGACAGACAGACAGACAGACAGACAGACAGACAGACAGACAGACAGACAGACAGACAGACAGACAGACAGACAGACAGACAGACAGACAGACAGACAGACAGACAGACAGACAGACAGACAGACAGACAGACAGACAGACAGACAGACAGACAGACAGACAGACAGACAGACAGACAGACAGACAGACAGACAGACAGACAGACAGACAGACAGACAGACAGACAGACAGACAGACAGACAGACAGACAGACAGACAGACAGACAGACAGACAGACAGACAGACAGACAGACAGACAGACAGACAGACAGACAGACAGACAGACAGACAGACAGACAGACAGACAGACAGACAGACAGACAGACAGACAGACAGACAGACAGACAGACAGACAGACAGACAGACAGACAGACAGACAGACAGACAGACAGACAGACAGACAGACAGACAGACAGACAGACAGACAGACAGACAGACAGACAGACAGACAGACAGACAGACAGACAGACAGACAGACAGACAGACAGACAGACAGACAGACAGACAGACAGACAGACAGACAGACAGACAGACAGACAGACAGACAGACAGACAGACAGACAGACAGACAGACAGACAGACAGACAGACAGACAGACAGACAGACAGACAGACAGACAGACAGACAGACAGACAGACAGACAGACAGACAGACAGACAGACAGACAGACAGACAGACAGACAGACAGACAGACAGACAGACAGACAGACAGACAGACAGACAGACAGACAGACAGACAGACAGACAGACAGACAGACAGACAGACAGACAGACAGACAGACAGACAGACAGACAGACAGACAGACAGACAGACAGACAGACAGACAGACAGACAGACAGACAGACAGACAGACAGACAGACAGACAGACAGACAGACAGACAGACAGACAGACAGACAGACAGACAGACAGACAGACAGACAGACAGACAGACAGACAGACAGACAGACAGACAGACAGACAGACAGACAGACAGACAGACAGACAGACAGACAGACAGACAGACAGACAGACAGACAGACAGACAGACAGACAGACAGACAGACAGACAGACAGACAGACAGACAGACAGACAGACAGACAGACAGACAGACAGACAGACAGACAGACAGACAGACAGACAGACAGACAGACAGACAGACAGACAGACAGACAGACAGACAGACAGACAGACAGACAGACAGACAGACAGACAGACAGACAGACAGACAGACAGACAGACAGACAGACAGACAGACAGACAGACAGACAGACAGACAGACAGACAGACAGACAGACAGACAGACAGACAGACAGACAGACAGACAGACAGACAGACAGACAGACAGACAGACAGACAGACAGACAGACAGACAGACAGACAGACAGACAGACAGACAGACAGACAGACAGACAGACAGACAGACAGACAGACAGACAGACAGACAGACAGACAGACAGACAGACAGACAGACAGACAGACAGACAGACAGACAGACAGACAGACAGACAGACAGACAGACAGACAGACAGACAGACAGACAGACAGACAGACAGACAGACAGACAGACAGACAGACAGACAGACAGACAGACAGACAGACAGACAGACAGACAGACAGACAGACAGACAGACAGACAGACAGACAGACAGACAGACAGACAGACAGACAGACAGACAGACAGACAGACAGACAGACAGACAGACAGACAGACAGACAGACAGACAGACAGACAGACAGACAGACAGACAGACAGACAGACAGACAGACAGACAGACAGACAGACAGACAGACAGACAGACAGACAGACAGACAGACAGACAGACAGACAGACAGACAGACAGACAGACAGACAGACAGACAGACAGACAGACAGACAGACAGACAGACAGACAGACAGACAGACAGACAGACAGACAGACAGACAGACAGACAGACAGACAGACAGACAGACAGACAGACAGACAGACAGACAGACAGACAGACAGACAGACAGACAGACAGACAGACAGACAGACAGACAGACAGACAGACAGACAGACAGACAGACAGACAGACAGACAGACAGACAGACAGACAGACAGACAGACAGACAGACAGACAGACAGACAGACAGACAGACAGACAGACAGACAGACAGACAGACAGACAGACAGACAGACAGACAGACAGACAGACAGACAGACAGACAGACAGACAGACAGACAGACAGACAGACAGACAGACAGACAGACAGACAGACAGACAGACAGACAGACAGACAGACAGACAGACAGACAGACAGACAGACAGACAGACAGACAGACAGACAGACAGACAGACAGACAGACAGACAGACAGACAGACAGACAGACAGACAGACAGACAGACAGACAGACAGACAGACAGACAGACAGACAGACAGACAGACAGACAGACAGACAGACAGACAGACAGACAGACAGACAGACAGACAGACAGACAGACAGACAGACAGACAGACAGACAGACAGACAGACAGACAGACAGACAGACAGACAGACAGACAGACAGACAGACAGACAGACAGACAGACAGACAGACAGACAGACAGACAGACAGACAGACAGACAGACAGACAGACAGACAGACAGACAGACAGACAGACAGACAGACAGACAGACAGACAGACAGACAGACAGACAGACAGACAGACAGACAGACAGACAGACAGACAGACAGACAGACAGACAGACAGACAACAGACAGACAGACAGACAGACAGACAGACAGACAGACAGACAGACAGACAGACAGACAGACAGACAGACAGACAGACAGACAGACAGACAGACAGACAGACAGACAGACAGACAGACAGACAGACAGACAGACAGACAGACAGACAGACAGACAGACAGACAGACAGACAGACAGACAGACAGACAGACAGACAGACAGACAGACAGACAGACAGACAGACAGACAGACAGACAGACAGACAGACAGACAGACAGACAGACAGACAGACAGACAGACAGACAGACAGACAGACAGACAGACAGACAGACAGACAGACAGACAGACAGACAGACAGACAGACAGACAGACAGACAGACAGACAGACAGACAGACAGACAGACAGACAGACAGACAGACAGACAGACAGACAGACAGACAGACAGACAGACAGACAGACAGACAGACAGACAGACAGACAGACAGACAGACAGACAGACAGACAGACAGACAGACAGACAGACAGACAGACAGACAGACAGACAGACAGACAGACAGACAGACAGACAGACAGACAGACAGACAGACAGACAGACAGACAGACAGACAGACAGACAGACAGACAGACAGACAGACAGACAGACAGACAGACAGACAGACAGACAGACAGACAGACAGACAGACAGACAGACAGACAGACAGACAGACAGACAGACAGACAGACAGACAGACAGACAGACAGACAGACAGACAGACAGACAGACAGACAGACAGACAGACAGACAGACAGACAGACAGACAGACAGACAGACAGACAGACAGACAGACAGACAGACAGACAGACAGACAGACAGACAGACAGACAGACAGACAGACAGACAGACAGACAGACAGACAGACAGACAGACAGACAGACAGACAGACAGACAGACAGACAGACAGACAGACAGACAGACAGACAGACAGACAGACAGACAGACAGACAGACAGACAGACAGACAGACAGACAGACAGACAGACAGACAGACAGACAGACAGACAGACAGACAGACAGACAGACAGACAGACAGACAGACAGACAGACAGACAGACAGACAGACAGACAGACAGACAGACAGACAGACAGACAGACAGACAGACAGACAGACAGACAGACAGACAGACAGACAGACAGACAGACAGACAGACAGACAGACAGACAGACAGACAGACAGACAGACAGACAGACAGACAGACAGACAGACAGACAGACAGACAGACAGACAGACAGACAGACAGACAGACAGACAGACAGACAGACAGACAGACAGACAGACAGACAGACAGACAGACAGACAGACAGACAGACAGACAGACAGACAGACAGACAGACAGACAGACAGACAGACAGACAGACAGACAGACAGACAGACAGACAGACAGACAGACAGACAGACAGACAGACAGACAGACAGACAGACAGACAGACAGACAGACAGACAGACAGACAGACAGACAGACAGACAGACAGACAGACAGACAGACAGACAGACAGACAGACAGACAGACAGACAGACAGACAGACAGACAGACAGACAGACAGACAGACAGACAGACAGACAGACAGACAGACAGACAGACAGACAGACAGACAGACAGACAGACAGACAGACAGACAGACAGACAGACAGACAGACAGACAGACAGACAGACAGACAGACAGACAGACAGACAGACAGACAGACAGACAGACAGACAGACAGACAGACAGACAGACAGACAGACAGACAGACAGACAGACAGACAGACAGACAGACAGACAGACAGACAGACAGACAGACAGACAGACAGACAGACAGACAGACAGACAGACAGACAGACAGACAGACAGACAGACAGACAGACAGACAGACAGACAGACAGACAGACAGACAGACAGACAGACAGACAGACAGACAGACAGACAGACAGACAGACAGACAGACAGACAGACAGACAGACAGACAGACAGACAGACAGACAGACAGACAGACAGACAGACAGACAGACAGACAGACAGACAGACAGACAGACAGACAGACAGACAGACAGACAGACAGACAGACAGACAGACAGACAGACAGACAGACAGACAGACAGACAGACAGACAGACAGACAGACAGACAGACAGACAGACAGACAGACAGACAGACAGACAGACAGACAGACAGACAGACAGACAGACAGACAGACAGACAGACAGACAGACAGACAGACAGACAGACAGACAGACAGACAGACAGACAGACAGACAGACAGACAGACAGACAGACAGACAGACAGACAGACAGACAGACAGACAGACAGACAGACAGACAGACAGACAGACAGACAGACAGACAGACAGACAGACAGACAGACAGACAGACAGACAGACAGACAGACAGACAGACAGACAGACAGACAGACAGACAGACAGACAGACAGACAGACAGACAGACAGACAGACAGACAGACAGACAGACAGACAGACAGACAGACAGACAGACAGACAGACAGACAGACAGACAGACAGACAGACAGACAGACAGACAGACAGACAGACAGACAGACAGACAGACAGACAGACAGACAGACAGACAGACAGACAGACAGACAGACAGACAGACAGACAGACAGACAGACAGACAGACAGACAGACAGACAGACAGACAGACAGACAGACAGACAGACAGACAGACAGACAGACAGACAGACAGACAGACAGACAGACAGACAGACAGACAGACAGACAGACAGACAGACAGACAGACAGACAGACAGACAGACAGACAGACAGACAGACAGACAGACAGACAGACAGACAGACAGACAGACAGACAGACAGACAGACAGACAGACAGACAGACAGACAGACAGACAGACAGACAGACAGACAGACAGACAGACAGACAGACAGACAGACAGACAGACAGACAGACAGACAGACAGACAGACAGACAGACAGACAGACAGACAGACAGACAGACAGACAGACAGACAGACAGACAGACAGACAGACAGACAGACAGACAGACAGACAGACAGACAGACAGACAGACAGACAGACAGACAGACAGACAGACAGACAGACAGACAGACAGACAGACAGACAGACAGACAGACAGACAGACAGACAGACAGACTGGCAGACAGACAGACGACATCGTTAGATCGACTTAAAATCGATCAAGGATCATGAATATATATACTTTATGGGGTCATAAACCAATATTTCAATGTGTTACATACGGAATGACAAACTTATATATACCCTCTATCACCAGAGTGGAGGGCATAATAATAATTTTAAGAAAATTCCTTTGAATTTCCAAAAATTCCATTTGTATTTCAGAAATTTCCAATTGTATTTGAAAAGTTTCCAGTTGTATTTTAAAAACTTATAAATGCTTTTAAGAAAAATCCGTTTCAGAAATTTCCAATTAAATTTAAAAAATGTCCATTTATATTTCAAAAATGTCTAAATACTTTTCAGAATATTCCAATTAAATATATTTCAAAAATTTCTATTTCTATTCAAAATCTTTCAAATGCTTTGCAGAAAATTTTGATATTCAAATAAAATTTTTTTAAAAGCATTTAGATAATTATATTTTGAGTAGGTTTTTTTTCTAGCTCGAGGTCATTAAAACTATGATAATATCATATAATAATTTTCAAGAAAAAATCTTTCTGTTTAAATTTATTTATGTTTGTCATTTTTTGCAAAACTTAATCGACACGTGTTTCGGGATTTGTCTAATCCCATTGTCAAGATTATTTAGCAAAAAATTAAAACCCTGTACTACAAGTGGCAAAGGGTCTTTAATGACAATCGTTTATGATCAAACTAAAATAAAAATACATATTCAACTCTATTTCCATTGGGAATTAGAAGACGAAAATTGTACCATCGTAGTAAGGTCACGATCATCATCCCGAAACACGTGTCGACAAAGTCTTGCAAAAAATTACCAACATAATAAATTTAAAACAAAAATAATTTTCTTGAAAATTATTATATGAGAATATCATAGTTTTAATTAGTCAAGGAAATAATGACCTCGAGCTAGAAAAAAACCTACTCAAAATATAATATTTTAAAGGTCGAGTACAACAATTTTTATTTTTTAATAAAAATTAATCAGAATTTGAACATTTAGATAATTTTTAAATAAAAATGGACATTTCTGAAATACAATTGAATTATCTAAAATTCCGGGGGGTGAAATAAAGCCATAGGCAATAAGGCCTTATTTCCCAAAGAGTTGAGAAATAAGGCCATATGGCGTTATTACCAACCACTGTTGGAAATAAAGCCATATATGGCTTTGTTACTCACTAGGGTGGCTCGTTTTTGGGCTTTTCTCTCTGATCAAATTTTAATACCCGCCAAAAGTGTCGGTCCCCTAAGGGTAACTCACGTGCAAAATATCACTCCGATCGGAGTTTATCTTCTGTCTCCACTTTGAGCCTCAAAATTGGGGTGTTTGCAAAAAAGGATTTTTTTACAAAAAAATAAAAAAAAATTAAGTTTTTTTATTAAAATATTTAAAAAAATTTTTTTGTACAATATTTGATCGTAAATACTTAAATATGAAATTTAAAGATTTTACGGTATCATTAACCCGTTCAAACTTGATACCAAAAAAATGGCATGATTTTGGGGGCGTTCTCAAAACACCTTTTTTCAAAATTTGAAAATTTTATTAAAAAAAAATTTTAAATATACCATTTTTTCTTTCTTTCTTTCTTTTTAAATATACCATTTTTTTTTTCTTTCTTCCCCTTTGGGATATATATATATGACATTTTTATGGGATCTTCCTATTCAAATGACATATAATAACCAAGAAAAGGAAGCACAGCTGAAGTGCTAAGGGACGCCTCCACGGGTTGCGGATAGTGGATAACCCTCTCATGTAGTATGGGGGGTAACTGCGAATTAAATAAGCAGTGGCGGACAATTCAGCGGGTTAGAGAAGAGAGTCTCAGATGGTCACGCCCAGCGACGTGTATCCTTTAAATTCTGAGTGTCAATGAAGCTCGAACCGACATGGCGATTAATTGGCGCCATCAAATATCCAAAGCTGAACTTTTATTTCTAGGTCCCTCGCCTTTAAGCAGGTTAAGCTACTACTACAAATTTAATAAAACCCCCCCCAAAACGATAACGACATTTGGCTTTAAACAACGGATAATGATTGGAACTTGGAACGTACGAAAAAGACGCCCTATGTTCATTATGAACTTTTATATAATTTACTTAATACATATTTGTCTTACTATTTTATGTAAATAAAGGAAATATAATGTAAATGAAATAATTGAGCTCGAGGTCTGTTGTTTTAAATAATTTTTATTTTATTTCTCCGATATTTCGAAATTCATCGAATTTCATCCTCAGGGACACTTGTAAAAATTACACAAACAAAATAAACTTTAAGCTATAGTTGTTTTAACATCGTCGTATGGTATTGCACTGGTGCACTGGTACCATACGACGATGTTAAAACAACTATAGCTTAAAGTTTATTTTGTTTGTGTAATTTTTACAAGTGTCCCTGAGGATGAAATTCGATGAATTTCGAAATATCGGAGAAATAAAATAAAAATTATTTAAAACAACAGACCTCGAGCTCAATTATTTCATTTACATTACAAATTTAAAGGTCGAATAAATACAACATTAAATTTAAAGGAAATATATATATATATTTTTTCTTTCTGAATTCATTTAGAACACCTTGGAGAAGAAAAATGTGAAATATGGCGGATATCCGTCGAGTCACTTTTTGGGAATCACGGGGGGAAGTTAGCAGATTTCAAGGAAATGTTGGTTTTATCAATAATTTGGATTAATAAAATCTTATAAATTTCATTTTTGGGCAAATTAACTTTTTTTTGGTGTCGTGGCATTCTATTAGATAACTTTAAGTCTGTCATGAAATCCTACCGATCTAGGACGTCTTTAACCCACATTGGCTGGGGGTCAAAAATGACCCCGCAGGAAATTTGAAGTTTAGTGCTTAAATTTTGTGCTATTAAGAAGTATAAAACGGCTTTTGTGTTTTTTACCCTAACTATTATTTCGTATTAATATGTTATCTTTAAATAAATCGTTAACCCTTCTTGGTAGGGGGTCAAAAATGACCCATTTAATAAAAACTATATATATTTTTTATAGAAAATTAATTTGTGGCAGTCTATTTGATAACTTTAAACCAGCCATTAAATTTCACCTATTTAAGATATCTTTAACCCACATTGGCCAGGGGTCAAAAATTACCCCGGCAAGAACTTTTCGGCATAGTGCTTGAATTTTTTGATATCCACAAAATTTATATTTTTTATTGAATGGGTCATTTCTGACCCCTACCAAGAAGGGTTAACGATTTTTTTAAAGATAATATATTAGTACGAAATAATAGTTTGGGTAAAAAGCACAAAAGCCGTTTTATACTTGTATATAGCTCTAAACTTCAAATTTCCTGCGGTGGTAATTTTTGATCCCCAGCCAATGTGGGTTAAAGACGTCCTAGATCGGTAAGATTTCATGACAGACTTAAAGTTATCTAATAGAATGCCACGACACCAAAAAACAATTCATTTGCCCAAAAATGAAATTTATAAGATATTATTAATCCAAATTAATGATAAAACCAACATTTCCTTGAAATCCGCTAACTTCCCCCCCGATTCCCAAAAAGTGGCTCGACGGATATCCGCCATATTTCACATTTTTCTTCCACAAGGTGTTCTTAATGAATTCAGAAAGAAAAAATGGTATATTTAAATTTTTTTTTAATAAAATTTTCAAATTTTGAAAAAGGTGTTTTGAGAACGCCCCCAAAATCATGTCATTTTTTTGGTATCAAGTTTGAACGGGTTAATGATACCGTAAAATCTTTAAATTTTATATTTAAGTATTTACGATCAAATATTATGCAAAAAATTTTTTTAATTATTTTAATAAAAAAACTTAAACTTTTTATTTTTTATTTTTAAAAGTCCTTTTTTCCAAAAACCCCAATTTTGAGGCTCAAAGTGGAGACAAAAGATAAACTCCGATCGGAGTGATATTTTGCACGTGAGTTACCCTTAGGGGACCGACACTTTTGGCGGGTATTACAATTTGATCAGAGAGAAAAGCCCAAAAACGAGCCACCCTATTACCCACTTGAATATTTTTTAAAAATGTTCATCATTATTTTGCGGAGAGTGTGGAAATATATTTCCACGTAAATCCTGCTACCCAAAAAAAATTATTTAGCGAAGCCGCAAAATTATTTATGGAGTTTGAAATGGCGTTCGGACATAGCGCCCAAGGTCTTATCGCCCAAAACCGTAAATGTCATATAGCTCAAGCTGCGACATACAGCCGAAAATGATAGGTCTAAAAATGTCATTTCTCCCCAAACCAAATTGTCAAAAAATCCAAATCGAAATTACGACTTCTGTGATTTGTTTTTTTTTTTTAATAAAGGTTTTCTGCGTAGCCGGCCTTTGGCCGGGCTTAGGGATTACATACTCCATGCATTAAACCCACCCTCTCTGCAATCCAAAGCTATTTTGGTTATCAGGCCTTTTTGAGGCATAACAAATTTGATAGCGCAAAGGCCTGCTACCCTAGAAAACTTTACTTTGCGGAGAGGGTGGGTTTAATGCATGGATTTTGTAATCCCTAAGCCCGGCCGAAGGCCGGCTACACAGAAAAACTTTTTTTGTTAAAAATCTTTAAATTAAAAACCCTGCCAATAAAAAATTGGTGCCCTAGACCTAGGGTTGCCAGATACTAGAAGTCAAATAACTGGATAATGGCAAATTTTCAGCTGGATTTTGAAAAAGTAACTGGACCCATACATAATTTTTTTTTTAATAATTTAAAAAAAAATATCAGCCGATTTTCATACATATGTGAGACACATATTTTTATTTTGGACTAAATATTTTTATTTTGGACTAAATGTCTGTCTCTATTTGCCACGGCAGAATGTGCTTTTTTTAAGCATTTCTATTACTTTTTCGTCATTGGCCTGAGGATTGTTAAGAGTATATTTTTCTTTTTAAATAACCCCACAAAATTAAATCCAAAGTGGTCAAATCTTGAAATCTAGGAGGACAGTTAAAATTTTCGGGACACTCAAACAATTATGACATTAACTGTTTGTAGTTTATTTAAAAAGTTTTACGTTTAGTCGTTTTTAAAAGAAAAAGCATTTGTTTGGTGTGCAGTTTATTAATGACTACTTCTGTCCTTTGTTTCAAAAGTAACACACTAAAAAATATAAAGGCTTTCATTAACATTTAATTTTTATTTTTGTTCTGTAAGTAAAAACTACTGATTATTCTTTAAATTTTTAATGATTTGTGTAAGTAATTTTTTTTTTAAATTGTTGGTATTTTTTAATGAGATATCATTAGTTTTTATCTATACAGGTAGGTTGTTTTTTTTGTAGAAAAAAAAAATCAAAAAATTATTTATAGAAATATAAAAACATATTTGTATCAAGTGACTTTGTCACGATGGGTAGAGTGTCTGGGCAGAATGTAGTTGATTGCGGGACCGATTCCCCAAAATTTAAAAAAAAAAAAATTTTAAAAAATATTTCAATAGAAAATTGTAAGAAATAACCTACGAAATCATTAATTTTTAATGTTTTCGTAGGTTATTTTTTGGAATTTGTTGGTAAAAATAACAGAACTATAATTAATATATAATGTTTTCGTAAGCTATTTTTTTCGAATTTGTTGGTAAAAATGATGGATTTACTGGATTACTCAATGGATTACACAATGCTCCGTTATAAAATAACTCTCCGTTAAATTTAACTTTTTCACACAAATTTTGACATTACCTCCGTTAAATCGGAAGTTAGCAGCTAACTTTTCATTAAGTAATCCGCCCTAATTGTTATTTATTTTAGAAAATTTTGTAAACAGTAAAAAATAAATGTTGAAGTTTGTTAAAACAAATGAATAATTACTGGGATGGTTTTAGTTGTTTTTTCACTGGTTCTAAATGTGTTTTTCATTTGTTTTTGCCTACAAAATATTGCGAAGTCAAAAAAAGTGCGACAACAACTGACCATCATTTGCAGATGTGACCCATCCAGACATATTTTTGTAGGGTTATTTTAAAAGCAAAATGTACGCCAAGAATCCTTAAATCATCGACGAACCCAAGGAAAACATTCGTGCCGAAATCAACGCTAGACTGACCGAAATGTTCGAAAAAGTTGTAAAAAAATTGGTGAAAATGCAGCAAAAGGAGCACATTTTCCGTATACAGAAGAGGCATTTCTGTTATATTTATGAATAATGTTTTATTCAAAAAGTAGTCCCAAAAAAATTGTAAAATATATTAAATAAAAAAAATAATTGTTAAAATAAAAGAAATCCTTTTTCAACTGGATAAATTATGTTTTAACTGGAAACTGGACCAGACCTCAAATAACTGGAAAATCCAGGCCATTCCAGGCCGTCTGGCAACCCTGCCTAGACCCCTCTAAGTTCCGATGTTCCTGGTATATGTGTTTTTTTTATACCCTCCACTCTGGTGATAGAGGGTATATATAAGTTTGTCATTCCGTATGTAACACATTGAAATATTGGTTTAGGACCCCATAAAGTATATATATTCATGATCCTTGATCGATTTTAAGTCGATCTAGCGATGTCCGTCTGTCTGTCTGTCTGTCCGTCCGTCTGTCTGTCTGTCTGTCTGTTGAAATCACGTTTTTGGCAATACTACGAAACCGATTTAAACGCTTGGGGTACCAAAAGTTGCGTAATTTTCCGAGGCAAAAACTGATGTATTTTTTTAAATCGGTTAAGTATTTTAAAAGTTATGAGCGAATTACTAAAAAACACATTTTTTTTCAACATAACCCTAAATTAACTCATATTTTGTGTGATACATAAGAAAGAAAAAGGAAATAAAAAAAAAAAAAACTGAGAAAAAGGAAAAAAATCTTTACAAAAAATCTTTAAAATATGTAAAACAAAATCTAAATTTACCCGAGTAAAAATTTTTATATGATGCAATATATAATGATATATGACACAATATATATTAATACGCAATTTGATCCGAATAATGGTGGATGTTTTTGCATTAAAAAAGATCAACTCGAATAAAATATGATTTGATTTCATCCGAGTTTTGACCAGACATTGCCTTATATTGGTGGATCTAATTAGATCTAATTGCACAAAAACATATAAAATCCTGGTGTTTTTTGGTTTGGGTTGAGATACACCACAGGTCAACGATACATTCACCAAACATATAATTTTCAAAAACAAAAAAAATGTTTGGGTACGCTTCAAACCAGATAGGTGATATACATAACCCTAACAAGGAAATGTTTAGGAACATTTTAAAAAGTTTCTTATACATTGCCTAAAAAACTTAGGAAATTTTTGGTTAATTGGAAACATATAGTTTTATATGGAACAGAATAAGCTATCCCTGCAAACAACAGGGCGATATATCGCCGAAAAGATATTGCGGCGATACGAAAATTTATCATTTCAATAAAAATTCAAAGTAGTATTTTTATTATATCGCCGTTTTCTAATACGAACGATATTTTGGCGATAAACAAAAAAAAATATTGAAAATTTTTATTTCTTTGTCAATTTAAAATATAATAATTTATCAAGAACAACAAGAAAGCTTTGAAAGAATATACAAAATTTGGCCGAAAAACACAAATGTGCTTTCAAAGATAAAATAAAAAATTCAGCGAATGTTGCGGATATATTTTTCAGGTGAATGCAGATGCTTTTAGTCCTGTTAATATGACCAAAATATGAATGAAAAAAATAATGTCTATTTTCAGCTTCAGGGAATCGATATACAGTGACGAGCAAAAGTGTAACAGGGTTCACATTGCTTAGATAATCTGCTCTATATTTTAAACTACACAAGATAAAGTATTGAAGTTTTTTGATAATTTTATTAGTTAATTGATCGGAATTTATAAACATTCTCGAAATATGCTGTAAAATTTTTTATAAAAAAAATATAGTAAAAATTCCATAAAAAGGCAAGTGTTACATTATTGCACTCATGATTTTTCTACATAAATCTTTAGGACAACTTTTATATTTCGCGCATATAGACCCGCATTTTGCAATTTTTTTATAAAACTTAATAAATAACATAAAAATAATTCATTTGTTGAAAAGAAATTTTGGCTAAACATTTTTTTTAACTCAAAAGTCCGTCCTTTTAACGATTTTAGGAGAGCCACACGTATTACTCAAGCTTACAATATACAGACATTATTTTTTTGGAATGGCGTTTATATCCGGCGATAGTAGAGCCCATTTATAATCAAATTCATAAGTGGTTTGTTTATTTTGCAATTAATACAATTTTTTTATTGGGTACTCAATTTGGGTTTTTGGCGGAATTTCAAATATTTTTGCAGATATTCAACATTTTTCGGATGAATACGAGCCAATTCTGGCCGATGATGTTTTTTCTATATTCGGTCTTAAATATATCGTCAATTAAAATCATCAGTAGATTGACAATATTGTTATAAAGAATGTAGTTATTATTAAATCCCTATTTAAAATTATTGTTTGGGGTACCTAAATTGAATTAGTGAATTTCGTCCAATGATAAGAGCAGCAAAAGACTTTTATTTATTAAACATTATTTATTTTTGCTATTTCTGAAAAAATTAACTCCAAAGATTGCGTTCTGATTCGATAATTTGACACTATGGCACTACCCCGAGGATAATGTCCAAAACCACGAAATGTGATAGTGGTTTTAAATGGCATAAACCCATTATTAACAAAATTTATGATCAACTGGTGATATAACTTGTTGATTTATTTACGGCTGAATTAAGAAAACACTTCTTGAGGCAAAATTGGCCTTTATTCAGCCGAAAAATGTCGAATTTCGGCAAAAATATTTGAAATTCCTCCAGAAACCCAACCCCAGTACACAATAACTTTTTTTTTACTAATTGCAAAAGCAGCAATCCATTTACGAAATTTTTTATAAATGGTCTCTATTATCGCCTGATATAAACACCATTCAAAAAAAATAATTTCTGCAAATTCTTAGCTTGATAAATATGCGTGGTTCCCCAAAAAACGTAAAAAGGACGGACTTTTGAGTTAAAAATAATGTTTACCCAAAATTTCTTTTCAACAAATGAATTATTTTTATGTTATTTATTAAGTTTTATAAAAAAATTGCAAAATCCGGATCTATATGCGCGAAATATAAAAGTTGTCCTAAAGATTTATGTAGAAAAATCATGAGTGCAATAATGTAACACTTCCCTTTTTATGGAATTTTTACTATATTTTTTTATAAAAAATTTTACAGCATATTTCGATAATTTTTATAAATTCTGATCAATTAACTAATAAAATTATCAAAAAACTTCAATACTTTATCTTGTGTAGTTTAAAATATAGAGCAGATTATCTAAGCAATGTGAACCCTGTTACACTTTTGCTCGTCACTGTAGCTATATCGCCGGTTTATCATTTTGGTGATATTCCAGCGATACATACAAATCTATTTTTTTTTCGTTTATACGAATATCTGGCGATATTGCCCTTTTAACGCCAAGACGAATCGTTTTCGTATCGCCGGGATGTATTGCCGTCGGGTAACAGTTTCTCCCGAAAGGTGTATCGCCGGCGATACGAATTCGATAATTGCCGCAATAACATTTATCGTATCCACAGTACAACCGGCGAATCGATGTCGTATCGTTTTGTTTGCAGGGTATATATAATGTTATGTTAAATTATACAGAAAAACAAATTTTGTATTGACCCTCATATAATTTTATAAAATTATATCATCCGTACACTGTTTAATCCGAATCATGATTAAATTATATATTACTACATATGACTGCATTAAAAAAATTTAGAAAATATCTCAGGGATGTATAATCATATATAATTTTTTATGTTTGTATCAAGTTATATATTGTAATATATGTTTATTTTTACTCGGGTAATTAAAAAAAGTTCGTTAAGTAATAATAAAAAAAATGAATAGTTATTTTTATATAGCATGTGTGTGTGTGTCCATTTTTTTTTTCGTCATATTAACGGGGTTGCCAGACTTTTTTTGGCTTTGTCGCCAAATCGGATGTAAAATATCGCCAAAATTCAATTTTGTTCAGATTTCTTAAAAAAAAAAAATATTTTCATTTAAAAAATAAATTTTGTTAAATAATAAAAGACAGAAATAAAATTTATGGCAAAAATCGCCCAAATCCGGAAAATTTATATCTATATATATAAAAGAGTAATGTGACTGACTGACTGACTGACTTGACTGATATACTCATTCATCATCGCCCAGCCCAAACCGCTGAAGCTAGAGACTTGAAATTTGGACTGTAGGTCCACCTCCCGGAATATAGATCCACTAAGGCTGGATTTTTGCCAGTGTTGATTCTAAGGGGACAAAAAGGGTAAAAACCTGTACTTTTGGTACTTTTTATATCTCCTAAAATAATGGTCATAGAGACTTGAAATTTGTACTGTATGTTCACCTCCCAGAATTAAGATCCAGTAAGGCCGGATTTTTGCCAGTGTTGATTCTAAGAGGACAAAAAGGGTAAAAAACTGTACTTTTGGTACTTTTTATATCTCCTGAAATTATGGTCACAGAGACTTGAAATTTGGACTGTATGTTCAACTCCTGAAATATAGATCCAGTACGGCCGGATTTTTGCCAATGTTGATTCTAAGGGGGTAAAAAGGGTAAAAAACTGTACTTTTGGTACGTTTTATATCTCTTGAAATAATGGTCACAGAAACTTGAAATTTAAACTGTATGTTCACCTCCCGGAACATAGATCCAGTAAGGCTGGATTTTTGCCAATGTTGATTCTAAGGGGGTAAAAAGGGTAAAAAAATGTACCTTTGGTACCTTTTATATTTCCTTAAAAAATGGTCCCAGACACTTGAAATTTTGAATGTAGGTTCAGCTCCCGGAATATAAATCTGCTAAGGCTAGATTTTGCCAATGTTTATTCTTAAGGGTAATTAAGGTAAAAAACTGTACTTTTGGTACCTTTTATATTTTCTCAAATAATGGTCCTAGAAACCTAAAATTTGCAATGTAGGTTAACATCCCGGAAAAAATATTCACCAAGGCTGGGTTTTTGCCAATGTTGACTCTACTGGGGTAAAATGGAAAAAAGTGTACCTTTGGTACTTTTTTTTAATTTACTGAAATAATGGTACCTTTTATAAAAAGCACAGTACCTTTTATGAAAAGTACCTTTTATAAAAAGTACCTTTTATAAAAAGTACCTTTTATAAAAAGTACCTTTTATAAAAAGTACCTTTTATAAAAAGTACCTTTTATAAAAAGTACCTTTTATAAAAAGTACCTTTTATAAAAAGTACCTTTTATAAAAAGTACCTTTTATAAAAAGTACCTATTATAAAAAGTACCTTTTATAAAAAGTACCTTTTATTAAAAGTACCTTTTATAAAAAGTACCTTTTATAAAAAGTACCTTTTATAAAAAGTACCTTTTATAAAAAGTACCTTTTATAAAAAGTACCTTTTATAAAAAGTACCTTTTATAAAAAGTACCTTTTATAAAAAGTACCTTTTATAAAAAGTACCTTTTATAAAAAGTACCTTTTATAAAAAGTACCTTTTATAAAAAGTACCTTTTATAAAAAGTACCTTTTATAAAAAGTACCTTTTATAAAAAGTACCTTTTATAAAAAGTACCTTTTATAAAAAGTACCTTTTATTAAAAGTACCTTTTATCAAAAGTATCTTTTATCAAAAGCACCTTTTACAAAAAGTAACTTTCATAAAAAGTACCTTTTATAAAAAGTACCTTTTATAAAAGGTACCTTTTATAAAAAGTACCTTTTATAAAAAGTACCTTTTATAAAAAGTACCTTTTATAAAAAGTACCTTTTATAAAAAGTACCTTTTATAAAAAGTACCTTTTATAAAAAGTACCTTTTATAAAAAGTACCTTTTATAAAAAGTACCTTTTATAAAAAGTACCTTTTATAAAAAGTACCTTTTATAAAAAGTACCTTTTATAAAAAGTACCTTTTATAAAAAGTACCTTTTATAAAAAGTACCTTTTATAAAAAGTACCTTTTATAAAAAGTACCTTTTATAAAAAGTACCTTTTATAAAAAGTACCATTTATAAAAAGTACCTTTTATAAAAAGTACCTTTTATAAAAAGTACCATTTATAAAAAGTACCTTTTATAAAATGTACCTTTTAAAAAAAGTACCTTTTATAAAAAGTACCTTTTATAAAAAGTACTTTTATAAAAAGTACCTTTTATAAAAAGTACCTTTTATAAAAAGTACCTTTTATAAAAAGTACATTTTATAAAAAGTTCCTTTTATAAAAAGTACCTTTTATAAAAAGTACCTTTTATAAAAAGTACATTTTATAAAAAGTACCTTTTATAAAAAGTACCTTTTATAAAAAGTACCTTTTATAAAAAATACCTTTTATAAAAAGTACCTCTATAAAAAGTACCTTTTATAAAAAGTACCTTTTATAAAAAGTACCTTTTATAAAAAGTACCTTTTATAAAAAGTACCTTTTATAAAAAGTACCTTTTATAAAAAGTACCTTTTTTAAAAAGTACCATTTATAAAAAGTACCTTTTATAAAATGTACCTTTTAAAAAAAGTACCTTTTATAAAAAGTACCTTTTATAAAAAGTACTTTTATAAAAAGTACCTTTTATAAAAAGTACCTTTTATAAAAAGTACCTTTTATAAAAAGTACATTTTATAAAAAGTTCCTTTTATAAAAAGTACCTTTTATAAAAAGTACCTTTTATAAAAAGTACCTTTTATAAAAAGTACCTTTTACAAAAAGTACCTTTTATAAAAAGTACCTTTTATAAAAAGTACTTTTATAAAAAGTACCTTTTATAAAAAGTACCTTTTATAAAAAGTACCTTTTATAAAAAGTACATTTTATAAAAAGTTCCTTTTATAAAAAGTACCTTTTATAAAAAGTACCTTTTATAAAAAGTACATTTTATAAAAAGTACCTTTTATAAAAAGTACCTTTTATAAAAAGTACCTTTTATAAAAAATACCTTTTATAAAAAGTACCTCTATAAAAAGTACCTTTTATAAAAAGTACCTTTTATAAAAAGTACCTTTTATAAAGTATAAAGGTACCTTTTATAAAAAGTACCTTTTATAAAAAGTACCTTTTATAAAAAGTACCTTTTATAAAAAGTACCTTTTATAAAAAGTACCTTTTATAAAAAGTACCTTTTATAAAAAGTACCTTTTATAAAAAGTACCTTTTATAAAAAGTACCTTTTATAAAAAGTACCTTTTATAAAAAGTGCCTTTTATAAAAAGTACCTTTTTTAAAAAGTACCTTTTATAAAAAGTACCTTTTATAAAAAGTACCTTTTATAAAAAGTACCTTTTATAAAAAGTACCTTTTATAAAAAGAACCTTTTATAAAAAGTACCTTTTATAAAAAGTACCTTTTATAAAAAGTACCTTTTATAAAAACTACCTTTTATAAAAAGTACGTTTTGTTAAAAGTACCGAAAGTCCACTTTTTGGTACTTTTTTATTTCCTGAAATAATAATAAACATAGAAACTTGAAATTGGAAAAGGTTCGCCTCTCGAAAAATAAAGGGATTAAAAGGAATAAAAAAGTGTACTTATTTATTTCCTGATAAAATGGTCCCAGAAACTTAAAATTTGGAATATAAAATCCTTCGGTGAAAAAAGAGATTGGGAATAATTATTTTTGGAAATTCCGTTTCTTAACGGGGATACAAAGTACTTTTAATATTTGCTGAAACAATGATCCTAGATAATTGAAATATGGATTGTAGGATCCTTCGGTGAAGAAAAAACATTCTGGAAGAGGTACTTTTTTTAAATTCCGTTTCTAATGGGGGTAATTAAGTGTACTTTTGGTAATTTTTTTGCTCCTTTAATAATGACCTTAGAAGATGGAATTGGAAATGAAATGGCGTAGAACTGGGAACAATATGAAATAGATAGAGCAGGGAACAATATGGAATGATATTTTCAACTCAAATTTTTGGTGTTTAGCTTTTTTTACTCCATATTTTTTTATTCCAATTTCTTTTTTCACTGAAATATTTATTCACTCAAAATCTAAAATCCCGACATAAGGGCTCGAAAATTCTCATTATATTTTTCCCCCGGAACAAACATGATAACGTACCAGCAAAGTTATTCAAATTTTATTGCTTAAATTAATCATTGAAATATTTTTTTATGGAAGACTTTAACGTCCACAAGTAAATAAAACAAAGACTACGTAGGGAAATTTTTTTGAAATCGATAGAATAATTCTGATCCTTCTATTATCCGGTATTCAATACAACCGCTAACGAAGAACCGGGATTGTAAGCTAGTACATATATAAAAGAGTAACATGACTGACTGACATACTCATTCATCATCGCCCAGCCCAAACCGCTGAAGTTAGAGACTTTAAATTTGGACTGTAGTTTGACCTTCCGGAATAAAGATCCACTAAGGCTGGATTTTTGCCAATGTTGATTCTAAGGGGGTAAAAAGGGTAAAAAACTGTACTTTTGGTACTTTTTATATCTCCCGATATAATGGTCATAGAGACTTGAAATTTGGACTGTATGTTACCCTCCCGCAATATAGATCCACTATGGCTGGAGTTTGGCCAATAGTAAGGGGGTAAAAATGGTAAAAAACTGTACTTTTGGTACTTTTTAAATCTTCTGATATAATGATCATAGAGACTTGAAATTTGGACTGTATGTTCACCTCCCGGAATATAGATCCATTAAGGCTGGATTTTTGCCAGTGTTAATTCTAAGGGGGTCAAAAGGGTAAAAAGCTGTACTTTTGGTGCTTTTTATATCTCCTGAAATAATGGTCATAGAAACTTGAAATTTGGACAGTATGTTCACATCCTAGAATATAGATCCAGTACGGCTGGATTATTGCCAATGTTGATTCTAAGAGGGTAAAAAGGGAAAAAATCTGTACTTTTGGCACCTTTTATATTTCCTTAAAAAATTGCCACATAGACTTGAAATTTGGACTGTATGTTCACCTCCAGGAATATAGATCCCCTAAGACTGGGTTTTTGCCAATGATTTTTCTAATAGGGTCAAAATATGTATTTTTGTTACATTTTATATTTCTTTACTAGAAAATGGAAATTTGCAAAAATCAAAAAGTACCTTTTATAAAAAGTGCCTTTTATAAAAGGTTCCTTTATAAAAAGCACCTTTTATAAAAAGTACCTTTTATAAAAAGTACCTTTTATAAAAAGTACCTTTTATAAAAAGTACCTTTTATAAAAAGTACCTTTTATAAAAAGTACTTTTTTTATAAAAAGTACCTTTTATAAAAAGTACCTTTTATAAAAAGTACCTTTTATAAAAAGTACCTTTTATAAAAAGTACCTTTTATAAAAAGTACCTTTTATAAAAAGTACCTTTTATAAAAAGTACCTTTTATAAAAAGTACCTTTTATAAAAAGTACCATTTATAAAAAGTACCTTTTATAAAAAGTACCTTTTATAAAAAGTACCATTTATAAAAAGTACCTTTTATAAAATGTACCTTTTAAAAAAAGTACCTTTTATAAAAAGTACCTTTTATAAAAAGTACTTTTATAAAAAGTACCTTTTATAAAAAGTACCTTTTATAAAAAGTACCTTTTATAAAAAGTACATTTTATAAAAAGTTCCTTTTATAAAAAGTACCTTTTATAAAAAGTACCTTTTATAAAAAGTACATTTTATAAAAAGTACCTTTTATAAAAAGTACCTTTTATAAAAAGTACCTTTTATAAAAAATACCTTTTATAAAAAGTACCTCTATAAAAAGTACCTTTTATAAAAAGTACCTTTTATAAAAAGTACCTTTTATAAAAAGTACCTTTTATAAAAAGTACCTTTTATAAAAAGTACCATTTATAAAAAGTACCTTTTATAAAATGTACCTTTTAAAAAAAGTACCTTTTATAAAAAGTACCTTTTATAAAAAGTACTTTTATAAAAAGTACCTTTTATAAAAAGTACCTTTTATAAAAAGTACCTTTTATAAAAAGTACATTTTATAAAAAGTTCCTTTTATAAAAAGTACCTTTTATAAAAAGTACCTTTTATAAAAAGTACCTTTTATAAAAAGTACCTTTTACAAAAAGTACCTTTTATAAAAAGTACCTTTTATAAAAAGTACCTTTTATAAAAAGTACCTTTTATTAAAAGCACATTTTATAAAAAGTACCTTTTATAAAAAGTACCTTTTATAAAAAGTACCTTTTATAAAAAGTACCTTTTATAAAAAGTACCTTTCATAAACAGTACCTTTTATAAAAAGTACCTTTTATAAAAAGTACCTTTCATAAAAATTACCTTTTATAAAAAGTACCTTTTATAAAAAGTACCTTTTATAAAAAGTACCTTTTATAAAAAGTACCTTTTATAAAAAGTACCTTTTATAAAAAGTACCTTTTATAAAAAGTACCTTTTATAAAAAGTACCTTCTATAAAAACTACCTTTTATTACACTTTTACACTTTTTGGTACTTTTTTATTTCCTGAGGTATAAATAAAACAAACTTTTTTGTTTTTTAAATCATCACATTGGTGGAGGGTATTTAAAGATTCGGCACAGCCGAATATAGCTTTCTTACTTGTTTAATTTAAAGATAGTCAAAAAAAAAAAAAAAAATTCTGCGTAGCCGGCCTTCGGCCGGGCTTAGGGATTACAAACTCCATAAATTAATTTAGCGGCTTCGCTAAATAATTTTCTTTTTTGGGTAGCAGGATTTACGGGGAAATATATTTTTTTTACATTTTCAACGATATGGCTTTATTTCCACTTTGGTTGCAAAATCAATATGACTTTATTGCTCAATCGTGTTGGTAATAAAGCCATATGGCCTTATTTCCCATTGAATTGAGAAATAAGGCCATATCGCCTTATTTCCTATGGCTTTCTTTCACCCCCCCCCCCCCCTAAAATTCCGATTGAATTTATTTAAATTCAAAAGTAATTTTCTTAAAATCATTGAGAAAATTTTGAAATGGAAATGTTTACAATACAAATGGAATTTTCTGAAAACCATTTAGAAAATTTTGAATTACAAAAAGAAAATTCTGATATACAATTAAAATTTTTGAATTATAATTGGACATTTTTTTAAATTAACCAAATATTTTTGAATTAAAAATGAATATTTCTCATATCTAATTGGAAATATAATTAAACATTTTTTAAAATTGAAAATTTTTGAAATATAATTGGTACTTTCTGAAATAAAATTGGAAGATTTTCTTTTATGTATTTTTGTGATTTTTTTAGTGGAAATGAAAATTGTTTCCTTAAAAAAATTCATTTTTTTTGCATATTGTGTCGCGCAGTTTACTTTTTTTAAATTAATTTATTAAAAATATTGTCCTCTTTTTTGGGTCAAATGTCCTCCTTTTTTGAGGTTGGCGTCGTCTTTTTCTCAAAATGGAAATGGCAACCCTACTCTAATGTATTTTATTAGCAATGAAAATAAATAAACTATTTCACATACATATGAGGGGGTTAGAGCACAAGGGGTTCAAGTGCCTTCCCAGCAAAACTTTGGTAATGGGTAGTGATTATATAACACATTACCAGGTAATGTGTTATTTGTAGCATTATTTTAGGATGTCTTACCAAACATATTATTATTACGTATTATTTTAATGGGAAACATAATGCATTACTAATAATTTGCTACGTAATGCATGATTATTGGAAAAATGTATTTCATATTTATTATTTCTAAACATTATATCATGGATGATTTATATTTGGTTACATTATGTATTATTTGAAAGTTTGAAATAATGCATTATTTATAATTAAATGCATAATGCATTACAATAACATAAAAAATAATTATTTTATAAAAAAATGCATAAGTTTAAACTAGAGATGGGCTCACGACAAGAAATTTCTAACGACACACACTCACTAGCATATTATATCTACTTACACTCACTTACAATCACGTGAGTAAATTTAATACAAAATTACTTTTTCACTACTCGTAACACCTTATATATGTAACAGATTTTGGTAAATTTTTAAAATATATAATTTTTATTATTTTTCAATCTATGTTATGCAACAGTATTACAAAAATAAAGCATTTTATATCATCAATTTTCTATCTAAATAATATCATACAATCGTTTTTAAAATAAACTATAAGTTGTCATACTAACGTCTTCTTATTCACTAAATTTAACTGATACAGTATTTTCCTTAAATAGTCAACTTTTTAATTTATTTTAATAACAACAAACGTAAGAACAGTTTCAAATTTTGAAAATAATATCGCATGCGATTTTTGCATACTATAATTATGTAACAATTATGCTTATAGCATTAGCACAGCATAAAATATGCATTATCACAACATAAATCATTCACTTGAAAAATTTGCCAGTAAAAACGATAGGATGTAGTAGTTTGGTCGTAAACGTTATTATTTTATTAAACCTTAAATTTTATATAAAAATTACAGGTGTTTTACTAAAAATGTAAAAAAAAGGCAAAACAATTAAAGGTGTTTTTTTTTTATTTAACGTTAAAAAGTTTATAAGAATAGAGTAGAAAATACATTTCAACTGTTTATGTTACAACTTTTTGCATGACATAAATCTTACGATGATATCCGCACCCTGCAAAACATATGTGCGTAAAAACGAACAGGTTTACGAGTGCCTAATTAAACAATTATTTATCGATTTGTTATCAAACCACTACCATAATTAACAAGTCGTGTTCTTTTCGTTTTTAATTTCTTTCTCATCGTGGTTTTCAACAAGTTAAATCGTCTGGTCTGAATTTCTAGTATACTAAAAATTTAAGTTTGGTAATCGTATTTAATCGTATTATATTTAAAACATATTTTGATCGGGTTAAACAAAAGTAAATTAAGTAAACAAAAGTATTACCGATAATTTTTGTATTAAATTAAAAATATAGTGAAAATTTACTGAATTCTAAGATATTCAGCCGAACTCAAAGTCCGCCATTTTGGATTTAGAGCACTGCATGGTCTTGAAAGACCCAACCATTATCTTCAACAATTTTGGAAACCCAATTTATTTTGGTAAGATAATGCCTTTACAAAGTGATATTCAGTGGTTAAAATCAATGTTATTTTATAGGGTTTTAATGTTGGAAATACATCCAAATCCAGCAACAGTTTGGATTCGTAAAAACCCGAGTGACTTAACCTAAAAATCTAAGATGATAATTTTGATATAGTTTCCAACACGTTCATCCAAATAATTTCATGGTTTCAATGTACAGGTCGTCATTGAAGAAATACCGATCGTTTAATCGTAATGATAATGTGTTTTAAGTAATTTACGAAGTTTGGCACATAACCTCATTCTTTGATTCACAACAACAAATTGCAACCAATTATATGGAAAATTCCATAATTTATATAAAAGTTTTAATGCTGGTGCTAAATTTCTACATGATAAAAAGATCATTAATAACAAACCAAAAATAACAGTTGTGTGACAAATTTTAATAAAAATTTTATGATTGGAAATCATACTTTAAAACAAATTATAAAGAATCGTTTTGGTTATGTCCATAACCTACAAATTTCATGAGAGTGATATTTATGTCCAACATAATTATGTCAAAATTCAAACTATTAATATAGAAATAGTTAAATTCGTCTAAATCCGACTGCGTTATTACTTTAATAATTGAAAATGTTTTAATATGGTCACATTTACGTAATTATCACAACTTATCATCATCATCATCATCCAATAAAATGAAACGTCATTATCACCATAATTATCAATGTAACAATTTCTAAGCGTATTTAATTGCCCTCTACTGTGCTTATTAATTTAAATGCACTACCAACAACAACATAGATGAACAAGTTTTGAGAACAAAACAGTGACGTCACAAATTCTAATGAGAGTCGTAGTTGCTAAGTATCATATTAAAATTTCATTATCGTTATAGTTTTTTTTGAATGTTAAGTATAACAGTTTAAGCTTCACTTAAATAACAATGTTGAGATTTGTTCTCTTGTTTTTTATATTAATTAAACCATCGTTGATCATGCTGTATGCATGCACTCTACAGTCGGTCTGTTAATAAAGATAATAACTTTGAATTTTTTGTACATTTTTACAACCGATGTTAAGTGCATGAACAGTGACGGTTAAAATTAATGTCTCATTCATGAAAAATTAAATATTTTAAATTAATTTTTTTTATTGTTATACATAACATAATTAAATTGGTTTTGAAATAGTATCAATCGATGATACTTAATTATTGTATATTTGCATAATCTTTTTTATTTTTTTTAATAGAATTTAGAATACCTTGGATGATCTGAGCTCTCATCATCGCCTGCAAAGCAGAAGAGGTTAAATGTAAAATTATAGTCTTCAAAAAAAAAAAAAAAACTGTAAGTTACAAATAAACAATTTAATATGCAATATACATATATTAGTTTAATACGTTAGAATATATTATATACTAACCCAATAAGCAAAATCTTAAGTGATATCGGTGTATAAAAGATAATTAATTTTAAAAATTTAAATGAATAATTCTATAATTAAGGATTTGTTTTATACCCATATGGTATCAATAGGCATTAGAACTTATTTTATGCTAGAAATGAATTTGTTTAATAAAAGTGAATCTGATTAAAATGAATACTTTTGTGTAAGACAATTTTAATTGGGAATTTTGACGACTAGACGAAAGATGCGAATGATTTAGTAGAAATTTATTTTACTTAGATTTAGGGGAAATCCGAAACAAAATTATTTTCGAGCACTGAGGTATTTCAAGTGATAGATTCGGGTGGGATTTTATTAAAAGTGTTCAGAGTGATAACAACAACTATCACTAGTACAAATCATATAATGATAACTTTGCTTAGATTCAATAGCCCTGTTTTATTTTAGTTAAGTTAGCAAGAAAAGTCTTGGAAAGAGATAGTTCTCTTATCTTTTATGTTGTAGTAATTGGTGTGGTGCGGTCAAGAATCCTCCCAAATCCGACGAGTTCAGCCCTTCAAGCTTTCCAAGCACCGACCGTCACTAAACCACGAAAAATCATTTATATGAATTTGCATAAAATGCTACAAGATTTGCAACATAAATAGAATGGCTCCCAACGTGGGGCTTGATTGTAAAATCTTGTTATCTCGAAAAGATCAGTAAATTTTTTTTATTTACTCTGATCGTAATTTTTTTTTGTTTTGGTAAATTAGTCCGTAGTTGATTGAATCATAAATTAGTCAGATTATGTGTGCAATTTACCTTTTCAATTTTTTTACTCATACATAAGTCTTATGAGATTGCAATTTAGCGTGACCATATTGCTATGATGAGTCTTTACTATTTTAAAAATCTATTTATAAAATTTACAAGAAAAGAGTTCAGCTTAAAAATAAGTCATTAAATTCATGGTTTAAATCAAGGGTTTAATTTGCGATTTTTAACTGAAACATTTTGTTACCATCACTGTAGTTTCAATAGTGTAGATTAACAAATTGTGTAAGTCATAAGTGCATTCTGTTGAAATAGAATAACTTATTTGCGACACAAATTGTAATCGAGTAGTATACCATAAATAAGGAGGGAGTTATAGTTTAATGATTTGTACATTTTTTTATATATCGTTCGTATTTGAAGTTGAAAGTCAACTTTCCCAATTGTAAGACATACAATTTTTTATAGAAATATAACAAATTAATTCTTTTTATAGAATAAATACATTAAATTTTTTTTTAAATTTGTTAGCCGTTGAGTAATGCCAAAAAGAAAAGGCAAACAAAAACATAATAAACAACCTTTAAATAGTGACAGCCAGATTGATTTTACGTTTGACGAAGAATTGGTTAATCCACTTATCTCAAGACCAAGAATAGACAATAGTCCGATTATAACTAGATCTAAGGCACGTGAACTAGCCTTATCAAAACAAATAGTAAATTCTGTAGAAAATATGAATAACGAAGGTGATAATACAGCCGCAGGTAATTCAGGGCAGGATACTCCTCCAACCGCTGGAGCCGGCGGAGTTGTTAGCTTAGCAGATTTAACTGAACGGTTAGAACGAGTTCTTACGTTAAATCATAGTTCGTTTATGGAAGAATTATCTTCTTTGAGGAATACATTAGTAGAAAATAGAAGTGCGACTAATAATAACAACAGAAATTTGAATTTTACTCCTTCAAATTCAAATCAGCGTGGTAATAATACATCAAATAACTTGTCATTTCATAATCAAAGCACAGGTTTTGATGCAGGTAGACCTAATTCAAATAGTAATTATTATGTGAGAATTGACAAGTGGAAAGTCACATATGATGGCACTGGTGATGTAGATGACTTTTTGTCAAAAATTGATATACTTAAAACCAGAAATAAATGTCCTGATGACGATGTAGTTGCTAGTTTTCATACCTTTTTAAAAGGCAAAGCCGAGTCCTGGTTTTGGTCTCATTTAAAACAAAATAAAGACATAAATTATGAAGAACTAAAAACTGCAATTACTAAACGGTTTACTAAAGTAGAAAATGATTGTGACAAACTCGTTATCATGGTCCAGCGTAGACAAATGCCAAAAGAGTCATTCGATGATTATTTTACAGAAATGCTAGACATGAATTATAAGTTATCCCCACGTATGAAGGACAATAAATTTATAGAGCTTATTATAGGGAACGTAAACGAAGAATTAGGTGATATTCTAATCACAAACGAATATTTCAGCTTGGAACATTTCAGAGTTTTCGCCAGAAAAATAGAAAAACATTTAGTTAGACAAAATAAATCAAAGACACGAAAACCATTTGTCTCAGAATTAAAACATTTAGAAAACGACGAAGACATGTCTGAAAATGAAGGTGAAGTGGCAGCTTTTAAATATCAAGGTTATCTTAATAGAGAACGTAGAGCAATCGATTCTAAAAATTTGAAATGTTGGAATTGTGACGCTATGGGCCACAGCTATTTTAATTGTCCAGAACCAGTAATGAAACGATTCTGTTTTCAATGTGGTGAAAAAGATGTAGCGACACCTGATTGCAAAAAACATTCGAAAAACAAGAATTCGAACGAGTAGAAGAGGGCTTCTCGTTCTCTCACAAAAACCCCTCAATTAACAATTCCACAATAAAATTTGACAACCCTGATTCGACAAAGGCCAATGAGAACATAGAGATTAAAATTTTGAAAAATCCTAATAAAAGTTTTGATAATCAAAATAAAAGTTCTATAGGCCAACCAATTTTATCCTTTCATGAGAGAAAATTAAAATATGATGAAGCAAGAAAACGTATTTTCAATGAAAAATTGTTTCCAAAAAAATTGAAAAAGTGTAGGGAAAGATTTCAAAAGCGAAAGCAATTTTCAAAAATAGTAGAATCAACTGTTATAGATGAACTAAAAGATAATAGGCCTTATGCAAAAATTTATTTCGGCTCGATTGAAATGTTTGGTCTGCTCGATTCAGGAGCATCCATAAGTGTCCTTGGGAAAAATTGTAAAGACCTTTTATCTAATCTTCAACTTAAATTTACCCCTGTTTTCAGCACATTAAGAACCGCTGACGGTGGTAGTCAAAATGTCATTGGTTTTGTTGAAATACCAGTTACATATAAAGGTGAAACTAAACAAGTTTTATTTTATTTATCTCCTAATTTAAAACAATCCGTTTATTTGGGAATTAATTTTTGGAAATGCTTTAATATAGCTCCTCAACTTTTTCTTTCAGAAATCACTTTAGATAGTGAAACATTTTGCACAGGCAGTGACACAAATTCTCATGATTTGACAGATTTAGAACTTTACGATTTAAAACGTGTTGTAGATAGTTTTCCGTCCTTTAGTAAGCTTGGCTTAGGTCGTACTAAAATTGAAACACATTCAATAGATACAGGTGATTCGTTACCTTTTAAAATTAAACATTACCCTCTATCACCCCCTCGACAACAAGAAGCGTATAGCGAGTTAGATCGCATGTTATCGTTAGGAGTGATAGAGGAGAGTAATAGCCCATATTGCAGTCCAGTAGTTTTGGTTAGAAAACCCGGCAAAATAAGACTTTGTCTCGATTCTCGCAAATTAAACACCTTAACGAAAAAAGACGCGTATCCCTTGCCACATATCAATGGACTTTTGAGTCGACTACAGGATACTCACTATATAACAGGTATTGATCTTAAAGACGCTTTCTGGCAAATACCTTTAGATGAGTCATCCAAAGAAAAAACGGCATTTGCAGTACCTGGTCGGCCACTGTATCACTTTACAGTTATGCCTTTCGGACTCTGCAACGCCGCACAAAGAATGAGTCGTTTAATGGACAAGACTATTCCTAGTCGACTCCGCGAAAACGTATTCATTTATCTCGACGATTTGTTGGTGTGTACGTCTGACTTCAAAACTCACATTGATATGTTGCAAGAGGTGGCAAATTGTTTAAAATCCGCGAATTTGACGATAAACGTCGAGAAAAGTCGTTTTTGCCAAAAAGAAATCAAATACTTAGGCTATATTGTTGGCCAAGGTTGTTTAAGGACAGATAAAACCAAAATTGACGCCATTTCGAATTTTCCCGTTCCTAAAAGCCCCAGGCAAATTAGAAGATACGTAGGTATGACTGGCTGGTATCGCCAATTTATCCCTAATTTTGCAGACTTAGCAGCTCCTTTAACAGACTGTTTAAAAAAGGGTTCTTCATTTAAACTATCTCCGGAAGCGGAAACTGCTTTTGTAAAATTAAAGGAAGCTTTAACGACAGCCCCTGTGCTGGTGCAACCAAATTTTAACAGACCTTTTACTATTCAGTGCGATGCTTCGCGTGTAGGCGTAGGTGGTGTGCTAACACAAACAGATGAGGAAGGGAAAGAACACCCAGTGGCCTACGTGTCCAAAAAGTTAAATAAAAATCAGAAAAATTATACCGTAACAGAGCTGGAGTGTCTCGCCGCGATTGTGTGCCTGAAAAGATTTCGTCCCTATGTGGAAGGGCTTCCTTTCAAAATCGTAACGGATCACTCTAGTCTCCGTTGGTTAATGTCGCAGAAAGATTTAACTGGTCGTTTAGGACGCTGGAGCTTAACCTTACAAAGCTACGATTTCGAAGTTGAATATAGGAAAGGATCAGCAAACATAGTTCCTGATGCCTTATCCAGGTTAGATGTCGATGAGATTTCTTTTCCGTCCGTGTCGTCAGAAATAAATTTAGAGTCCGAATATTTTCAGTCCGAAGAATATAAAAGTTTAAAGTCCGAAATTTTAAAGAGTCCACAAATTTTTCCAGATACAGTAGTGTCAGATGAATTTATTTATCAGAGAGTCAAATATCGAAAAGGTGAATTTATAGAAGAAGAGTCATTATGGAGACTATGGTTACCTAGTCAGCTTTGTCAGCAGGTCATTGAAATGAATCACAATTACGCCTCATGCCATGGAGGATTTGCGAAAACCCTCAACCGCGTAAGGGAAAAATATTTCTGGCCAAACATGTCTCGTGACATTAAAAAGTTTGTGTCTAATTGTGAAACATGCAAAATTGTGAAGCCTACTAATCAAGTACTCAGACCTCCTATGGGTCGGCAAATGGTGACTGAACGTCCTTTTCAGCGGATATACATGGACTTATTAGGTCCTTATCCAAGAACGAAAATGGGTAATTCAATGGTGTTCGTAGCAATTGACCATTTTACAAAATATATATTTTTAAAACCTCTTAAAAAAGCAACAAGTGCAGCTATTATATCATATCTAGAAGAGACTATTTTCCACCAATTCGGTATTCCACAATATATCCATTCAGACAATGGAAAACAGTTCGTGTCTTCACAAATGTCGGATTTTTTAAACGCTCATGGAGTCTCGCATATAAAAACAGCTTTTTATTCGCCTCAAGCGAATACATCCGAAAGGACAAATCGTGAATTTTTAGTTAAACTTCGTATACTATTAAAGGAAAAGCAGGATAAATGGGATGTCCATGTCTCAAAAATAGCAAGTATACTCAGAAGCGATTACCATGATGCAATCAAATGTTCACCATACTTTTGTGCCTTTGGGTACAATATGATTTCTCATGGATCAGCATATCCAATTATACAAAAGCTAGGGTGTTTAAAAGAAGGTCAGTTTACTTGCATACCAAATGATTCTAGAATGTCAATTTTACACGAAAAAGTCAAAGACAATTTAGCAGTTGCGCATGAAAAGGCATCCAAACGTTACAATTTGAGATGTCGAGATGTTCAATTTAAAGTAGGGCAGGAAATTTTCAGAAAAAGTTTTACACAGTCAGATTTTAAAAAGGGATTCAATTCAAAATTGTCACCAGCATATGTTAAGTGCAGAGTTAGAAAGAAAGTAGGGTCATCTTATTACGAACTTGAAACTCTTAGTGGCAAATATATCGGATTATATCACGCCAAAGATATTAAAGCATTTTGAATATAAAAAAATAGAATTATTTTCCCGGCTAGCTTTATACTCAGGGTGTGGTCGTGCCCCACGAAAACGTTTAAATCTGATTTCCTTATTTTCGTCCTGCGTATACTTGTACTACAAAGAAGGTTTTGTAACAGATTTTGGTAAATTTTTAAAATATATAATTTTTATTATTTTTCAATCTATGTTATGCAACAGTATTACAAAAATAAAGCATTTTATATCATCAATTTTCTATCTAAATAATATCATACAATCGTTTTTAAAATAAACTATAAGTTGTCATACTAACGTCTTCTTATTCACTAAATTTAACTGATACAGTATTTTCCTTAAATAGTCAACTTTTTAATTTATTTTAATAACAACAAACGTAAGAACAGTTTCAAATTTTGAAAATAATATCGCATGCGATTTTTGCATACTATAATTATGTAACAATTATGCTTATAGCATTAGCACAGCATAAAATATGCATTATCACAACATAAATCATTCACTTGAAAAATTTGCCAGTAAAAACGATAGGATGTAGTAGTTTGGTCGTAAACGTTATTATTTTATTAAACCTTAAATTTTATATAAAAATTACAGGTGTTTTACTAAAAATGTAAAAAAAAGGCAAAACAATTAAAGGTGTTTTTTTTTATTTAACGTTAAAAAGTTTATAAGAATAGAGTAGAAAATACATTTCAACTGTTTATGTTACAACTTTTTGCATGACATAAATCTTACGATGATATCCGCACCCTGCAAAACATATGTGCGTAAAAACGAACAGGTTTACGAGTGCCTAATTAAACAATTATTTATCGATTTGTTATCAAACCACTACCATAATTAACAAGTCGTGTTCTTTTCGTTTTTAATTTCTTTCTCATCGTGGTTTTCAACAAGTTAAATCGTCTGGTCTGAATTTCTAGTATACTAAAAATTTAAGTTTGGTAATCGTATTTAATCGTATTATATTTAAAACATATTTTGATCGGGTTAAACAAAAGTAAATTAAGTAAACAAAAGTATTACCGATAATTTTTGTATTAAATTAAAAATATAGTGAAAATTTACTGAATTCTAAGATATTCAGCCGAACTCAAAGTCCGCCATTTTGGATTTAGAGCACTGCATGGTCTTGAAAGACCCAACCATTATCTTCAACAATTTTGGAAACCCAATTTATTTTGGTAAGATAATGCCTTTACAAAGTGATATTCAGTGGTTAAAATCAATGTTATTTTATAGGGTTTTAATGTTGGAAATACATCCAAATCCAGCAACAGTTTGGATTCGTAAAAACCCGAGTGACTTAACCTAAAAATCTAAGATGATAATTTTGATATAGTTTCCAACACGTTCATCCAAATAATTTCATGGTTTCAATGTACAGGTCGTCATTGAAGAAATACCGATCGTTTAATCGTAATGATAATGTGTTTTAAGTAATTTACGAAGTTTGGCACATAACCTCATTCTTTGATTCACAACAACAAATTGCAACCAATTATATGGAAAATTCCATAATTTATATAAAAGTTTTAATGCTGGTGCTAAATTTCTACATGATAAAAAGATCATTAATAACAAACCAAAAATAACAGTTGTGTGACAAATTTTAATAAAAATTTTATGATTGGAAATCATACTTTAAAACAAATTATAAAGAATCGTTTTGGTTATGTCCATAACCTACAAATTTCATGAGAGTGATATTTATGTCCAACATAATTATGTCAAAATTCAAACTATTAATATAGAAATAGTTAAATTCGTCTAAATCCGACTGCGTTATTACTTTAATAATTGAAAATGTTTTAATATGGTCACATTTACGTAATTATCACAACTTATCATCATCATCATCATCCAATAAAATGAAACGTCATTATCACCATAATTATCAATGTAACAATTTCTAAGCGTATTTAATTGCCCTCTACTGTGCTTATTAATTTAAATGCACTACCAACAACAACATAGATGAACAAGTTTTGAGAACAAAACAGTGACGTCACAAATTCTAATGAGAGTCGTAGTTGCTAAGTATCATATTAAAATTTCATTATCGTTATAGTTTTTTTTGAATGTTAAGTATAACAGTTTAAGCTTCACTTAAATAACAATGTTGAGATTTGTTCTCTTGTTTTTTATATTAATTAAACCATCGTTGATCATGCTGTATGCATGCACTCTACAGTCGGTCTGTTAATAAAGATAATAACTTTGAATTTTTTGTACATTTTTACAACCGATGTTAAGTGCATGAACAGTGACGGTTAAAATTAATGTCTCATTCATGAAAAATTAAATATTTTAAATTAATTTTTTTTATTGTTATACATAACATAATTAAATTGGTTTTGAAATAGTATCAATCGATGATACTTAATTATTGTATATTTGCATAATCTTTTTTATTTTTTTTAATAGAATTTAGAATACCTTGGATGATCTGAGCTCTCATCATCGCCTGCAAAGCAGAAGAGGTTAAATGTAAAATTATAGTCTTCAAAAAAAAAAAAAAAACTGTAAGTTACAAATAAACAATTTAATATGCAATATACATATATTAGTTTAATACGTTAGAATATATTATATACTAACCCAATAAGCAAAATCTTAAGTGATATCGGTGTATAAAAGATAATTAATTTTAAAAATTTAAATGAATAATTCTATAATTAAGGATTTGTTTTATACCCATATGGTATCAATAGGCATTAGAACTTATTTTATGCTAGAAATGAATTTGTTTAATAAAAGTGAATCTGATTAAAATGAATACTTTTGTGTAAGACAATTTTAATTGGGAATTTTGACGACTAGACGAAAGATGCGAATGATTTAGTAGAAATTTATTTTACTTAGATTTAGGGGAAATCCGAAACAAAATTATTTTCGAGCACTGAGGTATTTCAAGTGATAGATTCGGGTGGGATTTTATTAAAAGTGTTCAGAGTGATAACAACAACTATCACTAGTACAAATCATATAATGATAACTTTGCTTAGATTCAATAGCCCTGTTTTATTTTAGTTAAGTTAGCAAGAAAAGTCTTGGAAAGAGATAGTTCTCTTATCTTTTATGTTGTAGTAATTGGTGTGGTGCGGTCAAGAATCCTCCCAAATCCGACGAGTTCAGCCCTTCAAGCTTTCCAAGCACCGACCGTCACTAAACCACGAAAAATCATTTATATGAATTTGCATAAAATGCTACAAGATTTGCAACATATATTACGTTCTGGTATGCTATATTATATACCTTACTCGTAACCTAAAAAATATCATATATTTTACACCTTACTGGTATTCTTCGTTATAAATTTATGACTTATTTTATACCTTACTGGTATTCTATGTGATAATGTGGATGCATTACTTTGAGTCTCAAAAGTAATGCATCCTTGCCTGTTAAAATCATCAATGCTGCAATGTATAAAATAAGAGATCATATACCTTATTTTATACCTTATTTGGTAATCTAAGTTTTGCTGGGTTATATTTAATAATGAGAAAAAAGAGGTTAAAGTTAAATTGCAATAAAAAATGTTAGATGATATCTAGAATATTATTTTTTAGTTAATAGAGATCCTGAGATATATCTTAATCTAACAAGTCAAAAAAAATACCATCTTTTGCGAATGCAAGAACCCAAAAATTGCCTTTGAAGTAAGTAAGTTGCACTTATACCCCTTGTGCTCTAACTTTTTTTATAAATTTCTAAATTTATGAAAAAAATGTTAGTTATGCGTAAAAGAAAAACCACATTTTATTACGAAAATCTTTAATGGTTCTTTGTTTCATTTTTTTAGTCGTCATAATCAGATTCCATGACATCATCGGGCTCATCTTTATCTTCATTAGGGCGTTTTTGGACCAAAATTCATATCAAAATTATATAACCAAATCTGGCTCAAAAATAAGAAAATTTTGGGTTCTTTATTAGAAAAATATTTAAAAAATTTCAAAATAGCGATTTTGGTCCACAGATGCTGATTTTCAAACATAAAAAATATTTGTTAACCAAATATGTCTAAAAAGTCGAAAAATGTTGAGTAGTTTATGTAAAAAATATATAAAAGATAAAAATATAAAAACACGATTTTGGTCCAAAAATGGTGATTAGCATCTGTGGACCAAAATCTTTGATCAGCATTTTTGAACTAAAATCGTGTTTTTTACATTTTTTTAATATATAACATGCGTTACATTTTCAAAGTTTTGAGACCAATTTGGATAAAAAAAATAATTTTTATGTTCAAAAACCAGCATCTGTGGACCAATATTTTTTTTGTATTTTTTTTATATTTTTCCTATAAAGTACGCAACAATTCCTAATTTTTGAGCCGGATTTGGTGAAAAAATTTGGACATGAATTTTGATCGAAAAACGAAATTTTTTAAATTTTTACCGCTGGTTACCGACCTAAGATGTTCCTGCTAAATTTTATTACTATTAATACACGAACTTCTAAGACTTCAACCCCTTTGTCCACGTAAAAAATTAAATTTTAATAATTGCTTGGAGCACAAGGGGTTTAAGTGCTCATATACCCCTTGTGCTCCAAGCAAAACAGGTATTTTAGTAACAAGAGCTAAAAATTTTCGCCATATCTCGCTAACGAATAAGAATTTTACATTGAGCTCTTGTGCTCTAAACTTCAGTAAACTTCACCTACTAATTCCATATGTTAACTCAATTTTTTTAAAAAAGTCACTTGAACCCCTTGTGCTTTGGGCCCCTCATAAGTATAGTATTTTTGTTTTAATTTTTTTCTTTAATATACTGCTATTCTAAAATTGTATGCTTTTTACAAATTTCTAATATTTTTTTGTTTTTAATTTTGCATATATTTTTTAATATTTGCCTGTACTTTTCTAATTTTTCCTTTATTTTTTAAAATTTTTTTCAGTATTTTTCTGTTTTAATACCATAGAGCAAAAACATTTAACATCAACGAGTAATTTTTCGATGGTCTCCGATTTTTATAAAATTTTGTTAGTGTGTGTGGTAGTGGACACATGTATTAAAAAAAAATATTTTTTTTTTTTTTTTTGAAAAGTGTGGCAACTCTGAAACTTTGAAGTTTAGTAATTTGCGGCATAGGGACTCCACTCAAAAGGTCATAACTTTTGTTGTGTAAGAGATATTGACAAGCGTCTTTTTGCATTGGAAAGGTAAAACTATGGGGATTAATAAATTAATTTAAAAAAAATTGTAGAAATTTTTTTTTTTATAAAAAATTTTGGAAAAAAAAATTCAAAATTGTTTTTTAAAAAAAATGTATTTTTAAGATTTATCAAAATTTGTAAAAAAATGGACAATAATAATGTCTAAATACCCTGAAAATTTCAGAGTGGGATTCGAAATGGTTTTTGAGATATCACAAAAAATGTAGAAGTATGTACGCATAAAAACGAGAAAAAAATGCTGAAAAAAATTAAAAATATTTTTTTTTTTAAAAATATATTTTTTAGATTCTTTATATTTTTTATACAAATAGCCAATTATGTGTTCAAAGCACCCTGAACATTTTAGAGTGGGATTATTTATAGTTTCTGAGATATAAGAAAAATGTAGAAGTAGAAACTTAGAAATAATGTACAAGAAGAAAAAAACTGGTTACCTCCAATGACATGTCCATGTTTATGTAATGAAAATTGAAATTGGGAAGTTACCCCTTACTGATATTTTTGGTTTTTGTTGGGATGCTACAAGAAAAAGTATAGAGTTCTGTATTTATAACTTTTGAGAGCAGTTTCTTGTTTACATATTTTATATAAATAATGTTAATTACAGGTTTTTTTTTTAATAATTTAAAATTTGTAATATTGTGAAAATAAATATCAGTAAGTGGTTACTTCCCAATTTCAATATTCATTACATAAACATGGATATGTCATTGGAGGTAACCAGTTTTTCTCTTCTTCTACACTTTTTCTAAAATTCTACTTATACATTTTTGTGAAATCTCAAAAACTAAAAATAATCCCACTCTAAAATTTTCAGGTTGTTTGGAACACATAATTGGCTATATGAATAAAAAATATAAAAAATCTAAAAAATATATTTTTAAAAAAAAAAAAAAATTTTAATTTTTTTTCAACATTTTTTTCTCGTTTTCATACGTACATACTTCTACATTTTTTGTGATATCTCAAAAACCATTTCGAATCCCACTCTGAAATTTTCAGGG
The DNA here is from genome assembly GCA_963921195.1 of Pegoplata infirma. Lineage (NCBI taxonomy): Eukaryota > Metazoa > Arthropoda > Insecta > Diptera > Anthomyiidae > Pegoplata > Pegoplata infirma. Next base: position 15,802,269 of record OY992541.1, read on the forward strand.
TATTTAGACATTATTATTGTCCATTTTTATACAAATTTCGAAAAATCTTAAAAATACATTTTTTTAAAAAAACAATTTTGAAGTTTTTTTTCCAAAATTTCTTATAAAAAAAAAATTCTACAATTTTTTTAAAATTAATTTATTAATCCCCATAGTTTTACCTATCCAATGCAAAAAGACGCTTGTCAATATCTCTTACACAACAAAAGTTATGACCTTTTGAATGATGTCCCTATGCCGCAAATTACTAAACTTCAAAGTTTCAGAGTTGCCACACTTTTCAAAAAAAAATAAAAAAATATTTTTTTTAATACATGTGTTCACTACCACACACACTCACAAAATTTTATAAAAATCGGAGACCATCGAAAAATTACTCGTTGATGTTAAATGTTTTTGCTCCATATTGGAATGTAATAATTTTTGAAATGAAATGTAGTGTGTATGCAAAAAAAAAATAAATTCTAAAGAATGATAAATAAAATTCATTCATTCCTTCTTTATCATTCATTCATATCATGATAATTTTATCACGATATTTTGCTTATAATTTTTCATTTCATGATAAACGATAAGAATTCTTCGTTTCATGAAAAAGAAAAGAAGTTTTTTTCTTTTAACTTAAATTCACCGTCTGAAAAAGAAGAAAAAACAAAACAAACCACATTTCATCTTCATGAAATGATAAACAGATTTTTTTTTTCAACTGAAACGAAATGAAACTGAACAAAATACATTTAGGGTTTTCACAGTAACGATTAAATTTGCCATTTTTAGTTTGGTATTTGGCAAATGTGCCAAACGTCAAAAAAAAATGCCAATTTGAATGTGGCATATTTTTCTTAAAATGCACAACTCAAACCTTGTCTAAAAACAAAATGCCATTGTGCAAATAAAAAAAACGTAAATATGACAACAGCTGTGATTGTTTATGCTGTAATTTCGAACGCGGTAACCAGACCTTTGAAGATTTAATTCCCTAATTCAATTTCTTAAATCTGATTTAAAATAATTGAATTAATTCCCTGTTTCTATAAATCGAAAAGAATTAATTCACTATTTAAGTCACTTAATTTCATTGCAAAGAATTAATTCTTTGATTTGAATAAATTGAATTAATACATTTTGATTTGAATCAACTGGTTCAAATCACTTTGATTTGAATCAACTGATTCAAATCACTTTTGATTTAAATCAACTGATTCAAATCACTTTTGGTTTGAATCAACTTGATTTAAACTTTTTTCACTTAAATCAAACACTAAAAATGCACATTATAAAAATCTTATCATGTCTGATTGCGTTAAAGTCATTGGAATATCGTCAATTTTAAACACACGCCATCAATAAACAACACTCCAAATTGTACAGTTTTATTAAATGTGTACCTTTAGTCTAGAGTTGGGCGCTGGTCACGTGATTTGCTTGATTCACGTGAATCACGCATGAGTGATTTTCATTTCAATCAAGTGATTGTGAGTGAGCGTGATTTGAAAAAAAACTGACAAGGGAAGTATCTCAACCCTTATGAACCGATTTGCATGAAACGTAAAATATATATAAAAGAGACAATTCTAAGGTTGGGGTGTCTCGGCATATCGGCCATATCGGGGATTTAGGAGTTCAAAACATGGGTCAAAAAATGGCGAAAAAATCGTTTTTTTGATTTTTCTGCCATTTCTTTCTAAGAAACTATATGATGTTAACATATGAGAAGAAAGGTTTTTTTAATGCCTATCCAACGGTGGCATAACCTTGTAAAAGTTTTGCTTCGGTAAATACTTTTTTCATGAAAATGTGAAAATTTTGGGTGGTATTTATATGAAGACATAGAGCTCGGATGTTCATATGAATACGAAATAATCTTTATTAAATTTAAGTCGACACGTATTTTTGCTCTAGAGGATATTCCTATTAGTTCGTGAGTTATCGAAATTTTGCCGGAGGTCCATATGGTTTCATAAGGGGACAACGAAATTTTGAAACACTGATATGGCCGAAAAGCCGAGACACCCCAACCTTAAAATCGTCTCATTTATATATATTTTAAGTTTCAGGCAAATCGGTTCATAAGGGTTGAGATACTTCCCTTGTGAGTGAGTGATTAGTGAGTGAGTCATTTATTTTTTGCGTGAGTTTGCGTGATTAGATTTTTTGATTTGCCCAATTTTTTTAAAATTTTCGTGAAAAATTTTTTTCTTAAATTTTTTTTTTTTTTTGGAAAAAAAATTTTATTGCGTGAGTGGATTTTGCGTGACTCACGCGTGAGCGTGATTGAATCTGGCGTGAGTCACGCGTGAGTGTGAGTAAGTTTTTTATTACTCACGTAAATAGTGAGTGAGCGTGAGTAAAAAAATATTGCGTGAGTGATTAGTGAGTGATCCGATTATTTTTTGCGTGAGTGAGTGTGAGTCAAAATCCACTCACGCGCCTATCTCTACTTTAGTCAATAACGAATTTGGCTCTTCAGAATAAAAATAACTTTAAATTTAACACAAAAACAATTAATGATTAACATTTTTATTATACACATACATTTCCATTATCTCGAAAAGTCGTGCATTATCCCACCCTTAATATATATGTATGTGCAAATTAATAAATATTATATTAAAGCAATGTATTGTATTTTTTGATTCCTATGCATGCGGGCATAGGCTAAAAAATGCAGCTTGTGCGCTGCTAATAAAATGTACACTATTAAATTCTGTTTGCTTTGACTTTTTGCTTGCTACTACCGCACAAGCATAAATGTTATAGTATGTGTGTGCGTGTGTAAAGCAGACATGAGATCAAATGTATTCCCTTCTTCGCTTACACCAAATCATTCGCTTCAGAGTACACTATTTTTAGAGTACAGTGCTTGCGAATGAGAATGTTTACTATGATGCTTAACAACAAGTTAAAAAATTTGCTGTGCTTGTTTAAACGAACACGAAAAATGTCGTGTTTGAACGATTAGAATGAAACAAACGTTCGTTTTTAGAATAACAAACATAGTAGAAAATATAAAAATTACACCGTGTTCTACAATATTTTTAACATACACTGATCGCTTAGAATGTTTTTGTAAAAAAATATTTAAAAAAAAAATTGTTGGAAAACATTAAAAATATGGGGGTAGTAAAAAAAAAAACGCTTTGATGAAAAAAAAAAAATTATGCTTTGTGAAAAAATGTATTAGGATTAGTGTTTGGGAATTCCCGGACTTTTCAATTTCCCGGGAAACGGGAAAAAAATAATTTATTTTTTTCCCGTTATATAAAATAATTTATATAATTTCCCGGGAATCCCGGGAAATTTTCATTATTAATATAACCCGAGTAAAAAAGATCTGATATAATCATATATGCTAATATATAATTATTTAAATTTATATATGGTTATGCATGAACTTTGATATGGGCATATAAGTTTATATATAGCATTGTATTTTTCCTTATTTTTTAAAATGATAACATACATAATTATATCTATTTATATACCGATCTACATGAAATTAGATATGACATATAAGGTCGGGAATTTTTAGATATGGCAGATAAAAAGATATATGATTTTATTTATAATTATATCCAGAAAAAAATTTTCTAAGTCCCTGACAATTAAAAAAAAATTAAAAATTTTCAAGTCCTAAAAAATTTTATGAAAATTTTCCAAAGTCCCGGACACAAAATTTTTTTGGCAATTTTTTTGGAGTAAAAAAAATCATTGAAAATGTTTTTAGGAGAAATTTTATGTTTTTGAAAAATTTTTAAGTTCCGAAAAAATGTTTTTAAATTTTCTAAGACACAAACATTTTTTGGAATTTTTAAATCCCGTAAAAATGATTTTAGAAAACAAAATTGAAAAATTTTTAATAAAAAAAATCCGAAGAATGCAATAAAAACTCTTCTAATTGATAATGTATCCAATCTGATAAAATAATTTCTAATTTCACGTTTAAAATTCCAAAAAAATTTACCAGATTTCATCTAATTATATAAAAATTTGTCTAATTTTAAAATTTTATTTAATACAATTAGATAGACCCATTTTTGGGATCAAACTTTATCAAATTTGATATTATTTTATCAAAAATAATAGAATTTGATATAATCGTATAATATTCGATCCGCCAATTTTCGGATCAAAATTAATATGGATTTACATAAAAGCATATCTGTTCATATAAAATTAAATATTGCGTCATATAACTTTTTTTTACTCGGGAAATCATAAAAAACATTAAAATTTGACCAACTTTTTATTAAAAACAGTTTTATTACAGATAAACAAGTAATTAAAACATAAAAAATAAAAAAATAAAAGTTATAAATCCTGAAATACAATAAAACAACCCAAAAAAATATTGAAACTTTTTCCCCCACAAAAAATCGCAAAAAATAGCTAAAAATCGCAAAAAACATAAAAACTGCGTTATTCGAGCAAAAGTTAATACAGTTGGCAGCACTTTTAATATTTGTTCTGGAAATGTAAATTCTAGGTTCATAATTTTTATATTTTTTGACAGTCTTAGCAAAATTATTATTAATCGACGTATATTTTTTGACTTTTTGAGTTTTTTCATGATATTGTCATACTTTTTACACTTGGTCAGTTTTCCTATGAATATATATTTGCATTATTCTTCCAAATAGAAAAACTACAAAAAAAAAAACAAATGTAATTGTACCTGTATGTAAAAAAAATATTACAAATTAAACTAAAATAAACATTTTTTATGTAAAATGGTTTATTTTATAAAATTCCCGGATTTCCCGGGAAAAATTAATAAAATTCCCGGGAATTCCCGTCAGTCTTTTCCCGGGAATTCCCGGGAAATCCGACCCGGGAATTCCCGGACCCCAAACACTAATTAGGATGTATGTATGTATAAGAAAAATATGCAAATTATGCAGTTAGTTTTCTGTTTGTCATTTTACACTTGCTCGTACACGCACACGCACAATCTTACAAATCATAAGCATTGTTTTTTTTTTTTATTTTTAGCTAAAAGTAAGAGAAACAACATTATTCCCAACAACAATAAGTACCGCTTTAAAATTTTTTAAATTACAAATTAGGGTGAAGAGAAATATAATAAAAATAATAATAAAAAAGATTAAATAGTACCGTGGAGAAAAATGTTCATATATATACATTAGGGTGGAGCTAATTAGATCTATTTCGAAAACGTTGGGTCGGTAAAGTTGCATTTTAGGGTTGACATTAACACATTAAAATATTGATCCTGTGAGACAATGGCCTTGGCAGACCTTTGAAGATTTAATTCCCTAATTCAATTTCTTAAATCTGATTTAAAATAATTGAATTAATTCCCTGTTTCTATAAATCGAAAAGAATTAATTCATTATTTAATTCACTTAATTTCATTGCAAAGAATTAATTCTTTGATTTGATTAAATTGAATTAATACATTTTGATTTGAATCAACTGATTCAAATCACTTTGATTTGAATCAACTGATTCAAATCACTTTGATTTGAATCAACTGATTCAAATCACTTTTGATTTAAATCAACTGATTCAAATCACTTTTGGTTTGAATCAACTTGATTTAAACTTTTTTCACTTAAATCAAACACTAAAAATGCACATTATAAAAATCTTATCATGTCTAATTGCGTTAAAGTCATTGGAATATCGTCAATTTTAAGCACACGCCATCAATAAACAACACTCCAAATTGTACAGTTTTATTAAATGTGTACCTTTAGTCTAGAGTTGGGCGCTGGTCACGTGATTTGCTTGATTCACGTGAATCACGCGTGAGTGTTTTTCATTTCAATCACGTGATTGTGAGTGAGCGTGATTTGAAAAAAAAAAAACTGAGTGAGTTATTAGTGAGTGAGTCATTTATTTTATGCGTGAGTTTGCGTGATTAGATTTTTTGATTTGCCCAATTTTTTTTTAATTTTCGTGAAAAATTTTTTTTTTTTTTGGTAAGAAAATTTTATTGCGTGAGTGGATTTTGCGTGACTCACGCGTGAGCGTGATTGAATCTGGCGTGAGTCACGCGTGAGTGTGAGTAAGTTTTTTATTACTCACGTGAATAGTGAGTGAGCGTGAGTAAAAAAAAATTGCGTGAGTGATTAGTGAGTGATCCGATTATTTTTTGCGTGAGTGAGTGTGAGTAAAAAATGCAGCTTGTGCGCTGCCAATAAAATGTACACTATTAAATTCTGTTGCTTTGACTTTTTGCTTGCTACTACCGCACAAGCATAAATGTTATAGTATGTGTGTGCGTGTGTAAAGTAAATACTTTGATTTAAGAAAAAAATGTTTAAATCAACTGATTCAAAACATTTTTGATTTGAATCAATTGATTTGAATCAAATTGATTTGAATCAATTGATTTGAATCAAATTGATTTGAATCAATTGATTTGAATCAAATTGATTTGAATCAATTGATTTGAATCAAATTGATTTGAATCAAGTTTGTTTGATTTGAATCAAGTTTGTTTGATTTGAATCAAGTGAATCAAATCATTATTTAAACAAGGAATTAAACAAAAAATTAGTTAATTCTTTCAACAAATAGTTGAAATTAATTCTTTTGAATCAAATCATCAAGAATTAATTCCTTGATTTATTAATATGAATTAATCTTTTTGCGAATCAAATCAAAAAGTGAATTAATTCTTCAAAGGTCTGGGCCTTGGCTTCAAAATCGAAAAGTTCCTAAAAAAGTAAAAAAATATATTTTTTTTCTTAAATTATTAAATATTCGGACATTACTTAAAAAGTGTTTTATGGTAAACAATTTTTTTTGTCTGTAAAAATTTGTTTTTGTCTGTAAATTTTTTTTCTTGTTTTGCAAAAAAATATTTTATTGTGCTCGATTCTGGAATACGATTTCACCATTCACCAAATTTTTAAAAATTTGACATTCTTTAGAATTTTAAGATTTTTAAACTTGTTCTTGTATTTATTTAAGATATTAGGCTTGTTTTTGCAGACCGGATTAAGATTAGGATTAACTCCATTTAGTTAAAAAATGGGTCAAATCAAGTTCAGGCATTTTTTTAATTTTTTTTTTTTTGAATCCACATACAATTAGTAAATATAAACAGGAAAAAAAAAAAATTAAGCGTTGCTCAAAGTGTAAAATGGTATAAATAAATCTGAGTTAATCCTAGGATTTATAAATCTGAGTTAATCCTAGGATTTAACTTAATTTTTTTTTTCATTTTTTACATTTTGGTCAAAGCTTAATTTGTTTTCCTGTTTATATTAACTAATTGCGTATAATTAAAAAAAAAAATTATAAAAAAAAATCTGGGCCTGATTTGACCCATTTTTTAATGAAATAAAATTAATCCAAATCTTAATCCGGTCTGCAAAAAACAAGGTGAATGGTGAAATCGCATTTCGGAATCGAGCACATTATTTCTTGTTTTGCAAAAAATATTTTTAATTCGTTTTTTGCTGAAAATATAACGTCATTTTGGCTCAGTTTTGAGAAGATGTATATTTTTATTTGTCGTTTTATTTAATTTGGCCGTTAATGCAATTTGAAATTAATTTTAAAAAAATAAGTTGTTCTCATATAACGGAAATCTCTCTACGCTAGTTTACGGTTGAGGGTGCATAATATTTTATTCAGCCTTAATATTTTTAACAAAAAAAAAATTTTTTTTTTTACCGACGTTTTCGAAATTCAAAAAAAGCTTAATTTGCTCCACCCTAATGCACATACAAAAAAATAGACAAACTTTTGCTACATAAATTTGTTTGGTTTCACAAAAAATCTAATTAAAAAAAATCGTCTTCGGTATTAGCAGAATAGTTGAAAATTTTGTGAAAAAAATTTGTATTTGGTCCCACACTACATATTTCATCATCTTGGGTATTAACATTTTCTGCCATAAAGCAAAACATTTTTTTTACCACATTGAACATTATTTTTCGAAATTGAAAATGAATTTTTCAATCCACCCTAATATTTTTTTTTATGTTTTAAACTTTTTTTATCCACTCTTATTTATAAATTAATTTTCTCCATAATTATTTTTTATTTACCTCTTTATTTATTCTACATAACAAAATGTTTATTTTAATTCGCACTTGCATACATACATACATACATACATATATTTTTTTTATAAAAGAATTCCCCCAAATAGCCAAACAATATTTTTTTTATAAAAATCATTCTATTCACACGCTTCAGAGTACAGTATTTTCAAATCATTGGCTGTCTATGTACTCCCTAATTGGTTCATTCGTGTTACGAATGTCGTTACACTAGTGTGTGTAGCTTTCTCTTGCACTGTGAGCATAGAATAAAAAACTCATTCGTTTTGAACGATAAGAATAGAATATTGTCCACATTCTAAATTTTTTAGAATGTCTCTAAACGCATTTTAACACCATCCGTGCACATGTCTGGTGTAAAGTAAATACTTTGATTTAAGAAAAAAATGTTTAAATCAACTGATTCAAAACATTTTTGATTTGAATCAATTGATTTGAATCAAATTGATTTGAATCAAATTGATTTGAATCAATTGATTTGAATCAAATTGATTTGAATCAAGTGAATTAATTCTTGTTTGATTTGAATCAAGTGAATCAAATCATTATTTAAACAAGGAATTAAACAAAAAATTAGTTAATTCTTTCAACAAATAGTTGAAATTAATTCTTTTGAATCAAATCATCAAGAATTAATTCCTTGATTTATTAATATGAATTAATCTTTTTGCGAATCAAATCAAAAAGTGAATTAATTCTTCAAAGGTCTGGCGGCAACAAAAACATTTATACAAAAAGAAACATACACATTTTTTGTGTTTATTTTAAAATTGTGAATGTAAAAAGTTAATTAAAGTTATTTTGTGCAAATTATTAACGAAAAGTGCGCTCACGATATATAAAGAAAAAATGGTGGCAAATACTTGACGTTTAGTAAAATGGCAAATTTGCCAAATACCCAACTAAAAAAGGCAAATTTAATCGTTATTGTGAAAACCCCAATTGTGTTCAATTTCATGACAAAGAAAAATAAAACAAAATACAAATAATCTTGTTCATGAATATGAAAACAAAAAGAGCTTCATTTACGTACTCTGCAAAAAACACATTGATTTTGTATCCACTTTCTCGAGTCGCAAAGTGTTTACCGCGAAATCGTGAAAAATGATTTTGTGTACATTAGAGATTGAACCTGACATACATATTTTTAAGTAACGCCGGAGAAATAAAAAGCATGTTATGTAAAACAATCAAATTGTACAACTTTTAAACAAATTTAACAAATAATTTGAATATTTTTGTTTTTAACCTTAACTTTAAACTCGATTTGACAGAGCCCTGGCACTTCCTGGCAAAATTTATAACATACGACATGTTATGGAATACCTCTAGTATAACCCGCACTAGCGTTTTGCATTATCCATCATTATCTGCAGAAGTTGCAGTCTATTATGTAATTGGATTTTTAAAGATATTTAAAAAAAACATGGATTTTTACTCAATATAACTTTTTGTTGGGTTATTTTTTTGTTATAAAAAAAATGAATAATAAAATAACGGATCTTGATCGTTTTACGTGTGTTGACGTAAAACGTCAGCAGCCACTTACAACCTAACCTAACGGATCTTGGCAACATTTTGCAAAAAATTTGGATGGATTACTCCACAAGATGAATTTTTAAAATTTTTTCAAAAAATGTCCTTTAAAAAAAAAATAAATTAAGAAAAATGCGCAAACTCTATACTTTGGTGTTGTGTAGGGTTACCAGAATTTTATTTCGAAAATGCGGGAAAAACTCCCAAAAATTACAAAAATGCCGGGATTTTAAAAATTTTCGCGGGACAAAAATTTTTTTATGAACAAAACGGAAAAATTTAGCAGCATGCTGTCGAGTTTTGTTGTTTTAAATAGAGACTACCAACCTCTAGTGCATTTTGAAAAAGAAAAAGTATTTATGTTTTTAAAAACATTTTTTCGCGCTGCTTTAGAGACTAATCTATATATATAAAAGAGTAATGTGACTGACTGACTGACTGACATACTCATTCATCATCGCCCAGCCCAAACCGGTGAAGCTAGAGACTTGAAATTTGGACTGTAGGTCCACCTCCCGGAATATAGATCCACTAAGGCTGGATTTTTGCCAATGTTGATTCTAAGGGGGAAAAAAGGGTAAAAAACTGTACTTTTGGTACTTTTTATATCTCCTGAAATAATGGTCATAGAGACTTGAAATTTGGACTGTATGTTCACCTCCTGGAATATAGATCCAGTATGGATGGATTTTTGCCAATGTTGATTCTAAGGGGACAAAAAGGGAAAAAAAACTGTACTTTTGCTACTTTTTATATCTCCTGAAATAATGGTCACAGAGACTTGAAATTTGGACTGTATGTTCAACTCCTGGAATATAGATCCAGTAAGGCCAGATTTTTGCCAATGTTGATCCTAAGGGGGTAAAAAGGTTAAAAAACTGTACTTTTTGTACTTTTTATATCTCCTGAAATAATGGTCACGGAAACTTGAAATTTGGGCTGTATGTTCACCTCCCGGAATATAGATCCAGTTAGGCTGGATTTTAGCCAATGTTGATTTTAAGGGGGTAAATAGGGTAAAAAAATGTACCTTTGGTACCTTTTATATTTCCTTAAATAATGGTCCTAGACACTTGAAATTTTGAATGTAGGTTCAGCTCCCGGAATATAAATCTACTAAGGCTGGATTTTGCCAATGTTGATTCTAAGGGGCAAAAAGGGTAAAAACTGTACTTTTGGTACCTTTTATATTTTCTTAAATAATGGTCCTAGAAACTTAAAATTTGCAATGTAGGTTCACCTCCCGGAAAAAATATTCACCAAGGTTGGGTTTTTGCCAATGTTGACTCTACGGGGTAAAATGGAAAAGTGTACTTTTGGTACTTTTCTTAATTTACTGAAATAATGGTACCTTTTATAAAAAGTACCTTTTATAAAAGTACCTTTTATAAAAAGTACCTTTTATAAAAAGTACCTTTTATAAAAAGTACCTTTTATAAAAAGTACCTTTTATAAAAAGTACCTTTTATAAAAAGTACCTTTTATAAAAAGTACCTTTTATAAAAAGTACCTTTTATAAAAAGTACCTTTTATAAAAAGTACCTTTTATAAAAAGTACCTTTTATAAAAAGTACCTTTTATAAAAAGTACCTTTTTTAAAAAGTACCTTTTATAAAAAGTACCTTTTATAAAAAGTACCTGTTATAAAAAGTACATTTTATAAAAAGTACCTGTTATTAAAAGTACCTTTTATAAAAAAAATTACTTTTTATAAAAAGTACCTTTTATAAAAAACACCCTTTTATAAAAAGTACCTTTAATAAAAAGTAAAAAATATAATGGTCACAGAAACTTAAAATTTGGAATGTAAAATCCTTCGGTGAAAAAAAGATGTGGAAAAGTACTTTTTGGAAATTCCGTTTCTTAATGGGGATAAAAATTACTTTTAATATTTGCTGAAACAATGTTCCTATATAATTGAAATATGGAGTATAGAATACTTCGGTGAAGAAAAAACATTCTGGAAGAGGTACTTTTTGGAAATTCCGTTTCTAATGGGGGTAATAAAGTGTACTTTTGGTACTTTTTTTGTTCCTATAATAATGACCTTAGAAGAAGGAGATGGAATTGGAAATGAAATGGAGTAGAACGGGGAACAAAATGGAATACAGTAGGGAACAATATGGAATGATATTTTTTACTCAAATTTTTCGTGTTTAGCTTTTTTCTCCATATTTTTTCCCTCTATATATTTTTTCACTCAAACTTATTTTTTTTATTCCAATTTCTTTTTTCACTGAAATATTTATTCACTCAAAATCCAAAATCGCGACATAAGGGCTCGAAAATTGTCAATATATTTTTCCCCCGGAACGAACCTGATAACATGCCAGCGAAGTTATTCAAATTTTATTGTTTAAATTATTTATTGAAATATTTTTTTATGGAAGACTTAAACGTCCAAAAGTAAATAAAACAAAGACTACGTATGGGAATTTTTTGGAAATCGATAGAGTAATCCTGATCCTTCTATTATCCAGTATTCAACACAACCGGTAACGAAGTACCGGGATGGTTAGCTAGTTTAATATAAGCAAAGACAACGCTGGACCAGAATTACTGCATGGAAATTTTATAAATATTTTTCCCAGGATGTAATCTATATTGTGTAACTTTGGAGTACATTTTTTGAAAAATATTTTTTTTTTGCAAACAAACACTAAGATTGTAAACTTTTTTGTTATACACAATTCACACATTTTATTTTATTTATTTATTTATTTATTTATTTATTTATTTATTGATTGATGATTTCCTGCACAACAGAACTAAGTCTTATAATTACAGTGCAGGATTTTGTATGTGTACAAATTAATTTCCAAATTTAATAAAATTAAACTTAACTTAAGATTGAGATTGAGAACTTAATTTAAGGTTAATAAAAAAAAATATATGTATATAAACATTAAACATTTTATTACAAAAATTGAAACATTTATATAAAAAAAAATATTTTATTTAATCAGTTAAAAAAAAAAAAAAAAAAAACATAATAAATTTATACGAAATAAATTAGGCAAAAGATTTAAAAAGATTTATAAAGATTTAAAAAAAGTTTTAAAAAGGAATTCCCTAAAAGAAATTGCGTTGCTGTTTATTTGTTGGTCTTCAGGAAGAGCATTCCAAAGACGAATAGCGTTGATGAAAAATTGCCATTCAGAAACTAGACATCGAAATCTCGGGAATATGATCTTTTTACCCCTTGGTGATCTAGCAAATCTTATTTTTTCAAAGAGGTATTTCGGCTTTTCGGTGTAAATCACTTTATGCAAAAACAAAAGAACCCTTATATTAAGAAGGCTTTCGAAAGAAACTCCATAGAGAGTTTTCGAGAAAGTTGACACTTGGTCACGCTTCTTAAGTCTATAAATATATCTTATGATGTTGTTGTATAATACTTCAAGTTTATTTGTACTAGTGGAATCGCAATAAGAAAACAACTCGCATCCGTATGTAAGGCTTGGAACCAAATAAGCTTTTGCAAGTAGGATTCTTACATTCAGCGGTGTAAAGTATTGTACGGACCACAGGGCTCTTAATTTAATATAAATTTGTCCCACCAGTGAATTTATGTGACTTGACCAAGTTAGGTTGCTGTTTAACACTAATCCCAGATTTTTTGCCGTTTTTACGATGTCAATTTTCTCATTGTTTATTAGGATATCATTTTCGATTAAAGGTGTGACAGTTTTTTTGTGAATAACCAGACATTTTGATTTTCGTGGATTTAAGCACAGACCATTTTGAGATGCCCAACGATGTATGTTGCTTAGGTCGTAATTGAGTTTGTCAATGTTTTCCTTAATTGATGCTACTGGACTACTAAGGTACAATTGTACATCATCTGCATACATGTGGACACTGCAGTGAGTTAATTGTTGCGGCAGATCGTTTGCGTAAATCGAAAATAATATTGGTCCTAAAATCGATCCTTGGGGTACACCTCTGGACATTAATAAAGGATTAGATGCTTTGTTGTTTATAAATACCGATTGAATACGATTAGTAAGGTACGACGAAATCAGTTTTGTTGATGAGGACGAAAAGTTAAAAAGAGTCCTAAGCTTTGTACATAATATTTGGTGGTTTACCGTAGCAAAAGCTTTAGAGTGATCAAGCAGAACTAAAAAGTTAATCTTACCATTATCAAGCTCTCGCCGTATATTCTCCGAGACATCAACTAGAGCAGTTACGCAGCTGTGGTTAGGACGAAAACCTGACTGTTTATCAGACAGTAAATGATTGTCATAAATGTAGGAAGTTATTTGTCGATGCAAAACCTTTTCCAATACTTTTGACAAAAAGCTTAGAATAGCAATTGGTCGATACTCGGTGTTCGATTTTGGGATTGGAATTATTTTTGCATGTTTCCACTTTACAGGAAAATGACTTGAAGTAATGATGGTGTTAAATAAACACATGTGGTGAAGTCTCGTTCGAACAAGATTTCGATCATATGGTTGTGTATAAAATGATGCAGATCATATGATCGAAATCTCGTTCAAACGAGATTTTACTTCAGGTGTGAATAGGCTTTTATTTTTTCCTTAAAAAGGTTCGAAATCCACATCATTTGGGCGGCAAGGTAAAACCAATTTTACAAAAACTTACAAATAAGCCTTAAAAACTTAGGCTTTTAAAGTAAAAAATAGTTGTTGTTAAAAAAAAAAATGCAAAAAAGCGGGAATATGAAATCCCGCGCGGGAATCGGTTATGAAAAGCGGGACAATCCCGCGGGACGTCTGGCAACCCTAGTGTTGTGCCACAGCCAAACTAAGAGTCGCGTTGATGTAACGGAAACTGATTTTTAGTCTCCAGAATATCAAAATTAAGTATGCACCTAAAAAAAATAATCGGCATTTTTTTTTGACCCAAATGCGCACGAATATCACACCGTGCATAGTTAGGACTACATGCTATGTATTTTTTGCTTCCTTAAGGGCTTCAAAAGAAGTTAAAATATTATTTTACTTTCAATTCTCCGCCCACAGTCCAAAAATTAAAAATTCGACTACTTCAGGATATGCTTCATCGATAGGACTATATGCTAATAAATTTTCAGCTTCCTAAGTCATTAGAGGACTTTTAAATAAGGAAAAATGTAAATATTCATCTTCATAGATCATTGGGGGGTCTTCAAATAAGTTAAAATATTAAAAAACACAATTTTGCCACGCCCCTTTTTTCTTTTAATTCTCCTTCCACAGTCTAAACAATTTAAATCCGATTACTTCAGCATATACTCCGTTGTTAGAACTACATATATGCTATGCAATTTTCAGCTTATACTGAAAACAGCATATACTCCATTGTTAGAACTATATGCTATGCAATTTTCAGCTTCCTTAGCCATTTGGGGGCTTCAAAAGAAGTAAAAATGTTAAAAAATCCCAATTTTGACACGCCCCTTTTTCGTCTCAATTTTCCATCTACAATCCAAAAATTCAAAATCCGACTAATCCAGGATATGCGCCATCGTTAGGACTATATTCTGGAAAATTTTCAGCTTCCTAGGTCATTAGGGGGCTTTAAATTAAGCAAAAATGTCAAAAAATTTAATTTTGCCACGCCCACTTTTCCGCTAATTTCTCCGCCCACTGGCCAAAACTCGAAAATCCGGCTACGTTAGGATCTGCCTCAGGTGTTTTACTATATGCATGCCAATTTTCAGCTTTGTAGCTCATCAGTTGGCTTCAAAAAGCTCTGGATAGACAAAAAAAAAGAGGAACACACAAATAGGGAAATTATATATATAGAAGATTATTATTACACTGTTCAACACAAAAAAAAATTACAAGGTCAGACCAAAAAAATGTGATAGAAGAGACAACAAAAATATACGTGTATCAGCGTTTTGAAAGTTTACATCTGGGTTTCATTTTAGGGGGAGGTAAAGTTTCCCCCCATTTGCAAATGTTTTATTGTCAATCGTCATTGAATATCAAGTAAAGCTTACGTTTAAAGTATATGGTGTGTTCAGAAAATTTATTTATGTAAAATGCTACGGAGAACATTTTTGTAGAATTAATAACTCCTCAATTTAAGGGTCCTTTTTGTCCTTCTTTTCAAAAAGAGCAAAAAACACCATTAAAACAGGGATTTAAGGGGTTTATATGTTCGGCAAAAATATTCGCCGTGAAATTTTACTATAAGTTCTTGAATACACTAAAACGGAAAACTCAACCAGAAAGTCTGAAATAAGATTCAACAAAAGAGAGCTTAGGGTTAATTTCGTATTTATTAAGAAAATCGAGTAAAGCTTATTTTTTTTTTGTCTCTTCTATCAAATTTTTTTGGTCTGACCTTGTAATTTTGGAAAAAGTTTGATTTTGTTGAACAGTGTTATTATTATTATTATTGTTTTTATTAATATTATAACCCTAACTGATTTCAAAATAATGAAAGAGCATCCACCAAAGCTTTTCATATTAATCGCCATTATCAAACACTTAAGCTACCAAGGAGAATTTCAAAATTATATCTGACACGTTTTTCGGATTTAACAAGTTGATGAAATGCCTGGCGTACACATAGCGTTCTTACTAAAGAAGACATAACGCAGCACGTCTGCTTGTGTTATTCAGACATATGTACCAGTTACAAGCAAAACGAAGAAGAAAATTTCTTCTATCTGTAGCAGGGATGATAAAGTCAGTACAATTGTAATTTTTTCTGTACAATTCGGAGGCTAAAAGTACGGCAGTGCTCTACTGACTGATTTAGTACAATTTAAAAATTTTCTCAATCACAAATTTAATGTGGCAATTGTTAGGTATAAATCGTCAAAAAAACTACAAACTTTGTTGAAAAATCGTCAAAATCAGCACCATATTTTCAAAAGTCAACAAAATATTTTTTTTTCATTGTTTTTTCTGTTAGTACTATTGTTTGGGGTCCAGGAATTTCCGGGTTGGATTTCCCGGGAAAAGACTGACGGGAATTCCCGGGAATTTTTTTAATTTATCCCGGGAGATCCGGGAATTTTATAAAATAAACCATTTTACATAAAAAACGTTTATTTTAATTTAATTTTCAATATTTTTTTTATATACAGGTACAATTACATTTGCTATTTTTGTAGTTTTTCTTTTTGGAAGAACAGTGCAAATATATATTCATAGGAAAACTGACCAAGTGTAAAAAGTATGACAATATCATGAAAAAACTTAAACAGTCAAAAAATATACGTCGGTTAATGATAATTTTGCTAAGACTCTCAAAAAAATATAAAAATTTTGAACCTAGAATTTACATTTCCAGAACAAATATTAAAAGTGCTGCCAACTATATTAGTTTTTGCTCGAATAACGCAGTTTTAAAGTTTTTTGCGATTTTTAGCAATTTGTTGCGATTTTTTGTGGGGGAAAAAGTTGCAATATTTTTTTTGTTTTGTTTTATTGTATTTCGGGATTTTTAACTTTTATTTTTGATTTTCTATGTTTTAATTACTTGTTTATCTGTAATGAAACTGTTTTTAATAAAAAGTTGGTAAAATTTTAATGTTTTTTATAATTTATATTAATAATGAAAATTTCCCGGGATTCCTGGGAAATAAATTATTTTTTTCCCGTTTCCCGGGAAATTGAAAAGTCCGGGAATTCCCAAACACTAGTTAGTACAGATTGAGCACGGGTTCTAAATCTATTGTTATACCAGTGACGGTCCGTGAAGTTGTCACTGGGTGTTCTCTACTTATTTAAAATATAAAAATTATGTATATAAAATACGTTTTTCTGGACGTAACACGTTCCCGTGATACATAAAGCCTCAGTTTTAATTTTTTTTATGAAGATGCATCCAAAATTAATTTTTGTACTCCATTTATTTGCGAAATAATGTTTTTTGTCAATTGTCGATGTGGTGAGGCAACAAAATGACAATAAAATAGAATTTTGGCTGCATTTCATTTAAAAATATACAAAACTAGTAACATCCCATCTTTACCTATCTCGGGAATGCATTAGGTCCAGAAAAACACGAATTTTATACTTAAATTTTCTCTTTTTATAAATTAGAGAACACCCAGTGACAACTTCGCGGACCGTCACTGTGTTATACCCTACACCACTCTGCACTACATTAAGTTTGATGTTTCTCACATTAAGTTTGATGTTTCTCACTACGAAATATTGAACCTAGATCCACTTTTTAGCATAACGATCGACTCAGAATCAGTAGTTTGACCGATTTCCGTCCTTCTGTCTGTCCATGTAAACAGTGTAAGCATGATACAACTCGTAATTTTTGATGAATTTACCTATAATTTGAAACTAAAGCTCCCACGGTGGGGTTGAACAAGTTTAATTAAAAGTTCGTTGCATATAAAATTTTATTGCAGATTATATTAGTTGGTGTAAGTGTAACATATGAAGGTTGATATCCCGAATCTACATCCTTTACCAAAATTTTCTATGACGTCTCAATTTTGAGAAAATCGCGTTTTAAAAAATAAAAAAATTGAGATTTCGTAATTTTTAACACCGAGTAGCTAGGGACTTCGTTAAAGGCTTAAATTAAAGCTTGTAGTTTTGTCTTCAAACTAGATTTGTTTTGAATTTTAAACCTGTTTTTATTTATGGTAATTTTTTTAAACACCCTTTTTTCTTTATATTCAATGAAAATTACAACTGTTTACTACTCTATTAATGGGGGTTTTCTAAAATTTGATTATTATAATAAGTGCTATTCATTAGCAACCCAGAATTTTATTATAGATACCAAAAATTTCAACTCTAAGCTTTATCAACTTTTAGTTGTTCTAATACAATTTAATTTGAAATTTGAATTTAGACAACAAAATGTTATAAGCCCTATGGGTAAGGTGTATGGGTAAGGTGTTGGTTTTGATATTTTGTTTTTTTGGGGGCATGGGTTCAAATCCCACCCATTTCTAACAAATATTTTTTTTGCCAATTTTTGTTTTTTTAATACAAATATTATAATGCAGTTTTTTTAATTTTCAAATTTCACCATTTTTAAAAGATGCAAAAAAATTCGATTATTGCTTCTTTTTTTCTGAAATTATTATTATTGTATGGTTTTAATTGGCTCCTTCTCTTGCAAAAAAATACATTATAATTGTCTTTAGAGGAAAAAAAATATTTTTTTTTATAACAACACTTTTTTGCATGCAAAAAAAGTTGCAATAATGTTTTTAATAATATGTTTCTTATTTTTGACTACAGTAATGCGTATTTTGACCAATTGCGACCAAATACGGAATTTTGACGAAAACAAATTGTTGGATTCTTGTTATAAATGAAAAAATATTGTTATAGATGACAAAATATTGTTGTGTACTTTTCAGTCTATAACAAATCTTATTATTATCTGGAAAGTTAAAAATAATTTTTGTTTGCATGAAAAATTACAATTTTATCATAATTTATTAAAGCAAACAGTATAATTGCAAAAAATTCGCAATATATACATATTATTAAAAAAAATATTTTTTTTTTGCCTCTAAAGATAATTATAATGTTTTTTTGCAAGAAAAGGAAAAAAATGCAAAAATCTAATTTTTTTGCATCTTTTAAAAATTGCGAAATTTGAAAATTAAAAATACTGCATTAAAATATTTGTAATAAAAAAAATTGCAAAAGAAAATTAAGAAAAACAGGTTTAAAATTTAAAACAAATCTAGTTTGAAGACAAAACTACAAGCTTTAATATAAGCCTTTAACGAAGTCCCTAGCTAGTCGGTGTCGTTTTTTACAGGGGGTTACAAATGACAAAATCTCGATTTTTTATTTTTTAATACGCGACCCAATTAGAAATGTCTTTTAGACATCCCAAAGACTGCCTTATGACAATGTCAGTGTACCTGCTGACTGAAAAATCTCTGACCATACAAAAAACCTCATGACACCTCGTGACTTTTTCAAGTATTTTGTCAAAATTCCTCGCCGACAAGTATGCAGGTAGTCAATAGTGCTGACTACATTATGACATGTACATAGTTCGTCTGAGATCGTTCAAAAATTTAAAAATTTATTAATCACGTCTTTTAATTTATGCTACTTACTATTTTTATATGTCCATTTCATAAATTTAATTTTTTAAAACTTACTATTTTAATCTGCCTCACTTGGTCCGCGAACTTAGAACCTTCTGTTCACTGGTCTAGCACCTTACCCTTTAGCCAAACTTTGATAATAAATGTGTTTATTTAAAAACAAATTTAAATTAATTTATTATTTGAATTGTCCTGTTATATATATTTCGTCACCTGAATTGAAAAATGCTACAATATAAATTTTTCTTCCTCAAATATAACATTTTTTTAAATATTAATAGGAATTTGGCTTCATCCTATTTAACAAGATTTTGTTAGAGTTATTTAAGCGTATCTTAGTTGTTTTTAATATTATTTATACAAAACAAAAAAAAGAAAATTACGAAAAAAAATATTGCAGGAGCCCTTTACAATTACGGTGACGATATATTTTATTTATTTTGTTTTTGACAAATTTGAAAATATTATGATTTCAAAATATATTTTATTATAAACAATTTAAAGTTGTGGTTGGCCTAGTTGTCTAGCAGGTTCGACAGCTTACGTGTTGTAGATTTTTGGCCTTGGTTCAATCCCCGGTCGCGGATTTTTTTTTTATTTTTTTTTATTGTTTTAAGACCAATTCAATTTTATTTTTTTAATTACAAAGAAAATTAAAAGAGTTTTAAAGGATTAAATAAAATTACATCGATTTTACATCGGAAACATTTTTTTTAGTGACAGGTCGGATTTGCTATATAATTGTCAGCATTAAAGGCATGATTTTTCTAAATTGATAAGGCAAAATATATGACAAGTCAGTACATTTATAGAACTTGGGTAGCTCCGACAAAAATTATGACATGTCCTTAAGTTGTCTTTAGTAAAATGTATTCACTTGCTGACTTCTACCTGATGAATCATTACTGACATTGTCTTAAAGACAAAATTTCTAATTGGGGATTTTCCCAAAATTGAGACGTCATTGAAACTTCTGGTAAAGGATTAAGATTCAGGACATCAATCTTTATTTATCATATGTTACACTTTAACACAAGATGTACCGTTTTTCTGTAGCATCCAATAAGATGAAAATCTTGTTATCTCAAAAACCCCACTAACGTTATTTTTTCAAATTGGGCTTAAACTGTTTGTACAGGTGCCAACTAACATAATCTGCAATAAAATTTCATATGCAACGAACTTTTCATTAAACTTGTTCAACTACACCATGCTTCAAATTGGAAAACATCAGTCCATATTTATACCAAGCCCCAATACAAACGTTCGCTTTAAATTGTACTTAAATCACTATAATACCTGTATTATATTACATGTCCGTTCGAAACTTGGCAGGTGAACGTATTATGTATCCATTATAAATTTTAAAGAAATCGGATTTTTACATAACTTTCTAAAATTTCATAAAAATAGGAAATATTTTATTAAAATTTTGTTTGTAGGTGTTAAACGTTTTCTTTGGTAAACTAGCCAAGTCCAATTTTATTTTTTGGACATATATAGCTCATATAAAAATTTTGCACGATATATTAAGTTAAATCGGTCTATTGGCAACTAATATAGAAGCCCATTTTGCTCAAATTTGGTTTGTGTGTGTTTTCCACATTTATTTAAGGTCTTACTAAAGATAGATCGAATCGGTCCATGTGTGGACGTAGGACCCATTTTCCGGAAGCACTGGTGTAGGGAATTATATACTTATTTAAAAACTTTGTTAGTACAATGAGGGCGGAAAAAGTACACTTTTCTAGTAAAGTCAGTACAATCTTGAAAATGTCATTTATCATCCCTGATCTGTAGTAGCATCAGACAACCTCTCATGTATTCAACTCGTGCCAGTATAGTTTGCATCGTCCTTTTTTTAAACCTTATTTCCTTTTATATGTATGTCGTCATTTCGTGTATGAGCAACAGCGTTGCCAATTCGAAATTCCTTTTGCGTGTGACAAACATTTCATGCCGTCTTGATTAAGGTGACGAATCAGGTTTTGTAGAATGTGTGAAAGATTTTCATTTATTTATTACATATTTTAATAAATTGCTTAAATGTTTTTTCCCCCTAAATTGACTCATCGTTTTACGGGGGATGTTTTTACATGGTCATTAGGATTATTATATATTATCTTCTGAACTAATAGTCCTAGAGACTTGAAATTTGGACTATAGGATCCTCTAACCGAAATAATATTCCAAAAAATGTTTTTTTGGAATGTTTGGAATTTTTGAAAATTCCGCCTCCAAGGGGGAAATAGGGCAAATCGGTAATTTTTTTTTCTTCTAAACTAATGGTCCCAGAAACGTGAAATTTGGACTCTAGGATCCTCTCGCGGAAATGAAATTCCGAAAAAAAAATATTTTGAAAATTCCGCCCCTCCAAGGGGGGAAAAAGGGGGAAATAGGGCAAATTGTTGCATTATTTATCTTCTAAAAAAATAGTCCCAGAAACTTAAAATTTTGACTTTAGGATCCTCTCGCGGAAATAACATTTTGAAAAATTTACTTTTTTGAAAATTCCGGATTTAAGGGGGCAATAGGGGGGAAAATATGGCAGTTTGGTAAATTTTGAACTAATGGTCCTATAAATTTGAAATTTGGACTTAAAGATATTCTAGCGAAAATAATATTCTGAAGAAAGTACTTTTTTACAAAATCAGCTTCTAAGGGCGTGTGTGAAACGGTAGCAAAGGATGCTTGTCGGTAAATTTTTGACACTATTGAGGCGAATAAAATTTCACTAGCCCATTGACATTCGAATAGAAATTTTTGAAATACAAAAAAACTAAATGAAAATTCAAAATTTTAAAGTTTCAGAAATAACAAAATAAAAATAATAAAAAAACGAAAAATACAAACATGCATATGAAGTGCCAACAATTTAAAAAGTCGGGCATGCTATTGCCTTCCCGTTTGGATTTGGACTGGACCCAACCTATGTGAAATTAACATTTATTTTTATAATTTATGCAGATTTTTTAAATTAAGGTCAATAAAAACATTCATTGATTGAAGCACCAATAAATTGTAAGATCCATAGTAAAAAAGTTTTGATATAATGATATATAATTTGATACAATCATATTAAATTATATATGACTTTTTATATGTTCAGATCTAATTTTATCCAAGATTTATTGCGGATCCATTTTCTTATCTGAGGTTATACATAACCTGACCAACTGTTTTTGTCTGAAAAGCGGGATGGAAAGTTTGAAAAAGCGGGATATTGGTCTAAAAAGCGGGACTTTTTTATATCCTCCACTTAGCGTTGAACACACCTCGAAAGACACTGATAAGCCACAAAAATAATTTTCAAAATATTTTTGTCACTTCAAAAAAATTGAACACTCAAAAAAATTTACCCGAGTAAAAAGGAATTTATATAAATGTATATTATTTTATATGTTTTTATAAAACCATATAAAACTATATGAGTCAAAGTATAAAATTATATCTCACTTTGAAATTTTCCAATTTTTTTAAATGATGTCACATAAAATCATATCTAATTATATTGTTCATAATATATTAATATAAATGGTAGATGTAATCATACGTTGCACATAAAACTTAATCCGATTTCATACATTATTATACGTGACTTTATATATAATTATGTATAGGACTTTACTAAACAAAAAATCCAGTATCAATTTATGTATAATTATATATGACTAATATAATACCATTTAAAACTATATATGGTTCCATACTAAAAAAATTTCCAACAAATATAATAGATATAATTATATGTGTCTTAAACGATAACATATCTGTGTTTGTATGGTACTATATATACGCAAATTTCGTCTAAACTCAATATATATTTATAAATGGTCGCATATGTAATGGAATATATATTTTGATATAATCATGTATATAAAAAATATTTTTTTGACCAAACAACTAGCTATATATAATTATATATGCCAGTATTTCAAAATTTATTTTTGTGTGTCAACATATATGGTTATACAAAACTTTTTATTGGATCATATAAGATTACATATGATTTTTGGGAACCCGAGTTCGATTCCCGGCCCAGTCGAGAAAAAAAAGTTTTTTTTTTTATTTTTTTTAAATAGAAAACACTTTTTTAATGCATTTAATTTTTTTAGAACTCAAAAATTTTAATTTTTGGAATTTTTGCAATCATTTTTAAAAAATTATTTTTCTTTTATATAGTTATATATAACTATATCTGATTTATTATAAAATTATCTATAATTTTTAGGAACCCGAGTTCGATTCCAGAAAAAAAAATATATTTTTTTTATTTTTTTTAAATAGAAAACACTTTTTTATTGCATTTATTTTTTTTAGAACTAAAAATTTTTTTTTTTTTTGAATTTTTGCAAATCATTTTTAAAAAATGATATTGCTTTTATATAGTTATATATAACTATATTTAATTTGTTATAAAATTATCTATCATTTTTGGGAACCCGAGTTCGATTCCAGAAAAAAATATATTTTTTTATTTTTTTTTAAATAGAAAACAATTTTTTATTGCATTTGTTTTTTTAGAACTTAAAAAATTTTACTTTTTGAATTTTTGCAATCATTTTTAAAAATTTATATTGCATTTATATAGTTAATAATAGCTATATTTGGTTTAAATTATCAAATTATCAATGATTTTTGGAACTCGATCTCAAATCTAATTCTGATTTCCTGATTCCATGAAAAATTTCAAACTTATAAGCCAAAGTCTTATTTCACTTTGGAAGCCTATGACTTGAAAATAAGGCATATCGCTACAGTAAAATTATTGTTTAAGCTTACCATGGAAGCCCCTAATAGCGCTGTACGTCATTCCAAATTTTTTTTTTTTGCAAATTTTATCAAAAATTTTCTAAGTCTTTTTGAAAATTGTGTACAAGTGAATAACATATTTAATTGGATATAATCATATATTACTATATGTTAGATCAATCTATACTAATATTATAAAGAGGTAATGTTTGTATGTTTTTTTGTTTGTTTGTTTGTAGAAAGTAATCTCCGGAACTACTCATCCGATTTCATAAAAGTTTTCAGCAATATTTAGAGCGTTCCTCCGGGACGGACATAGGCTAGGTTTCATCGACCTCGCCCACTTCTAAGGCCACTTTTAGCCAAAAAACATAAAATTTAAAAATCTCCAAAATTACTAAACCGATTTCAAAATTTTTTTTTACCAATATATACCTGGAATGGTCCTTCATGGTGGACATATAATGAGTTTCATCGACCACGCCCACTTCTACGCCCACTTTTGGCAAAAAACTTAAAATTTAAATATCTATGAGACTACTCATCTGATTTCAAAAATGTTTTCACCAATATTTAGAGTGTTCCTACAGGGTGGACATAGGCTAGGATTCATCGACCACGCCCACTTCTTCGCCTACTTTTTGGCCATAAAACCTAAAATTTAAAAATCTCCAAAGTTACTCATCCGATTTCCAAAATGGTTTCATTGACCACGCCCATTTCTACCCGTACGAAACTACTTATTCGATTTTAAAAAATTTGTTCTCCAATATTAAGAATGGTCCTACGGTTCATCGACGTAAAATTTTAAAATATACGAAACTTTTTATGATATTTCAAAAATGAGTTCACAAATATTTAGAATTCTCCTTCAGGGGGAGTTAGGCTAGGTTTCATTTTAAAGATCAGTTTGGGTCAAAAGACTTCAAATTTAAAAACCTCGGATACTACTCATCCTATTTCAAAACATTTTGAAAAATGTCCCTTATGGAAATTCCGATTTTAATGGAACAAATAGACGCAAAGTAATAGACTTTGTAACCTTTTCTATCTTGTGAAAAATTGGTCATAGAAACTTGAAATGTGTGATCCTCTAGCCCAAAAAATCATTCTCAAAAAGTGCCTTCTGGAAATTTAAATTTTAATGGGGTTATAAGGGTAAATTATTGTACTGTCGTACTTTTACTATCCCCTGCATTCCTCCAGAAGAATTAACAATAAAGAAAAGGACATATTTGGAAAGTTTTTAAGGGTTAAAAGGAGTAAACAATTGGTTAAGGTAGGGTAATATGGTACTTTTTATATCAGTTGGGACAACGACCCTAATATATTCTTATTTCTTTAACACATGTTATACAGAAAGGAATGCAGCCTACATTGAACGAAATGAATTTAAATTCAATGAATTGAAATCAATAGAATAGGGGACGAAATGGAATAGAATGGGGAACGAAATGGAATGATACGGGAATGAAATGATTTCAATAATAACTACACAAGGGCTCGAAAATTTTCAAGAAATTTTTTACCGGAACGAACATAATTCCGGGCTAAACGGGGCTGTTTGAATTTTATTGTTTGTTCTAAATAGTTTTTATAAAAGACTTCAACGATAAAAACTTAATAAAATAAAGATTCTGCAGGGGACATTTTTAGAAATGGGGACTCTAATCCTGATCCTTCTTAAATACCGTATTTATTATTACCGGTGACAAAGTTCCGGGTGGGCCTGCTAGTTTGATATAATTAGATACGATCAATTTATTTAAAACTAAGTCTTTTAAAGTTGTTATTTGCTAACAACGTCCGCTGGTCTAGAGGGTAGAGATTGCGATTACAAAACGGAAGACTTTTGGTTCTAATCTCCGTCCGTTCGAAGTTTTTTTTTTTTTTTTATTTATTTTCAGTTTGACATTATTATATCTAAAAATAAATCTAAAAACAGAAACATTTTTTGGATAAAAATGTATCCAATAATTTTTTTATAAAATCAAGATATCAGATATTATAAGATAACTTTGGCGCGGCCAAATTTCGGATGAAATTACATTACATAATATCCAATTTAATATAAAATCATGATATTAGATATTTTAAGATAACTTTGGCGCGGCCAATTTCCGGATGAAATTAGATCATATCATATCATATTTAATACAAAATCATGATAAAAGATAATTTGGGATAACTTTGGCGCGGCCAATTTCCGGATGAAATCACATACAATCAAATATTAAACTGTAACTTCATATATTCTAAGATGTTATGAGATAACTTTGGCGCGGCCAATTTTCGGATGAAATTTAGCAAAATCAGATCCAATAAATTATATATAATTTTATAAGATAACATGTTTTACCATACAATTTTTTTTTACTCGGGTACACTCAAAAAAAAAAGGCATAAAAAATCATTTATTTAAAAAATATATATTCCTAGTCAAAGTCTTCAAACAGGTGAATTTTTTTAGAAAATTTTGGATTTTCGCTGGTCCTCAACACTGGATTTGTTAAACGAGATGAAATATCTGCTAATTTTGTTTGAGGAAATTTAAAAAAAAATAATTTTGCGGATTTGAAAAATGTCTCAAATTCAAAAATTCACGGAGTCAAAGAGTTAACATATTTGGCTCAAAATTTTACCAGGTACTTATTTCAGGTCATTTAAAAATGTTCATAATATAGACCACCCTATAGAACAACTCAAAAAAATATATTTTTGTTTAATTAAAAACTAATTGAAATAAAAACAAACTTAAACAATATTTTTTTTTTAAATAAACGCCCGAGTAAAAAGGAATTTATATAAATGTATATTATTTTATATGTTTTCATAAAACCATATAAAACTATATGAGTCAAAGTATAAAATTATATCTCACTTTGAAATTTTCCAATTTTTTTAAATGATGTCATATAAAATCATATCTAATTATATTGTTCATAATATATTAATATAAATGCTAGATGTAATCATACGTTGCACATAAAACTTAATCCGATTTCATACATTATTATACGTGACTTTAAATCTAATTATGTATAGGACTTTACTAAACAAAAAATCCAGTATCAATTTATGTATAATTATATATGACTAATATAATACCATTTAAAACTATATATGGTTCCATACTAAAAAAATTTCCAACAAAAATAATAGATATAATTATATGTGTCTTAAACGATAACATATCTGTGTTTGTATGGTACTATATATACGCAAATTTCGTCTTAACTCAATATATATTTATAAATGGTCGCATATGTAATGGAATATATATTTTGATATAATCATATATATAAAAAATATTTTTTTGACCAAACGACTAGCCATATATAATTATATATGCCAGTATTTCAAAATTTATTTTTGTGTGTCAACATATATGGTTATACAAAACTTTTTATTGTATCATATAAGATTACATATGATTTTTGGGAACCCGAGTTCGATTCCCGGCCCAGTCGAGAAAAAAAAGTTTTTTTTTATTTTTTTTTTTAAATAGAAAACACTTTTTTATTGCATTTATTTTTTTTAGAACTAAAAAATTTTCATTTTTGGAATTTTTGCAATCATTTTTAAAAAAATATTTTTCTTTTATATAGTATATTTGATTTATTATAAAATTATCTATAATTTTTGGGAACCCGAGTTCGATTCCAGAAAAAAAAATATTTTTTTTTATTTTTTTTTAAATAGAAAAGACTATTTTTATTGCATTAATTTTTTTTAGAACTAAAAATTTTTCTTTTTCTGAATTTTTGCAACCATTTTTAAAAAATTATATTGCTTTTATATAGTTATATATAACTATACTTAATTTGTTATAAAATTATCTATCATTTTTGGGAACCCGAGTTCGATTCCAGAAAAAAATATTTTTTTTTATTTTTTTTTTTTAAATAGAAAACACTTTTTTATTACATTTGTTTTTTTAGAACTTAAAAAATTTTACTTTTTGAATTTTTGCAATCATTTTTAAAAATTTATATTGCATTTATATAGTTAATAATAGCTATACTTGTGTTAAATTATCAAATTATCAATGATTTTTGGAACCCGATCTCAAATCTAATTCTGATTTCCTGATTCCATGAAAAATTTCAAACTTATAAGCCAAAGTCTTATTTCACTTTGGAAGCCTATGACTTGGAAATAAGGCATATCGCTACATTAAAATTATTGTTTAAGCTTACCATGGAAGCCCTTAATAGCGCTGTATGTCATTCCAATTTTTTTTTTGCAAATTTTATCAAAAATTTTCTAAGTCTTTTTGAAAATTGTGTACAAGTGAATAACATATTTAATTGGATGTAATCATATATTACTATATGTTAGATCAATTTGATATAATTAGATACGATCAATTTATTTAAAACTAAGTCTTTTAAAGTTCCCGAGTAAAAAAAAATTGTATGGTAAAACATGTTATCTTATAAAATTATATATAATTTATTGGATCTGATTTTGCTAAATTTCATCCGAAAATTGGCCGCGCCAAAGTTATCTCATAACATCATATAATATATGAAGTTACAGTTTAATATTTGATTGTATGTGATTTCATCCGGAAATTGGCCGCGCCAAAGTTATCCCAAATTATCTATTATCATGATTTTGTATTAAATATGATATGATATGATGTAATTTCATCCGGAAATTGGCCGCGCCAAAGTTATCTTAAAATATCCAATATCATGATTTTATATTAAATTGGATATTATATAATGTAATTTCATCCGAAATTTGGCCGCGCCAAAGTTATCTTATAATATCTGATATCTTGATTTTATAAAAAAATTATTAGATATATTTTTATCCAAAAAATGTTTCTGTTTTTAGATTTATTTTTAGATATAATAATGTCAAACTGAAAATAAATAAAAAAAAAAAAAACTTCGAACGGACGGGGATTAGAACCACAAGTCTTCCGTTTTGTAATCGCAATCTCTACCCTCTAGACCAGCGGACGTTGTTAGCAAATAACAACTTTAAAAGACTTAGTTTTAAATAAATTGATCGTATCTAATTATATCAAATTGATCTAACATATAGTAATATATGATTATATCCAATTAAATATGATATTCACTTGTACACAATTTTCAAAAAGACTTAGAAAATTTTTGATAAAATTTGCAAAAAAAAAAAAATTGGAATGACGTACAGCGCTATTAGGGGCCTCCATGGTAAGCTTAAACAATAATTTTAATGTAGCGGTATGCCTTATTTCCAAGTCATAGGCTTCCAAAGTGAAAAAAGACTTTGGCTTATAAATTTGAAATTTTTCATGTAATCAGGAAATCAGAATTAGATTTGAGATCGGGTTCCAAAAATCTTTGATAATTTGATAATTTAAACCAAATATAGCTATTATTAACTATATAAATGCAATATAAATTTTTAAAAATGATTGCAAAAATTCAAAAAGTAAAAGTTCTAAAAAAACAAATGCAATAAAAAAGTGTTTTCTATTTAAAAAAAAAATAAAAAAATATATTTTTTTCTGGAATCGAACTCGGGTTCCCAAAAATAATAGATAATTTTATAATAAATTAAATACAGTTATATATAACTATATAACAGCAATATAATTTTTTAAAAATGATTGCAAAAATTCAAAAAAAGAAAAATTTTTAGTTCTAAAAAAAATAAATGCAATAAAAAAGTGTTTTCTATTTAAAAAAAATAAAAAAAAATATATTTTTTTTCTGGAATCGAACTCGGGTTCCCAAAAATTATAGATAATTTTATAATAAATCAAATATAGTTATATATAACTGTATAAAAGAAAAATAATTTTTTTAAAATGATTGCAAAAATTCCAAAAATTAAAATTTGTTAGTTCTAAAAAAATTAAACGCAATAAAAAAGTGTTTTCTATTTAAAAAAATAAAAAAAAACTTTTTTTTTCTCGACTGGGCCGGGAATCGAACTCGGGTTCCCAAAAATCATATGTAATCTTATATGATACAATAAAAAGTTTTGTATAACCATATATGTTGACACACAAAAATAAATTTTGAAATACTGGCATATATAATTATATATGGCTAGTTGTTTGGTCAAACAAATATTTTTTTTATACATGATTATATCAAAATATATATTCCATTACATATGCGACCATTTATAAATATATATTGAGTTTAGACGAAATTTGCGTATATATAGTACCATACAAACACAGATATGTTATCGTTTAAGACACATATAATTATATCTATTATTTTTGTTGGAAATTTTTTTAGTATGGAACCATATATAGTTTTAAATGGTATTATATTAGTCAAATATAATTATACATAAATTGATACTGGATTTTTTGTTTAGTAAAGTCCTATACATATTTAGATATAAAGTCACGTATAATAATGTATGAAATCGGATTAAGTTTTATGTGCAACGTATGATTACATCTACCATTTATATTAATATATTATGAACAATATAGTTAGATATGATTTTATATGACATCATTTAAAAAAATTGGAAAATTTCAAAGTGAGATATAATTTTATACTTTGACTCATATAGTTGTATATGGTTATATGAAAACATATAAAATAATATACATTTATATAAATTCCTTTTTACTCGGGTTGTTATTTGCTAACAACGTCCGCTGGTCTAGAGGGTAGAGATTGCGATTACAAAACGGAAGACTTGTGGTTCTAATCCCCGTCCGTTCGAAGTTTTTTTTTTTTTTATTTATTTTCAGTTTGACATTATTATATCTAAAAATAAATCTAAAAACAGAAACATTTTTTGGATAAAAATGTATCCAATAATTTTTTTATAAAATCAAGATATCAGATTTTATAAGATAACTTTGGCGCGGCCAAATTTCGGATGAAATTACATTATATAATATCCAATTTAATATAAAATCATGATATTGGATATTTTAAGATAACTTTGGCGCGGCCAATTTCCGGATGAAATTACATCAAATCATATCATATTTAATACAAAATCATGATAATAGATAATTTGGGATAACTTTGGCGCGGCCAATTTCCGGATGAAATCACATATTAAACTGTTACTTCATATATTATAAGATGTTATGAGATAACTTTGGCGCGGCCAATTTTCGGATGAAATTTAGCAAAATCAGATCCAATAAATTATATATAATTTTATAAGATAACATGTTTTACCATACAATTTTTTTTTACTCGGGCGTTTAAAAAGTTATTGTATTATTGTATATTGTTATTTTTCGAGTTCCAATACAATTTTCGGAGTAATTTATTTTACATTTTTTTAAATACGGTAAAAAATTCAAAATGTTGCCATATTTAAATTCTCAAAAATCGTAAAAATCGCTTAAAATTATGTAATTATATAAATCTATATTTATTTATATAAAACTAGCAGGCCCGCCCGGAACTTCGCTACCGGTAATATTAAATACCGGATTAAAGAAGGATCAGGATTAGAGTCTCCATTTCTAAAATTCTCCCCTACAGAATTTTTATTTTATTGAATTTTTATCGTTGTAGCCTTTCATAAGAACTATTTAGAATAAACAGTAACATTAGAACAGCCCCGTTTAGCTTGGAATCATGTTCGTTTTGGTAAATAATATTCTTGAAAATTTCGAGACCTAATATCGTAACTATTGAAACCATTTCATTGCCCGTTTCACTTCATTTCGTTTCCCGTTCTATTCCATTTCGTTTCCTTTTCTATTCAATTGTTCCCCATTTTATTCCATTTTGCTCTGAATTTCAATTCATTTTCCATGTAGGCTTCATTCTTTTTAAAAAAAAAGTACCACAGTACAATAATTTACCCTTATAACCTTATTAAAATCTAAATTTCCAGAAGGTACTTTTTCAGAATGATTTTTTGTGCTGGAGGATCCTACATTTCAAGTTACTATGACCAACTTTTCAGAAGATGGAAAAAATAGGAATTTCCAAAAAGGAAATTTTTCAGAATATTTTGAAATTGGATGAGTAGTTTCGGATATTTTAAAATTTTACGTCTTTTGACCCAAAGTAATCTTCAAAATGGGGTTGGTCAATGAAACCTACCCTAACTCACCCTGAAAAAAAACTCTAAATATTGGTGAAAACATTTTTGAAGTCTTATAATAAGTTTCGTATATTTACAAATTTTACGTAGATGAACAAAATCCTATGTCTAACCTGAAGGACCATTCTTAATATTGGAGAAAACATTTTTCAATAAGTAGTTTCGGATATTTCGAAATGGGCTAACCTATGTCCACCCTGAAGGACCATACTTAATATATTAATTGGTGATAACATTTTCTAAATCGGATGAATATTTTGATCATATTTAAATTTTACGTTTTTCTTGCCAAAGGTGGGCGTAGAAATGAGCGTGGTCAAAAAAATCTAGAATATTTCCACTCTGAAGGAAAAAATCTTGGATATCGAATAAAAAATGGTGGAGATTTTAAAATTAAAGCTTTTTTTGCCAAAAAGTGGGCGTATAAGTGGGCGTGGTCGATGAGTCCTAGCCTAAGTCCAGCCTGGAGGAACACTCTAAATATTGGTAAAAATATTTTTGAAATCGGATGAGTGGTTTAATAGATATTTAAATTTTAATTTTTGTTGCCAAAAGTGGGCGTAGAAATGGGCGTGGTCGATGAAATTCAGCATATGTCCACCATGAAGGACCATTCCAAGCATGTATTGGTGAAAAAAATTTTAAATCGGTTTAGTAGTTGCGTAGATTTTTAAATTTTACGTTTTTTGGCTAAAAGTGGGCGTAGAAGTGGGCGTGGTCGATGGACCCTAGCCTATGTCGACCCTCGAGGAACACTCTAAATACTGCTGAAAACTTTTTTGAAATCGGATAAGTAGTTTCAGATATTTAAATTTTAAGTTTTTTACCAAAAGTGGGCGTTAATGTGGGCGTGGTCAATGAAACCCAGCATATGTCCACCCAGAAGGACCATTCCAAGTATGTATTGGTGAAAAAATTTTTGAAATCGTTTCAGTAGTTTTGGAGATTTTTCAATTTTACGTTTTTTGGCCAAAAGTGGGCGTAGAAGTGGGCGTGGTCGATGAAACCTGGCCTATGTTCATCCTGGAGGAACACTTTAAATATTGCTGAAAACATTTTTGAAATCGGATAAGTAGTTCCGGAGATTACCCTCTACAAACAAACAAACAAACAAAAAAACAAACATTACCTCTTTATAATATTACTAGCTGTGACCCGGTGTGCTTCGCTACCCCGCCCGTTGTAAGAAATGGACATCAAAAGTTTGAAGAAAAATGTTTTTTATTTAATAACTAATTGATATTATATTAATACTATACTATAATACTATATTTAGTCCTACATAAATTATATTTTTATATTATACATGTGTTTTTTTGTTATTATATATTTAAATTTATAAGTGGCTTAGAGCTTCTCTGTACACAATGTTAGATGTAGAGTTACTTTTAGGTAGCAAAATAAACTGATTCTTTGGAGTTCCAACTCGTGATAATCCAACATAAAGTTGGCCATGGGAAAAACATTCTTTTCGCAGGTCGATCCCAACCAAAGAGAAGGTTTGTCCCTGTGACTTATTAATAGTCATCGCAAACGAAGTTTTGACGGGAAATTGCAGTCGTTTGAAAGATATCGGCAAGTCGGTAGGAATCATTGGAATCCTTGGAATGTTTGCTAACTGGCCAGTTGCTGGACCAGTGAGGATGGTCGCCACAATTAAGTTGTCTTTTAAGTCTTTAATAAGTAGCCTTGTGCCATTGCACATGTTAGGTGGGCTTAAATTTCTTAGAAGCATAATAGGTGTACCGATTTTTAATGGTAGTTCGTGAGATGGAAAGCCAGAAGGATTAAGCGAATTTAAAAATTCTTGTGGATAGTTGACAGAGTCCTCGATATTGGTGACTGTATCAATCGACTTATAGTGTTTGATTTGGCCGGGAACTTTTTCCATAATCAGATTGTTTATTTCATTGATAGTGTCGTTTCTAGGCGATACTATTGCCCTTGAACATAACCAATGAAAGTCTTTTTCGAGTAAATTTTCAAGACCAGGATATACTGCATCTATAAGATCCTCCAGACTGTAGACTATCTGACCAAGTGTCTCATTGAGAACAATTTCTGTACAGTTAGTGCTCAAATTTGGAGAAGGAAAAACTCCTTCCCCAAGTTTGAGCAATTTTTGTGGAAAATCGTTGTTATTCGTGTCTCCGGTAAGATGGGCTCTCATATTTGTTCGTAAATTTAATTTTTGAATGGAGCTCCATAAGGGAGATGACTTAAGGCATGCTTTAATAATATCTGCACGTGTCCCTTTTGTAACTACAGGGAGTGTCTGCCGAAAATCACCAGCAAATACAAACGTTACTCCCCCCATAACGACGCTTGAGTCTCTTAGGTCCTTTAACATTCGGTCTACAGCTTCAACATGGGCTCTATGAATCATGGTACATTCATCCCACATTATAAGTGACGCGTCATGCAACAATTTACCAAGAGGCCCGTCTTTGCGTATGGAACATGCGGATTGTTGATCCAAAGATACTGATAATGGAAGTTTGAATGTGGAGTGTGCAGTTTTACCGTCGCTTAATAAAGTAGCAGCAATTCCTGAAGAAGCGACTGCTATGGCTATTTTTCCAGATTGCCTTACCTGTGCTAGTAATAAATTGATCAGGAAGGTCTTTCCTGTGCCTCCTGGGGCGTCCAAAAAATACATTTTTCCCCTTTTATTTGTCACACTGTCAATTATTGTATCAAATGCCTGTAATTGATCTGTGACTAATTTTGGCAAATTTTCGTTTATATAATCAGTTAGCTCACTGACGTTGTATTGACGTACCAGCATTGTACCCATCTCATCATTTTGTGAACGAATAGGGGAGGGTAATCCGAAATCACTTAAACTTTTGTCATTTAATTCTAATAACTTATTTTCTATTTGGATCAAACCTTCGTTGAAAATGTTGTCATTAAAAGGCAAAGTAAAATTCTGATCTTGTTGTCTAATTCTGTGTCTAATATCTTCACATAAGTCTTCTTTGAAGTTGTTCCATAATTTTAATGGTTCAGATGGCTGACAAAATAATAGAATGACCACGAACAACTCCCTCAGCTTAAATGGGCATTGCAACATCGCAGCTTCTTTTAAAGTATTTTCCCAATGATCATCAGTTTCGAGTAAACCTCTATCTCGGCAAGCTGCCTGATATGTTTCTTTGATAACTCCATTTACAGTCTTTAAATCCTCAAATGAGGTTGGTCCGCGTACGTGATGCAGTAGCATTCTAAGATAAAAACACTCCGACTGAGAAGGATGTACACCATATACTCTGCCTAAAGCAACGTCTTTTTTTATGCCTGGATGGCCAAGTACGTTTTGGCCGCGTAATCTTCTTGAAAATTTATTATTAGCCCATGTATAGTAGTGTGGAACCTCGTGGTACAATAAAGTTTTTGCAAATTCGTCCGAGTTGCAGAGCTCGAAGAAAGCTATAAGTGTGGTTTTGCGAGGGTTTCGTACAACTTGTTGTGCCGTTTCTGCCGAGAAGTACACTCTTTGACAGTTTTCTAAATGTACTGCCAAATGCACGACTGTAGGGTACCGGTCGTGAATTGGAAATTCTAATATTCTCCACACAGATTCTGATGTACTTATGTACCGGCCATTTAAATAGTTTTCTACCTCGTCGTATGGATTTTTGACGCTAAAAGTAGCTTGGTCAGAGCCTTTATTTATATCAGCGATACGCAGACACATACTATAACATTTATGCTTGTGTGGGTAGAAGCAAGCGAAAAGTCAACAAATTTGTTTAAGCAACAGAATTTTATAGTGTATGTGTGTTGACAGCGCACAAGCAGCGCCTATTCCCGCGGGAATAGGAATTACAAAAATGCGTATCACTGATTTATATACTTACATATATATTTGATCGCCTGTACTGAATGGCAGTATTCCACGTTAATATGGGCGTTGAATGTTCGACACAGTATTGGAGAATATGGGACAATCCACCTATTGTCTATAGTAACCTGTTTTCCTCTGATGTTTAAGATAGCATTCCGACCTCCATTTTCAGCATCACGGCGACGATATACTGGATACCCATCATCTCCGGTCTGGGTGTCGTTGACAAAACGCCGAGGGTATTTTTTCGAACATATACCGTTTTTCATACATGGTGACGTTATATTTTGATCTCCGCATGGTCCATGTACCATATTTCTGGTCACAATATCAAATAATACTGGATCGGACTCTTTATTTGGTATTTCAGCAACTATTATACTGTCAATTTCATCTGATTGTATTTTTCTTTCCAACCAAAACAACATATGACAGTGAGGAAGTCCGCGTTTTTGCCACTCAACACTGAGCATATGGCATTTAACTTTACCAAATATCTCGTCTTTTGTGATTAACTTCATCATTTTTATATGGAATACCCTTGAAATTATGTCATGACGATCAAATGACCGTTGGCCAGGTAATAGTTCTTCCTTAATCTCTGGCCATTCCGGGTTACATGTAAATGTCACAAATAAATCGGGTCTCCCGTAGTTTCTTACGTACGTCATTGCGTCTTGGGTTTTTTCGTGCATATAACGTGGAGATCCCGTAAAAGTTGAAGGCAAGATTACGCGTTGTCCAATATTTGCAGGATTCGCATTAGCATCTAGATTTAAAGCATCTCGTAGATGTATATAGTCGTCGGCTCTCAATTGTTGTTGATTTTGACGTATGTAGTTTAGTCTTTCTGATATCATTTTAGCCATCATGTCGACACAATATTGACTGAACAAATCTCTGTAATAATGTAAGGAATTAAAACAGTCAGCTCTGATCATCATTCTAAACGCATAAAACTGCATACATGAAACAGTTTTATTCCTCGCTGAATTTTGTTGAGGGATTGTCAAATAATAACCATCTTCGCCATTTACAAACATTAAAGGATATTGCAAAGGATCGTACGCGCGATGCAATTCAGATATTCTTTTTATGTCGCCATCTTTACAATTAATAACAATATCCCTAGGACCTTTGTCTTCGTCGACTAATAAGACTGCAACTTCGTTTACTGTTGGTGAATTGTATCTTCCTTGGTGATGATGTTGTGGAGTACGGTCGGAGTGAATTATTAATTTGAAGTTGTCCGAAGAAAAATTATGCTCTAAATTGTGTTTGAAACTACGAATGTATATGTTATGGCTATTTAAAACAGCTGTCAACTCGTTAATTAAGCCTTTTTTTAGATTGTCAGCAATATTACATCGCAATGATAATTGATCAGCATCAGATATAAAATAAATCTGTAGAAACTGGGGACTTTCACCTGAAGGTGGAATGAGACTACCAATTCTATGGTAAACCTGCCCTTCAATCTTAAATGTAGGCATAAAATTTCCTTCTCGAATTTCTTTACCACCGAATGACGTCATTTGAAACAATGTATTATACCGGCGTATGTTATTTAAAAAATGTGCAGATAGTGGATGAGAGCCTAACAAAAGATCTTTTAATGGTTGTGGTGGTTCTTGTATGTTAGGGACAGCCACTTTGCCTCCAGCGCAACACATGCCGTTTGCTTCATCAATCCATTTTTTAGCAAAGCACTTGGGACAAATTTTGTTCATATGTCCAACTTTAACAGTGTGTTGCTGTGCATAATCTATATTTGGATCATAATTAAAAGCTGATCTATTACTATGAGCAACAGTTCGGTTACGCGATCTAGTTGTTGATATCCGTTGTCTTTCTACTGCTAGGCGCTGTGAGCGTTCGGCGATAGTTTCCCTAGCACGTGCATTTGATGCATGCTGTCTTAGGCTAGCAAGCCGCTCGGTAAGTTCACAGCTAGATTCCAAAGAACGGGCCTGCGTTGTTCTAATATTTTGGTTAGCAAGGCGCTGCGAACGTTCTGTACTGGACTCGCTAGCGTGGGCCTGCGAAGTTCTTATATATTGGATAGCGAGACGCTGCGAGCGTTCAGTACTGGACTCCCTGGCACGGGCCAGCGATGTTCTTATATGTTGGTTAGATAGACGCTGCAAGCGTTCAGTACTGGACTCCCTAGCACGGACCTGCGATGTTCTTATATTTTGGTTCGAGAGACGCTGCGATCGTTCAGTACTGGACTCTCTAGCACGCGCTTGTGACATTAACTCTCTACTACTCGCAAGACGCTGCGCTGTTTCATAAAAGGACTCTTCCACGCGGCGTATTTTAGCAGCTCTTGTCTTATATACATGTCGTGAAAGACTTGATTTTTTTTTAGGCATGATGTTGTTATTAAAAAGTGATTGATAATCAATTAGTACAACGAAATTTTATAGAATTATGGTTGCTAACAATTACTTTACACCATATATTTTCATTAGAATATTCAAATTATTTAACTAAAATGTAGGGAAAATAAAAATGTTGACGTGAAAATAACATTAGATTAAATACGCTTACCTGGAATTCAGCTTATAACTAATTCTCAGTAAAATATCACTAAACAAATTTGTATCACTTTCCTTTATTAATTAATGTTCACTAAAAGATCAATTAGTTTTAATTGTTAATTTTTTTACATGTACAGTTAGTGGTCCCTATTATTGTTTACATTTAAAAATTATGTTTTTGTTGTTATTGTAGTTCACTACGATTGTTTACTCATTCAAATAATTTTATTGTTGTTGTTGTAGTTTCATATAAAAAAAAAAACAAAAACAAAAACCAACCAAACTACATTCCAAACTAAATAACGGTAAAAAAATTCAACAGCATCATGAGTTGTTAAAGTTGGTAAATATTATTTTTACGTTTCTGCTCATAACTTTTTGAAAAAAATTTTTTCCGGAACGATATATAGCCTATGTCCATCCTGGAGGACCAAGTTAAATATTGGTAAAAAAAAATTTGAAATCGTATGATTAGTTACGGAGATTACTTTCTACAAACAAACAAACAAAAAAACATACAAACATTACCTCTTTATTATATTAGTATAGACTAGCTAACTCGCCCGGTACTTCGTTACCGGTTAGCTGTAAAAAAAAACAACTTTATTACTTCAAATTCTTATTAATTTTTAATTAAACATAAAAATTGTAAGTTTCGACCTTTAAAATATTTTATTTTGAGTAGATTTAAAGTTTCAAAAAATTTTATTTTTGCGAAACGATCCCATAGTTCAAACTTTAAGTTTCAAGGAACATTAGTGCATAAGGAACAATATGTACCAAATTGAAGCGAAAATTCAAAATTTATTTTCCCAGAATGTAATTTCCGCGAGTGGATCGTGTGAGGTCGACCTGTGCCAATAATACCCTACCAAAATTGAATTTTTGAAAAGTTGAAAAATTCAGGAAAATTTTAAATCAGGTTGTTTTGGAAAATTTATTCGAAAAAGATTTTCAAAATTTTTTCATTTTAATTTTAAAATTTGTTAAATATTGTGGAATCGAGAGAATAAATTTTGTTTGCGCCTGGTGAAACTATCGGAAAAGAGATTTAATATATTACAATTGAGAAAAGCGACTATTCACGATTATTGTAAAATATACAACAGCTAAATTTTGGAGGAAAATTTCTCTCTCTTTGTTATACGAGGGATCGCTATACATTTTCGGTAGCTTGTGTCAAGGACCCTAATTGCATTAGGGTGGACAATCCGCAGTATCACAACCAACGAATCGATATCAGATAGCGCAAAAATTTGTAGGCAATAATTAACATCATCTTAAAGCATCATTGAAACCGCTACATCTGCAATACATCGATTCATAAGATAATTATTGTTGCATCGTCGAACGTTTAATATCTATTGGGAGATAATAGCATCGTCAAATTTTGACCCACGAAGTCAAACATTTTGTTCTCGATTTCTGATTGAAATCGATAAATTTGGTAAACGATAAGTGCCGTTGAGGGGGGAAAGGAAATACCATCAAACCTTTCCTTCAGATTGTATACATTCACTTCAGGTTCGTTTGTTTTTTTTTTTTGATTAATTATTATTTTGTTTTGTCGGTCGTTTCGGGTTATGCTACCTAATTTTAAATTTTAATGTGACGTAAATAAGCCAACTTTGTGGAGACTAAACAAACCCCCCCAATTTCCCTGAGCAAGGCCGGAGTAAAAGGTAGCAAGAGTCTCCAAAAGAAGTGGCAATCGGCAATCGCGTTCGTTACATTAAATTTAAATGGCGCCCAACGTGGGGCACAGCAGATTCTTTTCCAGTTCGCTGAAGTTAAACAGA
Organism: Pegoplata infirma; assembly: GCA_963921195.1. NCBI lineage: Eukaryota > Metazoa > Arthropoda > Insecta > Diptera > Anthomyiidae > Pegoplata > Pegoplata infirma. Next base: position 15,842,855 of record OY992541.1, read on the forward strand.
ATATCTTTCCATCTTGCTGTAGCTTCATTAACATCTTATTTCCTTGGTTACGATTGATATTTTATTTTTTTTGTTTGCTTTTCAGAATTTTTTTTCTATCATATTCTTTCATTAAGGTGTTCTTTTATAATCTTGGATTTTAGGTATTTTGACACACGAAATTCCTTTGCTGGATTTGTAGGAGAACATTTATTTCAACCCGTGTCATATGTTATTGGAGGTTTATGAACTTGGTGCAATTCGAGTTCATACTCATAAAATATGACATAAACTTTACTTTTGGTAATTGTTATATTTTTGGTTTCAAAATTGTTTTCAAAGTTCATTATAATGGAGAATTTCGTATTTGGATAGTTTCGGATACTTACTCTTTGAGGGAACTTTGAATTTAGTGTAGTTAATTTCTTAGTATGGAAATTTTAATTTTGGAGATATAGTTTTATCATAGACTGTTTTGTCTGTGGCTATACTCAATTAAAATGCCGTACACCTTCTTTCTTCTTTCATTCTTATGTGGGTGTATGCAATTTAATTTTTTTATATATCTGCCTAGTGTTATTACCTAAACGAAGTAGTGAATATCATATACATATATTTTTTCTTTTGCGTTAATTATAATTTGAAACAATGGTTCTCACAAGAAGTCAGGAGAACTTAATGAATTTAGAACAACCCGGGAACGTCAGTTTTACGATTAATTTAGATTCCGATAATATTGCACAGACATCGCAAGGCGCGCGTTCAAAAACACCACGAGCACAGACAAATCATAAACCTTCGGGAAACCATCAGTCTAGTGATCGTAATGGGGACAACAGAACGAGACAGCTTATTGCTGACTCAATCGACTCGTTTCGAACAGAAATGACTAATTTAATCTCATCTGAATTAAGAACAATGTTTCAGAATATGAACATCCAAAATAATTCAAATATACCTGCTCAGACAAATACACCTGCTCATTCAAATATACCTGCTCAGACAAATTTACCTGCAAATACTAACTTAAACTTTCCTGCTCGTGATGAGACTTCTTCGGCCCCAAATAGGGACGAATATTTATCTTCCCGTGCAAATTCTTCATCGGATCAGCAGTACTTCCATGCGGAGAGGGTACTGAATATAATGCGGAATTGGAGAATAAAGTTCACTGGCCACGACAATGAATTGCCAGTAGACGAATTTGTAAAACGCGTTAACATTTTGACCACCAAAAATCTTAAGGGAAATTTTGACCTGTTGTGCGACCACGCGCATTGCCTTTTTGAAGGAAAGGCGCTAGAATGGTATTGGCGTTATCATCGGAAGAATGATGATTTTGACTGGTTTACATTGTCGAATGCTTTGATTACGGAATACAAACCAGACTATAATGACTTTGATGTTGGGGAAGACATACGTCGACGCAAACAGAGAAGCAACGAAACTTTCGACGAGTATTTGGACATTATTTTGGCTATGACTGATAAACTAAAAAAACCAGAGACGGACCGAAAGTTATGTGAGACGATTATTCGAAATTTAAGGACAGAAATACGTCACGAATTATTGCACTTGAATATTACCTCAGTTGGAGAACTTCGAGGGGCAGTTCGAAAACATGAGAAGTTTTTTAGGGAAACACAGAAGTTCGAGTCGCGCAGGAATATAAAAGGACGAGTATCGGAACTGTTAGGTCAGGATGAGGATATGAATGATGAATTAGACACTGAGGCAGAAATTTGTGGAGTTCAACACGTTGTAAAATGCTGGAATTGTGACAAACAAGGTCACACTTATTATAATTGCATGGAACAAAGAAAGGTGTTTTGCTATGGATGTGGGGCCAAAGACACTTATTTGCCCACTTGTCCGAACTGCCTAAACCGAACTCAGGGAAACGGGCAGAGGGATGTCCGTCGCAAGTAAAACGGGCATCCAAATCCGAAGAACAAGAACTTTTGGGGACTGGGACAAATGACATAACGGACGACGATAATGACAAGACTGAATGTGTACTGCATCCTTTGATGAGGCCTTATCATGTGCGATTAAGAGAATACCAAAAGGCACGGGAGAGAATTTTTGGTAACTCTAAAAAGATAAGTAGGGCTTCTAAGAGAATACGTGAATATAGTAAATTAAAATCTTATCGAGTATGTACTATTTCTTCAATTGTTAATAAGGAAATGGATAGCAGACCGTATGTGAATTTGAAAGTAGAAGATGTTGTACATTTGGCATTATTGGACAGTGGAGCCAATAAAAGTGTTATTGGTGGTAAATTGGCGACTGAAGTTCAGACTAGAGGCAAATTTCGCAGATGTGTAGGGAATGTTAAAACCGCTGATGGACAAGAGCAAAACGTTTTAGGAACGGTGTCGTTAAGCATATCATTTCAGGGTCAGACAAGAATTGTGGAATTTTTAGTAGTACCAACGATACAACAAGACATAATCTGTGGCTTTGACTTTTGGGAGGCGTTTGGTCTTAAAATTTCTATTCCTAATATAGGCGAAATTGACTGTACTAATATAGACCCAGATAAACTTAAACTCACGGACGAACAAAAACGAAGATTGGACAATATAATTGCAGCTTTCCCGAATTCCGAGGTGGAAGGACTGGGGTGTACCACTTTGATCGAACATTTTATTGACACAGGAGACGCAAAACCGATCAAGCAACGCTATTACCCGATTTCTCCAGCCGTTGAAAAACAGCTGTGTGGGGAAATAGAGCGGATGCTTTCTCTTGGAGTCATAGAAGAGGCCCCTAGTTCCCCTTGGTCTTCTCCGACTGTGGTGGTTGTCAAACCAGGTAAAGTTAGAATGTGTGTGGACAGCCGAAAATTAAATTCCGTGACAGTTAAGGACGCATACCCAATACCGAACATTGACGGACTTCTTTCAAGACTTCCTCCAGTTTACTGTATTTCAAAGATTGATTTGAAAGATGCCTTTTGGCAAATTAAATTGGAGGAAAGCTCAAGACCAAAGACAGCTTTTACAGTTCCTAATCGGCCATTGTACCAGTTTACAAGAATGCCGTTTGGACTGTGCAATGCACCGCAAACGTTGTGCAGACTTATGGACATGGTTATTCCGTATAATCTGAAAACACATGTGTTTGTTTATTTAGATGATCTTTTAATTGTTTCGCAGACTTTCGACGAACATTTAACACACTTGATGGAGGTAGCATCACAGCTTAGGAAAGCCGGTTTGACAATCAACGTTAGTAAGAGTAGCTTTGCGTTGAATAAAGTGAAGTATCTCGGTTATGTGGTCGGTAACGGAACGCTGCAAGTGGACGTAGAAAAAGTAAAGGCAATACAAGATTTTCCTCAGCCTAAATCCATAAAACATCTACGTCGATTTTTAGGAATGACCGGATGGTACAGACGTTTTATACAGGACTATTCCACTGTGACTTTCCCACTGACTGAACTGTTGACAAAAAAGAAAACTTTTGTATGGACAAACAAAGCTCAAGAAGCTTTCGAGGAGCTTAAAACTAGATTGACAACAGCCCCTCTGCTCATTCACCCGAATTACAACAAGCCATTTATATTGCAGTGTGATGCTAGCACTTATGGGGTGGGTGCAGTATTGGCGCAGGCAGATGAAGATGGGACGGAAAGACCGATTGCCTACATGTCACACAAAATGAACAGGGCTCAACGAAATTACACCATCACGGAACTCGAGTGTTTAGCGGTCGTTATGGCAATAAAGAAATTTAGGTCATATATTGAAGGACAGGAATTTAAAGTCGTGACTGACCATGCCAGCCTGAAATGGCTTATGAGCCAACGTGATTTGTCAGGTCGGTTAGCTCGATGGTCACTCAAGTTGCAGGGGTTTAGTTTCACGATAGAACACAGGAGTGGTAAGGAAAATGTGGTTCCAGATACCCTTTCTCGTGCTCATGAAGGCGAGGATTTCATAAATGCAATAGAGTTAGAGGCTATCCCAACAATAGACTTAGATTCTGATGCTTTTGACAGTGAGGAGTATGCAAAATTACGAGATGATTTTTCAAATGCACGGTTGCCGGATTTCAAAATTATTGATAAATATATGTATAAAAGGACAGAATTTTCTTTAGGACAGACGGACGAATCAAATTCATGGAAACTTTTAGTTCCGACCGAACTGAGGAAAGACGTTATATATTCGGCTCATGATGTACCAAATTCGTCACACGGTGGCATTGCGAAAACTTTAGAACGGATCCGACGTTACTTTTTTTGGCCGAGACTAGTGACGGACGTAAAAGACTATATACAAAATTGTGACTTGTGTAAGACATCAAAGACACCAACAACGATTTTACGACCTCCTTTAGGACAAATGGTAATAACGGACAGACCGTTTCAGCGTTTATACATTGATCTTATTGGACCTTTACCGAGAACGAAATCTGGTCATATTGGCATTTTGATTGTGTTGGATCATTTTTCAAAATTCACGTTTTTGAAACCATTGAGAAAATTTATATCAAATTTATTTAATTTTTAAGGACGGAAATTTTTAATTGCTACGGAGTTCCGGAAGTAATGGTGTCCGACAATGGGGCTCAATTCAAAAGTAAAGAATTTGAGGAATTTTTACAGAAACATGGGATAAATCATATGCTGACTGCGGTTTACAGTCCACAGGCAAATGCGAGTGAACGCGTTAATCGCTCAATTAATGAAGCTTTGCGTTCATACGTAAGGAATGATCATCGCGAATGGGATAAGTACATAAGCAGCATTAATTGTTTTCTCAGAAATAGCATACATCAATCTACAAATAGAACCCCGTATCAAATCGTGTTCGGACAGAATATGATTACAAACGGAAAGGACTACAAACTTTTAGCGAATTTAAATCTTTTGGCTGAGACGGATTTACAAATTGAGCGACAAGACGAACTTACTTTACTTCGAGACTCAATTAGAGATTACGTACGCAAAGCATATGACAAAAATGCACGAATATACAACTTACGGTCTAGGGCTAAGAGTTATTCGGTAGGACAATTAGTGTATAGAAGGAATTTTACACAAAGTTCAAAGGTAGATTGGTATAACTCGAAATTAGCTCCAGTTGGGGTTAAAGCAAAAGTTTTGCGGAAATTAGGTCAAGTCAATTATGAACTACAGGACATAGACTCTAATAAAATTGGAACATACCACGCAAAAGACATATGGACATAATGACATAGTAGTCAGATATGTTAGGCGTCACGGTTACAGGAGTAAGCAACATTTTTTTTTTTTTTAAGATTTTTTTTTTACCTTTTTGGTGGTGTGATTTGTGAGGTCGACCTGTGCCAATAATACCCTACCAAAATTGAATTTTTGAAAAGTTGAAAAATTCAGGAAAATTTTAAATCAGGTTGTTTTGGAAAATTTATTCGAAAAAGATTTTCAAAATTTTTTCATTTTAATTTTAAAATTTGTTAAATATTGTGGAATCGAGAGAATAAATTTTGTTTGCGCCTGGTGAAACTATCGGAAAAGAGATTTAATATATTATAATTGAGAAAAGCGACTATTCACGATTATTGTAAAATATACAACAGCTAAATTTTGGAGGAAAATTTCTCTCTCTTTGTTATACGAGGGATCGCTATACATTTTCGGTAGCTTGTGTCAAGGACCCTAATTGCATTAGGGTGGACAATCCGCAGTATCACAACCAACGAATCGATATCAGATAGCGCAAAAATTTGTAGGCAATAATTAACATCATCTTAAAGCATCATTGAAACCGCTACATCTGCAATACATCGATTCATAAGATAATTATTGTTGCATCGTCGATCGTTTAATATCTATTGGGAGATAATAGCATCGTCAAATTTTGACCCACGAAGTCAAACATTTTGTTCTCGATTTCTGATTGAAATCGATAAATTTGGTAAACGATAAGTGCCGTTGAGGGGGGAAAGGAAATACCATCAAACCTTTCCTTCAGATTGTATACATTCACTTCAGGTTCGTTTGTTTTTTTTTTTTGATTAATTATTATTTTGTTTTGTCGGTCGTTTCGGGTTATGCTACCTAATTTTAAATTTTAATGTGACGTAAATAAGCCAACTTTGTGGAGACTAAACAAACCCCCCCAATTTCCCTGAGCAAGGCCGGAGTAAAAGGTAGCAAGAGTCTCCAAAAGAAGTGGCAATCGGCAATCGCGTTCGTTACACTTTATCATTTTAACGTTATGCCATTCGGGCTTTGCAATGCCCCACAGACAATGTCTAGGCTAATGGATAAAGTGATACCGCCGGCTCTCAGGGCGGAAGTATTTGTCTATTTGGATGACCTTCTGATTATTTCGGAATCTTTCGAAAAGCATCTAGAGGTCTTAAGAGAAGTTGCTCGGAAGATAAAGGACTCAGGGTTGACAATAAACGTAGAAAAAAGTAATTTCTGTGTGCCGGAGGTTAAATACTTAGGACACCTGGTAGGTAACGGGGTAATTCAAACTGATCCGGAGAAGGTGTCAGCCATTACCGACTTCCCAGTCCCGCGATCAGTAAAACAAGTTAGAAGATTTCTGGGAATGACGGGTTGGTACCGGAAGTTTATCAGAAACTATGCTGCTATTACCACGCCTATAACGGATTTTTTAAAGGGTAAAAAAAAATTTGTATGGACCGATGATGCCCAAGCGGCCTTTGAGGTTTTAAAGGCTCACTTAAGCACCGCGCCGCACAGTGTTGTGTCCTTGGCCATAAATGGTCAAACTAAATGTCTTAAAACTTCAGGTTATATGAATTTTATTTTAAGAAGACATCATAAATAAAACAAATCCAAAACAGTTTATAGATATCTTTAATAGTTTTTAAGTTACATGTCTCTAAAGTTCAACTTTTTGAAATATATCATATTTTGCCTTTAAAATCTTTGAAATCCACATGTACTTGTAACGCTTAAATAATTATATTGCATTTAAAATTCGACCTTATTGGTAATGAAGTTTTAAGTTCGATATGTTCCTTGTATGATAATGCTGTTTTGGTTGATATAAGTTAATCATATGGCAAGTAACGCTGTTATAAAGTGAGTTCCAAAGAAGATACTAATTTATTTTGAAAATTTCATATTTGATAGTCAGCTACTTTTGTGGCCCTCATTGGCGCGCTTAGTTCTTTGCAGAAAATATTGGTATAAGTATGTAGATTAAAAATAACAAAAGAACTCGTCCACGTTTTTCCACTTTTTTTTTAAATCAATTTTTTTTTTGTGGGAACCCGAATATAAATTTGTAAATTTTTTTACCGAAAGGCTTAAAGTAAAACACCCAGATGCAGTAATTGTCCTTGATAATTTGAAATGCTTTGCGAAAAATAGTTATGGAACACATATAACAAATCGGAATGCAAAAAGAATCGGTCGGTTAAATTTTATTTAAATTGGTCCAAGAACCATTTTTTGTCATCCATGCCTGACACAAGTTGGATGGTTGGCTATACACAAGTTGTATATTAACCCAGCAAAAAAAAACATTACTTAGAACAATGATAAAAAGGACTTCTACTGCTTCTGGAGTAGTGAATATCTACTGAATATCTCATTACATTTTCATATAGTTGTCGCAGCAAGTAAGTAGTTGTTTCAACTCGTTTTTCAGTACATATGAAGTGGTCTTCATACTATTCTATAACTTTGAACTTTTGAGTATACTTATTAACCACTTCATTGCGAATGCATAATATTGTATATTTAAGAAGTGATTAAACACTACACTCAAAAAATTATGTTAGTAAAATCAACTGAAAATGTCAGTTAAAATAACTACTTTGTTTTGGGGTCAACTACTTTTTCAGTTAAATCAACTAACAATGTTAGTTATTTTAACTGACACAAAACAACTGACTTATGTAGTAAAAACTACTAACATTTGTAGTCAAAACAATAAAAATGTAGTAAAAATAAAATAACAAGCGCGGGTACAAGGGGGGGGGAAGGGGAAATTACCCCCCCCAGACCAAATTTCAAAAAGAAAAAAAAAAGAAAAAAGAAAGAAAAAAGAAGGAAAAGAAAAAAAGGAGGAATCGCATACGACTCGTTTTAAATTAAACGACTCGTTTTAGCTCATCATTCTATTAACATATAGTGTCATTTCGTTGTAATGGAATAAATACTAAACGAGTCGTTTAATTTAAAATTAAAAGACGTGTATGAGAATATGGGATTATAGCACATTCGCATTGCTATGGTAAAACACGGTTTAGTTGAAACATTGTTTTATGATTCGTTTAACCATATATTTTGATAGCAAGAAACATTAGCCCTGTTTTCGCGTAACCGTTTATATTTTAACATTAAAATTTAAAATTTTTTTGGCACCACTTCTGTTGAATGTCAAAGTTTATTTAAGCAAACACGGAAAAAAACATTTTATTTTCAAATGCGAACTTGGCTTCACTTTTTATCGAAACTTAAATTTAATGCCAATAATTATACAAGTTAAAAATAAGCGTGGATAGTTTAAAATTTGTATATGTAAACGGTTATGCGAAATCAGTGCTATTGCTAAAACCGAGTTTATAATAGTCATAAACTTGAATATTACCAAAAAAAGCTGTAGGAAAAAGCTATAGAAAACAAAAATCAAACCCAATATTCTGAATTTTCATGATATTTCCTTACTATACGTAAGAAGCTTAATATAATTTATAAATACATTCCTTAATTGAATTATTTCATGTAATTTTTAAATATAAACCATTTGTAAAATAACCAATATTTATTAAATAATTATTGATAATTTCCAAATTTTTTTATGATGTTTTATAGTGGGGATTTCTTTAGTGAGGAAGTGCATACTAATGTCTATATTTGGAAGTGGTGCAAGCCATAATTTATGACATTATATATCAATTTTTGGAAGTTGTTTAAAAGTATCTCCATTTGAATAATAAATCAGGGGTTAACTGCTTTTTTTGGAGTACTTCAGAAGTGGTTTGATTTGGACTACTTCCCTTATTTTTTGCTGGGAACAGATGCAGACTTTTATTTAGTAAGATTTTGTTGACGAAGTACGTTGTATTATATTTTTACTTGCTTATTTTATAAAGGTCTTTTTGAGATAGGCATATCCCTGATCAAACCTTAAATAATATTAAACGTATTGAATGAATTATTGATAGTCAAAAGATTGCACTGAATTTTCTCATGTCTTTATAAAAAGGATATTTATTCGCTAATAATATCCTAAGGATATGTTAAGGAAAATCCTTGCTTCAATTATACTAAAATAAGGTATTTTTAACATTATCAGAACAGAATTTCATGAAGTACGAAGTATTTTTTAAACTTTTTTTTTTAATTTTTTAAGGACATTTTTAATTTATAAATTACATCCTTGCTTCAATTTTTTCATTTGATTAGGATTTGAAGTATATTCTATGTGTTTCGGATGCAAAAATTTATGAAGGCATTTGAATTTTACACTTTTTCTTGACTTTTAAAAAAAGGACATATTCGAAGAGGGCGTATCCTTGTTCCGATTTGTACAAATTTTGGTAAATACATTGGGCATATTATAGCAGTTAGATTTTTAAAATTTCATGAAATAACCTCAATTTTTACCCATTTTCTGAACGAAATTTTAAAAAGGACATTTTTGAAGTAGGCGTATCCTTGCTCCGAATTGGACAAAATTAGGTAGAATAATTAATGGCATTGTAGGTAATAACTACAATAAATAACATGAAGATTGAAGTTTTAGTTTTCATTTTATGACATATTTTAATTTCAGGATATATGGGAAGGATACGAATCCTTGGGCGGATATTTTTCTTGATCCTTTCGATCTTAACATGTGTTTCAAATTTTAAGGCTCTAACTTAACTCCTTCTATTTTTGGCCACTCTTTACATGAAGACGCAACACTGTGCGCGGGTTTTACATAGTCCTGATTTTTCGCAACCGTTTTTCATACATTGCGATGCTAGTAAAACTGGAATAGGAAGAGTCTTGGTGCAAAAGAATGCGAAGGGCGAAGAGATTCCTATAGCATTTATGTCTAAGAAGCTAAATCAAGCCCAACGCAACTATACCGTCACCGAACAAGAGTGCTTAGCAGCTTTGTTAAGCATAAAAAAATTTTGAGCATATGTCGAAGGACATGAGTTCACTGTCATCACTGACCACGCGTCATTGAAGTGGCTCATGTCCCAGACAGATCTCAGCACGCGGCTTGCTAGGTGGTCTTTAAAATTGCAGGGATACAAATTTAGCATCCAGCATAGACGTGGTACTCAGAACATAGTTCCAGATACACTTTCAAGGGCCAATACCGAGGACTTATCTGAGTTAGGTGTTAACAGTCTGTCTGATATTGATAAGGACAGGGTTTTCGTAGATCTTAAATCTACACACTTTCAATCCGATGAATACAGACAGCTACTTGACAAAATTAGTAAAAACACTGAGCAGATGCCGGATTTAAAAATAGTTGACGGATACTTATATCGACGGACGGAACACGCCAAGGGTGAGCAGGTCCATGACGATTTAATATGGAAACTTTGGATCCCAAAGGATATGGTACCGGAAATTCTTTTTAAGTACTTTATCGGCTCATGGGGGAATAAACAAAACCCTTGAAAAAATCCGGAGATTTTATTTCTGGCCCAATTTAGTTTCAGATGTGAAAAATTATATAAACAACTGTGAGGTATGCAAATCGTCAAAGAATCCGAACCAAGTTCTTCGACCTCCAATGGGAAAAATTTTAGAAAGCCAGCGGTTTTTCCAAAAACTGTATATAGACTTTTTAGGGCCCTATCCCAGATCACGTTCGGCTAATGTAGCGATTCTTATTGTATTAGATCACTATTCTAAATTTCCATTTTTAAAAGCTATTAAAAAGCTAACTTCAGATGTGGTTATAAAATATTTAGAACAGGAGTTATTCCACACATTTGGTGGACCGGAAACCATTGTCTCTGATAATGGTTCCCAATTTAAAGCACATAATTTTAACGACTTTTTAAAAAAATACGGTGTAAATCATGTCTACACAGCCGTACACGCACCACAAGCAAATGCTTGTGGTGCGTGAATCGCTCGGTACTTTCGGCAATTAAATCCTACGTTAAGCCGGACCAGAAAAATTGGGACGAGCTTCTCAGTAATATTAGCTCTACAATAGGTACATCTCCGTACTACCTAACATTTGGCCAACATATGGTAACAAATGGTGCCACCTATTCTTTATTACGTCAGCTTGAAATGTTGGAAGATCGTACAGTGCGATTTGACCGTAATGATTTGCTTCAAATCATGGGTAAGCGTGCTGCTGATTTATTTCAAAAACAGTTTGAACGAAATGAAAGATCCTACAACCTTAGGTCAAGAGAAATTTCCTATGATGTAGGACAAGAGGTTTTTAGGCGAAACTTCAAGCAGAGTAGTTTTGAGCAAGGGTATAATGCTAAGCTTGGTCCAACATTTGTTAAAGCGCGCATACGTAGGAAACTTGGAAATTGTTATTATGAATTGGATGATTTGCGGGGTAATCTTTTGGGAAAATATCATGCCAAGTATAAGGAAATGAAAGTTTGTTTTTATTTTTTTTTATGTTCTTAGTTTTTTTTCTCTTCATTTCTGCTTTGCAAGCGGGATCAGCTTTTGGGATTTTGAATTCTCAAACCCCAAAGTCTGATTTTGGCGGGGGGGAAATGTAGAGGCGCTTGCTTCAGCAATTTAATTTATTTCATTTAATATACACTTAATTATAGTTCGAAATTTTATATATTTTACATTCTTTACATTTGCTTTACAATGCCATCTGTTATCAATTGCATTTAACTAATTATATTACCACACAACACAGCTATCACCCACTTGACGTTTGTATGCATATTTATTTATGCTAAATTTATGTTAGTACTGGTAAAATAGCGCTAACTTTTCAAAATTGCAATCTCATGCACCTCAACCGAGCTTTCTTTTGAGTAAAAACATAAATGTCCACCATTAAATCTCCTAGCTGCCGTCAAGTAAAGTCCTTTCTTTGTTTAAAAAGTTTAAAGTTTTTTTTTTTATTGCTTATACAAAGTGAAGTGTTTTTAAATATTTAGTTTGGAATAAAAGGATAGCCAATTATCCTTAAAATTATTTAATATACAATTATTCCGAAAATTGTGAGTAAAAGGATTTTTTTTAATTTTGAATTCCTTGTCGGTATTTATATTTTGAGATTTTCATTAAATAATTTTTTTTCCATTCGTTTGTAGTTCCTACTGAAATTAAATACATATTTGATGTGGAGAGGACATTTTTTTTTTTAATTTTCCTTTGATAGGGCAGACTTTGGCCTAAGACAGCAAATAATTAATTTTGGCTAAAACCGAAATTAGTAGGTAAGATTGACTTGCTGAAATAAAATTTTGGTAAAGATTCCTACATAACTTTTAAAATTATTATTCTTAGATAAAACCTTTCAAATCTGCTCATTTTAAAAGTTTGGAGTGTATGTGGTGCTGCTGCTTCTTCTTATTTATTTTGCGTGCCAGTTTTATAGGTAACTAATAAAATCGCAAGTCTCTTGTATCAATTGAAATTTATTTTGAATTCTCCTTTAATACAGATTGGCACCCAATTACAAGCTTAACAAAAACAAAATTTCTGTCGATTGCTCTGATTGTGACATTGCTTCAAATTTTGAGGAAGAGCTTTGATACCTCCCGCTCATCTGTCAAAGAAATCAGTCAAGTGCGGTCATTTAGCTAAGTGGTGGTATACATATTGTCGTTGCAAAGATAATAAACAAAATCCCATCAAAACTTCTAAAGGGAAACGCGGTGTAAAGTGTGTGACAAATAATTAACAAATATTTTTTTTATTTTTGCAAAAAAGACAATTTATTTTATTTAGTTTAAAGTTAATTTTTGGTTCGTATTGAGTTTTCTAAAATATTAGTTGAGCACAAGTGGTAAAAGGAAAAAAAAAAAATTCTAAAACAACAACAAAAACATAGTGAACAGAATAGAAAAAGAACACAAATTTGTCTATGATCTGTACATTACAGCCCCCTACAAAATTGTGAAAAAGTTTACGAAAAAATCGTCAATTAAAAATATAGGTGTTTTGTAGTGTTTTTTTTTTATTATTGAAAATCAATTTTTTTATCGTAAAATTTCTAAAACGTATGCGAACGAACTGTGAAGTGAATTCAAATTCGGTTGTTTAAAATTGATTTGCTATTAAAACAAATTTTCAATACCGTCAAGTAAATACTGAGCAGAATTTTTTTTTATTTAATATTAGTAAATTCTTCTATTAGATTATTCTTTTTTTTGGTTTTTTTAATTTAGTAATTTTTTTCAATTGGTTATTTTTTTATTTTTTTTTTTGAGTGTTTAACAGTGTAAAAGAATTTTGTGTTAAATTTTACAAAATACCCAGTGTTTTTTTTTTATATAGGAGTTCAAACCACTTGCATTCCAAGCAAAGAGCCCCACATAATTCTGCATATAGTCAAGCAACAACAATAAAACATACATAAGTACTATAATAGCCAAAAGCTATTTATTGAGTTTTTTTTGATATGGCAATACCGTCAGTGTTCAATTGAATTTAATGTTAATGTTTTTTTTTATGGTGTGCAAGTAAGTTTAAACATACGTATAAAAAAAATAGAAAAATAGACAATTAGTTTAAAAATTAAATTTGAGTGTTTTTAGAAATCGGGTCTGTTCATAAAGAGTGTTTCATGGTGTAATTAAAGCAAGATTAAAACGTTTTCTCTTAATCCAATAATCTCTTTAAAAAAAGTACCTTCAATAGCCTCTCTCTTAAATTAAACAGAACTCATTAAGAACCAACATAGTAAGAGAACACATCAAGGAGTAAATACAAACATCATCCACAACAAGCTGTACTCATCGAAAGATCTTTCGGCGTGGGAGCAACATTTTAATGTATGTAAGTTTGTTTGATTTTTTTTTACATTTACTCTCTCTTTTTTATTTAAATTCCAATATAAATTTACAAAAAAAAAGTAATATTGAGGTGACCGCGTAAAATGTTAATTATTTTATTTTAATTTAACGTTTTTTTACTAAAAAATAATAAATTTTAAATAATTTCTAATCGGAAAAAAATGCGCATTTGAAGTACCAATCGGTGGTATAAACTCTATCGAGAAAATTTAAATTTTTAATACGAATTTTATTCATTTTTGTTTTCGGTACAATTTAAGTGGGGTCAATGACCGATCATATGGTTTTTATGTATATAATTTCTGCAATTATACCATGAAGCACCGCAACTTTTGTTAGTGTCCCATAATTTTTTTTATGATTTATTACAATGTTTTTTTCAAAAATATCCTTAATTTTTGCCCTTTTTGTCATTTAACAATTTTTTTTTTTATTTTATATTATTATATCTTTATATTATTATATACTTTTTTTTTACTTTATTTTATTTTTTTACTTTATTTAAATTTGGAAGTGAAATTTAATACATAAATGAAATTAATAATATTAAAATCTTTATTAGTTCTAACTTTAGTTTCCGGTTTTATATGAATTTTGTTTTTTTTTAATAAATCTAAAATGATTTGTGAATAATTTAAACGTTAGCTGTTTGATTTAACACTTTTGTAGGGAACCTGCTGTAATCGGATATGGGATCACAATATTTTTTTTTTTTGTTTCTGGTTTATTAAGTCGCTGTGATCATGGTTGGGTGGGCGAAAGTCTGTGGAAAAACCATCTTATCTACAGACCCCATGTCTTCTTCAGATGCTAATTTCTTTGTTAGGTTCCTCTTTTTTTTTATTTTCATTTCTCTTTTCTTTTTTTATGATTTCACTGTATGAAGTCATATAACAAGCACGCATTAAATAAAATTTAATAGTAGCGAATTTGGCAGGGCCAACGCCGAGCAAAAACCCACCCCTCCGACGAGTAACAGGCTGGACAATATAGTTTTATTATTTTATTATTAATAAATTATTAAATAAAACAACATTTTATTATGCGGAAGTAAACAAAAATATGTCTTTATTAGAAGACTTTAAGTTTAAGACAATTTTACAATATTCTTTAAAATTATAATGTACACATAAAATATACTCTAAACTCCAAAGTGAGTAGTTCAAATATTAATTATAGGGAAAGGGAAACAGATAAGCGGAAAGGGAAGAATAACTTTACTTTAATGAGAACAACAAATTAGATTTAATAAAAAAAGAGAAAGAGAGAATAAGAGAGTAAACGATAATGTTATATTAGTAAATAGGAAAGGGAAAACGAACTCCACTCAAATACTAAGAGAGTTAAATAATAATTATAATATGAGAGAGTGAGATACTAAAAGAGAGGTAAACATATTAATAGGGAGGTTCACTATTATTATGTAACTCCCCCACCCTTTGATTGCACATTACTCCTGGAATGTGATACAATATTCAATAATAGGAGTATTATAAAAATAAATTATAAAAATAATATATAAAGTAGGTATATTTTAAAAGTAGTAATACAGATTTAATTATAAATAAAAATATTGAAAATAAGTATAAAAATATATGTATTGAACAAATTTTCTTTTATAAACATTTTATAAACACATTTAATATTTTACAAATTCAAAGATGTTTAAACAAATTATTACTTTTATCGATAAGCGAAAATTATATAACATGTATTACAATTTAGGTTTAATTTAAAATTTCTTTAATATTTTCTTTTTTAAACAAATTTGTTTTTATAATTTAAATTTTAGTGAAAATATAATAGTATTTATTTTCCTTTCATTACTCTTCTTTTTTTTTTTTTTTTAATTTAAAATAAAAAATACAAATTATTCTTTACCTATTTTTTTAAGTTCTTACTCTTTTAATATCAATTTTTTTTTTTAATAAAATCTATAAAGTAAAATTAATGAATTAGTATAAAAAACAATATTTATTTATATATATTTTATATTTAACCTTAACTTATTTTTCTTATGTTTTAAATTTCTTAAACTCCTTCCAAAATAACCTCTTTCTAATTTTACTTGAACATCCAAAATCGTTTTCATCAGTAAAACTTTTAATTTTCCCTGTATAATATTTATTTTGATGACCATTAAAATTATTCTCTACTTTAAAATTTAATTTTATTCCAGAATATTTTCCCCGATTTCCATTTTCTTTCCTAAAACTACTATTGTATTTCCTAATTTTTAACATCCTATCTTTCAAATATTTTCCAAATTCAATTTTATTCTCCCGATCGGTTTCATCCTCTAAAGCTATATTTATTTCATCTTCTTTAAAATCATTAATATTCTCATTCATATTTTCCCTTTTAAAATTTTCATTGTATTTTCCAATTTTCAACTTCCGATCTTCTAGATATTTTTCAAATTCAATTTTATTCTCCTGATCAGTTGCATCCTTTAAATTTATATTTATCTCATCTTCCTTAAAATCATTTATATTTTCATTTATATATTTCCTTTTAAAATTTTTATTGAATTTTCTAATTTTTAACTTCCGATCTTTCTGATATTTTCCAAATTTAATTTTATTCTCCTGATTAGTTTCATTCTTTAAATCTGTATTTATTCCATCGTCTCTAATATCATTTTCCTCCCATGTAATTTCATTTAATTTAATAAATGAATTAATGTCATCATTCTCTTCAATAAAAAGATTGTCTAATGGCAAATTACCATCAGAGTCTTCAGAATCGTAAATAAAAATGTTCTCACTAGTCTTCTCACATAAATCACAAATATCACCGTCCAAAAATCGTATGTCTGTATCTAAAATATTATTTGAATCTAAACTATCTTCAATTAAAGTTTTATTTTCGATATTACTGTGATCATCAGTACTATTATCTTGATCCTTATTAACATATTTATAAAAGCTCTCAGATCGAGAACTATACAATTCCTTATCACCAAGATTATTAAATTCAGAGAAATAATTTGTGTCATCTATGGAAAAATATAAATTATTAATATTCCTATAAAAGAATCCCGAATCTATTAAAATTAATTTAGCCTGTAATAAAGAATATGGATTTCTGTTATGAAGTACAAATTTCGGTCTGTCAGGTAATTTCTCTATGAATATCCCTAATACCATTCTCTCGTTACTTTTACAACAACTCCATTGTCCATTAGCATCAAAACTATTCTTTATATTCAGTTTAGTCAAAAGTCTCAAAATATCTTCATAAAAATTTTCGATAGTGTCTATGCACTCAACTCTCCTAATTTTTTCTACTATAGAATCATTACTCTCTGAGATATTGCAATTTTCCTTTAAAATAACCTTAAGCTCCTCCCACTTTGAGGGATTTCCATTATTCATTAAAGCTATATTTGCCTTGCCAACCACCTTTTCCCTAACTTTCGACTCAAAAATAGTTAACTGAGCAGCGTCAACATACTTACGCAGCTCGTCTATATGTGCAAAAAATAAAAACATTTCCTCTGGTCTCCCATCGAATTGTGGAACATCTGCTACTAAGCTGAATGCGTTAAGTGTCGACATGTTAAAATTTTTTCTCTGTTCGCTCCTCTGGAGTATAATTTTTGCAGAATGAATTTTTTTCTTCAATTTTGTTGTTGATTGTGCTGATCAGTGTTGCCAGAAAATATTTGGCTCTTGTCCCCAATTTGAAAAATGAAATCCCCAAAAATACCCTACAAATTATATAAAATCCCCAACAAAAAAATTAATGGATATTCAAATACAAACTCTCTTTAAAAAAAAAAATGGTGTTTTTAAACAATATTTTTATGTTAATTTTAAGGTTAGACCTTTTTATGATATTTAAATATTAAATTTTAAATAAAAAAGTTGTATTAAATCGCCTCTAGAGACATGGGAATTTGATTTTTTTGTGAATCAAGCCCTCAAATCTAAGAATTCTGTTGATATTAAAAAAGTGTAAATGTGTCTTTTTATTCCTCTTTCCTACAAAATTACATAACTTTTGAAAAAAAAAAATCTGGCCTCGATAAGATCAGGAATACCATCAGAACATTGTAAGGAAGTTAAAAATGTATTTTTTTGGTTTTATCCTATAACTATTCGAATTTTGAAAAAAAGGAAAAAATACTGTTCAAATCAGATATTTGCTTTTGCAAATATTTCTGGATATACTCAACGAAATTTGGATTTTAACCCCACGTTCTCTTTATTTGAGTATCTACAGGATTTTTTTTCGCAATTCGAATAGTTAAGGATAAAACTAAAAAAGGGCATTTTGAACTTCCTTACATGTCCTGATGGTATCGAGACTGGATTTCTTGCAAAAAAATAGGTAATTTTATTGGAAGGGGAGGGGGGGGTAATATAACTTTAACACACACTTTTCCAATCTTAAGAAATTTAATTTTTCTGATGACTGATTCGTATTCAGGAGGCAGGAATACTTAAGAAAGTGTCTTTTAAATTTTTTTTCTCAATATTACCAAAAAAAAATATTAGAATTGGTACAAAAAAATTTATCTTTCATAATTTTGACTTTTTTTGCAAATATTTTTGGATATAATCAATGGATTTTAAATTTTAACCTCAGGTTCTCTTTATTGGAGTGTCCACTTTACATATCTGGTTTGAACAGGAAATTTCTTGCAAAATTTGGATATTTATTGCAAAAAGGACCTTGTCAACTTCCTTGACATTACCCTGATAGTATCGAGCCTGGATTTCTTGGATATGTTAGAATTTTTATAACAAATTTGAATAAAAAAATATATTCCTTTAACATACACTTTTCCAATATTTAAAGAATTGTTGGTTTTAAAGGCTTGGCCCACAAAATATTAAAATGCCTATATGTCGAGAAGGCTATTTGATACAACTTTTCTGATGACAGATTCGTGCTAGGAGGTAATACTCCAACAGTTTCTATTCGTTTGTCAAATAATTTTTTAAACGACCCACAAAAATACTAAATGTCAATCAATACAGCTGGAGACAACAGTACCTATTTTTTGGCCTCCAATACTTTTGACCACCAATTTTTTTGTAAACAAAGAAATATTTTTTTATTATGATATCTCATTACTTTGCACGTAAGAAGATGTTGTAAAATAAATAAACAAAATATTTTTTTTATTGTTCCCAAATAAATTGGTGGTCAAAAGTATTGGAGGTAAAAAAATAATGGTTTCTTTAGCTGACTTTTAGTATTTTACTAAATATAAACTATTCTGAGTTTGAAAAAAATTAACTTTGTTCGACCCTGGTAAAACATTTATTATTTACTAAAATTACTCCCGATCTAAATTATTTTATCTTGCCCAATCCAAATGATGGGATTAAGGACAGTTTTACGGGGAAAATAACAAAAAAAAAAAACAGATGTCTACCAGCTTCTAAAGACTGCAATCTTAGTTCATTTAAAATCAATATTTTTGTTTTTCAAAAAACGTCAAAAAATAAGTAAAGCATTGTTATTACAATTTTACTACTTTGACATTAGCAAATGAATGCAGTTGTAATTTTTGACTGCATTCTGTACCAATGTCAATCTCATTAATTGGTAATAGTCTTAACAATTTTAAAAACCAAATTTTTTATTTTTGAAATAAAAAAAATCCCAAAATTTTAGAAGAAATCCCCAAAAATTAGCGAAATCCCCAAATCCCTCCCCTGGAAATCTTGTCCCCAAACCAAACTCGAAATCCCCATTTTGGGGACAAATCCCCTTATCTGGCAACACTGGTGCTGATACGTAGAACTCCGAATATGTTTAAGTTTGTTGTTTAGGTGCTCCCAATAAAGGCAAATGTTGTTGTTAGGTATTTTTGTTGTTGTTGTTTTAATTTAACTTTATTTGTTGTTGATATTTTTATTTATTTTAGCTCTTTGTCTTTATTTTCCCTAACTTCACTTTAAATATTTGGATTATGAAAATTCAAGGTCGTTATATTTAACATTTTAGTTTCTTTTTTAGTTTTGCTTTTTTTTTTTTTTTTTAAGTACAGTCTGATCTTTTTTTTGTAGTTCTTCTTTTAATAGAAAACACTTTATTGTTTTCAGTATGTTTTTGCCTCCTTTCTTTAGTTTTTTTTTTCGATTGTTCTAGTTCTTATTCTATATAGATTTTTTTTCTTTTTTAATTGTAGATGAAATATAAAATTTTAAATATATTAACACATTAGAATTTTTTTTATTATTTTTTTCTAATTAAGTGTCTTATGTTATTTTTACGTGGCTTTTGCACTTTTCATTAATAAATGAATTAAACATCTTTTATTTTGTTTTAAATATAATTACACTTTGTAAAAATTAACTTTCACTGTAACTTTTTTCTTTTAAATTTGAATTTGGTAAAAACGATTTAAAGTTTTTCCGGTTTAAGAAAAATGATTTAAAATTTTTCTTTAATTTTGCAGGTTCGTAGTGACTGCGCCAGTTTTATTATTTTATTATTAATAAATTATTAAATAAAACAACATTTTATTATGCGGAAGTAAACAAAAATATGTCTTTATTAGAAGACTTTAAGTTTAAGACAATTTTACAATATTCTTTAAAATTATAATGTACACATAAAATATACTCTAAACTCCAAAGTGAGTAGTTCAAATATTAATTATAGGGAAAGGGAAACAGATAAGCGGAAAGGGAAGAATAACTTTACTTTAATGAGAACAACAAATTAGATTTAATAAAAAAAGAGAAAGAGAGAATAAGAGAGTAAACGATAATGTTATATTAGTAAATAGGAAAGGGAAAACGAACTCCACTCAAATACTAAGAGAGTTAAATAATAATTATAATATGAGAGAGTGAGATACTAAAAGAGAGGTAAACATATTAATAGGGAGGTTCACTATTATTATGTAACTATATGCGTGCGCTCGCTCAGTCATGCCCCCTGAAAATATCCGCCAAGCCCCAGTGAATTTACTTCCTTGTATGCTACAGGTATAGATTTAGGTGATTTAAATAAAATTATAATAATAAACAATATTAACAAACACAAAAAAAAAAATATCTTGAGTCCTAACATGATTCGAACTCGGGACTCCATGTATGAAAAGCCAACACTCTAGCCATCATACCACAGACTGATTAAAAGTTTTACAATTTAGCGGGTATGTTAAAAGAACGAGAACCAAAACAGATAAATTAAAAAAAGCATTTAAGTAAACTGGAGTAATAACTCTTAAAACATAAAATATTAACAACATTTTTCAAATGTATTTAAATATGATATTAAAGGCCAAGATAAATCATCTTCTAAATGTGCCAATTTTGCTCCAAATTTGCTCATATTTTCTACATAGGCCACAAAGACCATATTTACACTCCATGTTAAAATTTGTTTACATACGTTAATCAGAATTTGAGTTATAGTATTTTACATGCTAGGTTTGTATGGGGGGTGTCACACCCCTTTTTTCTATTCCGCCCAAATTTTACATATAGATCAGACATGCTAAAATATCATTCTATACCAAATTTCATTCTAATCTGTTAAACAGAAGCCGAGTTATAGCATTTTGAATGCTAGGCTAATGTGGGAGGTGCCACTCCCCTTTGTCCAATTCTTCTAAAATTTTACACAGACATTGTACATGGTCTAATATTATTCTGTACCAAATTTTATTTGAATCTGTAAAGTAGAAGCTGTGTAAACGCATTTTGTATTTTCAAAATTTTAGAGGTGTCGTTAAACTTTCACTCATAACTTTTGATCGGCTGGGCTGATTTCGCTCAAATGCAATACCAAACTTCTCGGGAGAACGTCCAACAAATATGTTAAGTTTCAGTCATCTCTGTGTAATATTTTGTCCGCTACAGCATTTTCCACAGACAGACAGACGGACGGACATCGCTAGAATGTCTTAAAATCGATCGGGTATCATGAATATATATACTTTATGGGGTCCCAGACCGATATTTCGATGAGTTACAAACAGAATGACAAACTTATATATACCCTCTATCACTAAGTGGAGAGTATAAAAAAATATTTTGAGTCCTAACATGACTCGAACCCGGGAGTCCATATATGAAAAGCCAACACTCTAGCCATCATACCACAGACTGATTAAAAGTTTTACAATTTAGTGGGTATGTTAAAAGAACGAGAACCAAAACAGATAAATTAACAAGTAAAAAAGTTAAATTCGGCCTTGCCGAATGTAGTGATACCCTCCACAATTTCAAAAAGATTATTGCAAAAAACTTTATTTAAAAGGAAATTACTTTTGAAAAAATTTTTTTTTTTTGAAAAATAAAATTCCGCGAAAAAAAATTTTGGTAAAAAAAAATCTGCGATTTTTTCCTTTTTTTGTCAAAAAATATGTTCGTACTTGTTTAAATACCATTTGGTGTTTAATTATGTTCACATATGTTAACCAGAAGCCGAATTAAAGCATTTTGTATTTTTAGGTTATGTTGAATGTACTGAAATTTTTGAGGTGTGCTTACATTTTCGTTCATAACTTTTGAACCGCTGAACCGATATCGCTCAAATGCAATACCAAACTTCTCGGGAGAACTTCCAATAAATATGTTAAGTTTCATGCAATATTTTGTCCGCGAGAGCATTTTCCACAGACAGACAGACAGACAGACAGACGGACAGACGGACAGACGGACATCGCTAGAATGTCTTAAAATCGATCGGGCATCATGAATATATATACTTTATGGGGTCCCAGATCGATATTTCGATGAGTTACAAACAGAATGACAAACTTATATATACCCTCTATCACTAAGTGGAGGGTATAATAAAAAAAAAGCATTTAAGTAAACTGGAGTAATAACTCTTAAAACATAAAATATTAACAACATTTTTTAAATGTATTTAAATATGTTTATTAAAGGCCAAGATAAATCATCTTCTAAATGTGCCAATTTTGCTCCAAATTTGCTCATATTTTCTATATAGGCCACAAAGACCATATTTACACTCCATGTTAAAATTTGTTTACATACGTTAATCAGAATTTGAGTTATAGTATTTTACATGCTAGGTATGTATGGGGGGGTGTTACACCCCTTTTTTCTATTCCGCCTAAATTTTACATAGAGATCAGACATGCTAAAATATCATTCTATACCAAATTTCATTCGAATCTGTTAAACAGAAGCTGAGTTATAGCATTTTGCATGCTAAGCTAATGTGGGAGGTGCCACTCCCCTTTGTCCAATTCTTCTAAATTTCTACACAGACATTGTACATGGTATAATATTATTCTGTACCAAATTTTATTTTAATCTGTAAAGTAGAAGCTGTGTAAACGCATTTTGTATTTTCAAAATTTAAGAGGTGTCGTTAAACTTTCACTCATAACTTTTGATCGGCTGGGCCGCTTTCGCTCAAATGCAATACCAAACTTCTCGGGAGAACTTCCAACAAATATGTTAAGTTTCAGTCATCTCTGTGTAATATTTTGTCCGCTACAGCATTTTCAACAGACAGACAGACGGACAGACAGACAGACGGACAGACAGACAGACGGACAGACGGACATCGCTAGAATGTCTTAAAATCGATCGGGCATCATGAATATATATACTTTATGGGGTCCCAGACCGATATTTCGATGAGTTACAAACGGAATGACAAACTTATATATACCCTCTATCACTAAGTGGAGGGTATAAAAAAAAATTATATAATTACGCGAAATTTAGCACCTACAATTTCGATGTCAACAGCTGTGTGATCTTTGATCAAGCACAAGTAAAACTGCATACCAAGTTTTTACGAAATTTTAAAGAAACCTGTTTATTTCCTTGCGAAATAATTTAACACGTTTTTTTTGTTTTTTGGTTTTAATAAAATACTTCACTTTAAGTTTTATTTTGTTTTCTTTTTACAATGTTTTTGTTTTATATGTTTTTATACCCTCCACTTAGTGATAGAGGGTATATATAAGTTTGTCATTCCGTTTGTAACTCATCGAAATATCGGTCTGGGACCCCATAAAGTATATATATTCATGATGCCCGATCGATTTTAAGACATTCTAGCGATGTCCGTCTGTCCGTCTGTCCGTCTGTCTGTCAGTTGAAAATGCTCTCGCGGACAAAATATTGCACAGAGATGACTGAAACTTAACATATATATTGGAAGTTCTCCCGAGAAGTTTGGTATTGCATTTGAGCGATATCGGTTCAGCGGTTCAAAAGTTATGAACGAAAATGTAAGCACACCTCAAAAATTTCAGTACATTCAACATAACCTAAAAATACAAAATGCTTTAATCCGGCATCTGGTTGACATATGTGAACATAATTGGACACCAAATGGTATTTAAACAAGTACAAACATATTTTTTGACAAAAAAAAAATCGCGGATTATTTTTTTAACAAAATTTTTTTTCGCGGAAATTTTTTTTCATTTTTTTTTTTTTTTTTTTCAAAAGTAATTTCCTTTTATATAAAGTTGTTTGCAATAATCTTTTTGAAATTGTGGAGGGTATCACTACATTCGGCAAGGCCGAATTTAACTTTTTTACTTGTTTAAATATAAATTTGATTTTAATTTGTAATATTTCAATGTTTTTAATTTTCAACAAATTTTAATTATCAGTTGTTTGTCTTCACTTTACTTGTTTACTTGTTGCTCACATCAAATGTTTAACTACACCATTTACAGATGTAATTCGAAAAAGATCAATTGTAATTCGAAGATTCTATTTGTAATTCGAAGATTCCATTCGTAATTCTAAGATTCCATTTGTAATTCGAAGATTTCATTTGTAATTCGAATACTCCAATTGTAATTCAAAGATTCCATTTGTAATTCGAAGATTCCAATTGTAATTCGAAAAAGATCAATTGTAATTCGAAAAAGATCAATTGTAATTCGAAAAAGATCAATTGTAATTCGAAAAAGATCAATTGTAATTCGTAAAAGATCAATTGTAATTCGTAAAAGATCAATTGTAATTCGAAGATTCCAATTGTAATTCGAAAAATATCAATGGAAATACAGTTGATATTTTTCGAATTACAATTGGAATCTTCGAATTACAATTGATCTTTTACGAATTACAATTGATCTTTTACGAATTACAATTGATCTTTTTCGAATTACAATTGGAATCTTCGAATTACAAATGGAATCTTCGAATTACAATTGGAGTATTCGAATTACAAATGGAATCTTCGAATTACAAATAGAATCTTCGAATTACAATTGATCTTTTTCGAATTACATCTGTAAATGGTGTAGAGTAATTTGTGTTATAACAAAAGAATATGATGATAGGTAGAAGTTGTAAACTTAAAAATATTGGAAGTTTACAGTTATTCTAATGCATAGGATGCTCGTTGAGTCAGGGTCATATTAGTGCGTGGGTAGGTTCAGAAGTTTTGGGTCATTTCTGAACATTCCGCCCCCCATGAGACGGTGAAGTTACCATGGCTCGTGTGAGGGTCCGGTAAACAAATATCCGAATGCTGATTTTTGGGCAACTATTTTTCCGACCTCAACATCTATTGCTCCATCTCGACGAATTTCTGGAAATATATCTGCTCCAAGCTCTAGTTCGATCGAAGTGTTCGATTGTGGGTCGATATCGGCTAGAGTATTTTCCGAAAAGTCGACGGCTGGGTTTACTCTTATGGGGCTTGAGTATATTTTTCGTGGCAAATCTTTTGTTATAAGAGCAGTTAACGTTGTTGACCAGCGGCTGTGGGGCTGACGAGGTCGTATGCAAATCGTGGTGACTCTATGTGGTGCTGTGAGTGTTATAGCAAGTCCCAACTTAAGTACTGTGGAATGAGCGTTTCTCGTTATTGGTGAAGACTGAGAAATTAAGGCTCTCACACTTAACCATCCCTGTTGGTCTCCCTCCTTCTTTATTTCCACGGTAGCAGTTGGCACAAAAACTAGCGAGTTTGCAAACGGGATTTTGCCTGGGGTCTGGGTCATTTCATCCTTTTTTGATGTTTTTGAAAGACTTGTCGAACTGGAGTTATTTTGTTGTAATTGTGGTGCACCATGCAGCAACGTATGGTGGCGTTTAGTGCAAACACGACATCCATATTCGTTTGGACAATCTCGTAGGCGATGGGATTTTGCAAGACAATTTGAGCAGTAATTATATCTTGCGAAGGCATCATAACGTTCTTCATCGTTGTAGCTCAAAAAACGAGAACAGTTTTTGAGAGGATGGTCCTTATCGCATACGCGACACGAGTAGCTCCAGTAAGACGGTCTTGATGACATGACTACACCATTTACAGATGTAATTCGAAAAAGATCAATTGTAATTCGAAGATTCTATTTGTAATTCGAAGATTCCATTTGTAATTCGACGATTCCATTTGTAATTCGAAGATTCCATTTGTAATTCGAATACTCCAATTGTAATTCGAAGGTTCCATTTGTAATTCGAAGATTCCAATTGTAATTCGAAAAAGATCAATTGTAATTCGTAAAAGATCAATTGTAATTCGTAAAAGATCAATTGTAATTCGTAAAAGATCAATTGTAATTCCAAAAAGATCAATTGTAATTCGAAAAAGATCAATTGTAATTCGTAAAAGATCAATTGTAATTCGTAAAAGATCAATTGTAATTCGAAGATTCCAATTGTAATTCGTAAAAGATCAATTGTAATTCGAAAAAGATCAATTGTAATTCGAAAAATATCAATTGTAATTCGTAAAAGATCAATTGTAATTCGTAAAAGATCAATTGTAATTCGAAAAAGATCAATTGTAATTCGTAAAAGATCAATTGTAATTCGAAAAAGATCAATTGTAATTCGAAAAAGATCAATTGTAATTCGTAAAAGATCAATTGTAATTCGAAAAAGATCAATTGTAATTCGAAAAAGATCAATTGTAATTCGAAAAAGATCAATTGTAATTCGAAAAAGATCAATTGTAATTCGTAAAAGATCAATTGTAATTCGTAAAAGATCAATTGTAATTCGAAAAAGATCAATTGTAATTCGAAAAAGATCAATTGTAATTCGAAAAAGATCAATTGTAATTCGTAAAAGATCAATAGTAATTCGTAAAAGATCAATTGTAATTCGAAAAAGATCAATTGTAATTCGAAAAAGATCAATTGTAATTCGTAAAAGATCAATTGTAATTCGTAAAAGATCAATTGTAATTCGAAGATTCCATTTGTAATTCGAAAATTCCATTTGTAATTCGAAGATTCCAATTGTAATTCGGAAACCAACGAGTAAATCAAAAAAAAAAACAATGTTTTTAAAGGCGTAAGAAACGATTTTATACTCGTTGCTTTTCGAATTAAAATTGGAATCTTCGAATTACAAATGGAATCTTCGAATTACAAATAGAATCTTCGAATTACAATTGATCTTTTACGAATTACAATTGATCTTTTACGAATTACAATTGATCTTTTTCGAATTATAATTGATCTTTTTCGAATTACAATTGATCTTTTACGAATTACAATTGATCTTTTACGAATTACAATTGATCTTTTTCGAATTACAGGCTCGGCCCGTGAAATTTCAAATGTCGAAGGGTCCTGCATAATCAACTCAAGTTACAGCAAAGGGTCTAGAGAGGGTCGTGCGTTCAGGTGGCAATGATGCCATAATTTGATTTTGTGTCTGTTTTTTATATAATATGCACGTTTTGCAATTATTAATAACAGATTTTACCAGGGATTTTAGTCGAAAAATCCAAAATTCAGTTCTTAAAACCCGAATCATGAGTTGATTTGTCCATGTAGAGTGATTTTATGTGTAAATTGTACGATTAATCGGGACAAAGTCGAATCATAGGGCAGCAGAATTGGGTGTCGTTCGTTGTAAGTAAGCGCTGGTGATTGAACGAGACGACCATTTGCTCGCATGATTCCTGAGGAATCCATAAATGGGTTTAGGGTCAGAAGACTACTGCTTGTTGAAATTTGAATTTGTTGTGTAAGTCGACGGTGTTCATCAGGAAAATGATGCTTTTGGGTCTAAGTGATGAGCAGTGCTGTATGCTATGATTGAAATAACGAAACAAATAAATAACAATATTTTTAAAAAAATATTCAAATAAGCGATTATTTAAATATTTTGAAAATGAATAATATTTATTTGCTATTATTTAAATAACGAAAAATTTAAATAATTTTTTCTGATTGATTATTCAAACAAAAAAAAATTAATTTTTCTTATTATTCAACAAAAATTTCTGAATAATTTTGGTTATTCACAAAAATATCAAATAAATAACGTATTATTCAAACAAAAAAAAAATAAATGTTTTTGAAAATGTTGTGTTTGAAAAAGAAATGTATTTTATTTATTTTGTCATTTGTTATACAATGAAACATAAAATTATTCATACAAAACAGTTTTGTTTAAAATTAGCTTCTTTTAAAAAGTTTTATTTTTGAATTTTTAGGAGAATTGTTGTATAGAGAATGCTATTAAAACTATAAAACGCCCAATTGAATTTCAGAAAAGCTAAGTTGTAATTTATAAAAAGTCAATTGAAATACAAAAAAGTTATGTTGTAATTCAGGAAATTCCAATTGAAATCCCTCTTTTCTGTCATCCTTCTCTCCCACTCTATTTTAAGCTTCACTGGTGATATTATTGTAGCTTTAATTTGAGGCCCCCAATTCATTATTAATACTCCTTCGCCAAGTCTGTGATGGAGCACCAGGGGAGGGAGCAGGGGGACATTGAGGGACACCTTCCCACTCGTGATAAATGTTAGCAAATTCATTTGTTATGATTTTTGCAATAAAGCAAGGATGGATACCAATACCTTTTCAATACCGATACCCTTTAATAACCATTTTAATTGAAAATCAATACCGAAGAAAAACTAATACCTTTATTTGGGCGTGAGTTTGCGTGATTTAATTTTTGATTTTACTTATTCAATTATAATTTTTTCATTTCTTGCAAAAAAAAAATTTTTAGCTGTTTTTTTTGTAAGAAAATTTGTTTGCGTGAGTGGAGCTTGCGTGACTCATGCGTGAGCGTGTTTGAATCTGGCGTGAGTTACGCATGAGCGTGAGAAATTTTAATTTCAATCACGTGATTGTAAGTACGGCCCTATGCTCCTTGTAGGAGTAAAAGGAACAAATATATATATATATATATATATATACGTGATTGTAAGTGAAAAAAATTGCGTGAGTGATTAGTGAGTGATTATTTTTTTTTTGCGTGAGCGTGAGTGAGTGTGAGTCGAAATTCACTCACGCGCCCATCTCTACTGTAAACGATATGTTTTTGTTTTTATCCTTGATCGATTTAAAGATTCCTAGTGATGTCCGCCTGTATCTCCGTCTGTCTGACCCTAGAAAGTACGAAAGAGAAAAACTAAAGAAAATTAAGAGCTTAAACGTGTAAGCAATAGGTGTTAGGATTCGAAGAAGAAATCAACACTTCATTCCCCATTTCAGGTATTAGGATTCTTTGAAGAAATCAACACTTCATTTTCATAAGAAATGCCTAAAAGTATTTAAAATATTCAGCATACATTTTGACCATTAAGGTTTAGTTAGCCTAAAAACGTAAGCTTAACGTTAACTCTATGCAATGTTCATTAACCAAAATAGTACAGAAGTTAGAGAAATTTTATTCCCAACAAAACTTCTTTACGTTTTTACTTGACATAGAAGTAAGAAAAATAATAAAGACAAGGTTAGCTACCCGTTACCGTCACCTAACGTAGCGTAGCGGTCAAAATCATATACAAAATCCCGTAACCTTCTGCAAAGAAGAATAATTGCTCTCACTTGTTCCCATCTAACAAAAACCTCTCTACGCTACGTTAGGGTACGGTTGCGGGTGCATTTAAAAATAGAATAATACATTCAAAAATATATTTTTTTTTTATAGGAAAAATTTTTAATTGTATACATATGCATTTTTTTTATTTAAATAAATTTTGATTTTAGAGTTGCTATTAAAGAACATTTTCTTAAAAATGTCACCAAAGCCAAAAACCTTGAAAATCTGAGTAAATATACATCCTCACAGGACTTTTTGTTGTATTTGAAAAATATCTGAAAGTATTTTAAAAACTTCAGTATTTTCCATAGGAAAATGTTTAAAATAGCATTTTAAAATAGTAAAAATCTAAAGATTTCAGTTCGGGAAAATTTACAAAGAATATTCTAATTAATGTTTTAGTAAAAAAACGCTTTGTTAAGAAGTTTGCTATCAAACAATATTAGTTTGTAAAAATAATGTTATGTTTCACTGTATAATAAATGACAAAATAAATAAAATACATTTCTTTTTCAAACACAAAATTTTCAAAAATATTTGTATTTTTTTGTTTGAATAATACGTTATTTATTCAATTTTTTGTGAATAACCAAAATTATTCAAAAATTTTTGTTAAATAATAAGAAAATTTCTTTTTTTCCTGTTTGAATAATCAATCAGAAAAAATTATTTAAATTTTTTGGAAACAAATATTATTTTATTTGTATGAAATTGAATAAAATAAAATTTTATTTTATTCAAATCAAAATAAATAAAATAACAGATCATTTTATTTTTTGATAACCAACTAAAATAATAAAGTATTTTATTTTTTCCAAAAAATTCAAATAAAAGTATTCAATAATACAGCTTTGGTGATGAGTCGATTTTTAACAAACTGTATTCTTCAGCGGTGATTTCAATTGAAGTGATTCGAGTAAGCTATTACTCGATAAGCGCGAGATAACGATGAAAACGGGTCAAAGGGTCAATGTACGTAGTGGTGGTGCATGCTTTGATGTGTTTTTCTTCGAACTTTGTGTCTTGTAGAGATATTTGGAGTGGCCATTCAGCTTTGGGTAATTTTAGCCATGAAGGTCCATACCACCATAAACTGTGGTTTTCAAGTTCACTTGGGGTACATCCTCGGCTAGCGACATCTGCTGGGTTTTCTTTCGATTCGACGTGTTGCCAGTTTTTGTTGCCTACTTTTTGAAGTATTTCCGAAACTCGATTTCCTATGAAGGTATTCCAGGTACACGGCGGCTTTCTTAACCATGCTAGCACGATTGTGGAGTCTGTCCAATAATAGGTATTTACTACCGGGGCCTGAAGGCTTGGAAGGATTCCGGATACTAAATTTGCCAACAGGACAGCACCGCAGAGTTCGAGTCGGGGCAATGATATACTTTTAAAAGGGGCAACGCGTGTTTTCGACGCTAAAAGAGCTGTATGGGTATAGGTGTCTTCTAGTTGTACTCTGATGTAGACTACCGCAGAGTAAGCTTTTTCAGAGGCGTCACTGAATCCATGAATCTCAATAAGACATAAGGGGCTAAATTTAATCCAACGTGGTATTTTAAAAGTGTGGACTGAGGGACAATTTTTGACGAACTTTTGCCATTTCATGCAAGTCAGGGTCTTTAATATGTCATCCCACTCTATTTTGTCTAACCAGATTTGTTGCATTATTAATTTAGCATTTACGATGATTGGGGCTAACCATCCGCAAGGGTCAAAGAATTTTGCTATTGTTGACAAAACTTCTCGCTTGGTGTAGTTTTGTTTCAGTTTTATATCTGGGGCTGTAAAACTGAAAGAGTCTGACGAAATGTTCCATTTAATCCCTAGGGTCTTGGTTCCAGCATTTTCTGACAAGTTTAGCCAATCCAAGG
Source organism: Pegoplata infirma (assembly GCA_963921195.1). Taxonomy (NCBI): domain Eukaryota; kingdom Metazoa; phylum Arthropoda; class Insecta; order Diptera; family Anthomyiidae; genus Pegoplata; species Pegoplata infirma. Next base: position 15,874,392 of record OY992541.1, read on the forward strand.
GCAAAAGAGTCTCCTCTGGTAAATCTTGTATTACTTGAGGGTCATTTGATGTCCATTTCATCAGGTCAAAACCGGCTGATTTTAGAACTGTGCTGAGTTCTTTTCTGGATCTGATGGCATCTGTTATGTTGTGTTCACCTGCTAAGACATCATCTACGTACATTTTTTGCTGCAGTATTTTAGATGCTAAGGGGTGAGTCAACTTGATATCTTCCGCTAATTGAAGTAGGGTTCTGATGGCCAAGAATGGGGCGCAATTGACTCCAAAAGTCACGGTGAGTAGCTCGTAATCTTCAATTGGGTCATTGTCGGATTTTCTAAACAAGATTCGTTGATAACTTGTTTGAGTCGGGTCAACTAATATTTGTCGATAGTGATATCGGCGTTGAAAACGTATCTGAAAAATCTCCATTTCATTATCAGAAGAACAAGATCTTGCTGAAGGATGGGTCCTGGATGTAAAATGTCATTAAGACTCTTCTTGTTCGAAGTGGGGCTTGAGGCGTTAAAAACCACTCTAAGTTTTGTGGTCAACCGATCTGGTTTTATTATTGCGTGATGCGGCAGATAATAATTTGGGGCCTTGTATATCTCCAGGGGTGAGACTTTTCTCATGTGTCCCAACTCTAGGTATTCTAGTATGACCTGGTCATACTGTGTCTTTAAGTCGGGTTTTTGATTTAGCATGCGTTCCATTCGTAAGAACTGGGCCATGGCTATGTGACGAGAAGAACCAATTTCTTCTCCATGTTTAAAGGGTAGGGTAACTATATACCTTCCTGAGTCGTTTCTACGTGTGGTAGATCTGAAGTTTGTGTCACAAAATGTGTCCTCGTCTGACCTCAAAATCTTTTTTGGGGTTTACTCCACCTCCCAAAAGCGTGTGAGGATTTTTTCCACGGACGTGGCGTTGTATAGTGATGCAGTAGTCGCCTTGTGTGTCGTTTGATGAATTGGTCCCCCCACAATCCAGCCAAATACTGTTTTTTGGGCTAACAGGGATCCAATAGCGCGCATCGGGGTTTCCATACAATAAATGGAGGGTCCTAAATCGAGTCAAATCAAAAGGTCTACAGGACGGCTTATGGTGAAGTGAGGGTCTGCAAGTTCAAATTTAGCAGATTGACTTTGATACTTGAGATCTAACGTCTGGGGCGGTAAATTAGAGGGAAGAGTCTTTAGTACTGGGGCCCATACTTCTAATTTAAAACTAGGGTCCACCCGAGAGCAAATGTTAAATAAGCAAGCTTTGGTCGATGTTTCCGATACGGCTTGACTTAGTCCAGTGACATGAACTAAGTTTGGTTTCGTGGGTAATTTCAATCGGTTTTTAAGTTTTTCCGATATGAATGTTGACTGAGATCCAGGGTCGATGATTGCTCGAGCCTCAAATCTCTGGCCTCTAGCTTCGATGTGTACAAGAGCGGTGAAGAGCAGTGTTTCGCGATCTATTTTGTTCGGAGAATTTCGTTTGTCTTGTTGTAGGGTCAAGGAAGTCACGTTTGGAATTGTTGAGTTTTGAGTGGACTGTATCATGGATGCTTGTGCAGCAGCACTCGTACTGGGTCGAGGGGCAGCACTGTTGTGAGCGGCGCTGTTGGACTGGGTCTCGTTTGCCTTATGAAACAAAGTATTGTGTCTTTGTTTGCATAGTCTACAGCTGAAGTGGCTCTTACATTCCCTGAAGCTGTGTTCAACACCAAGACAATTGTAGGAAGAGTTCGTATTTCTCACTGCTTGTATACGGTCGTTAACGTCTTTCTCCAAAAACTTGGGACATGATCGCAAAGTGTGTGATGATTTGCAAAGTTGGCAAGTTATAGTGTCATTGTGAACAATTTTTGTGGGTTTCGAAAAATTTTTGTTTTTCGATTTGTTGGGTTGTGATAAATTTGTGTGAAAAGTATTAACGCGTTTTTTTCTATGGGTCGATTTGTTAGGGTCTTTTTTTGGCTGATTAACCTTTTCCTTTGGTGTTTTGATATTTCCGACAGATTCCAAAGTTTTAAATTTATGGGTTAGAAAATCATCAAATAATCTCCAAGTTGGGATTTTAGAACAGTCTTCTCTTGAGTCTTCAAATTCCTGAGCGAGGGACTTTGGGATTTTTTTGGAGCAAATGTGTATTAAAAACGATTCCCATGTTGTGGTGTCGATACCTAATGTGAGAAGGGTCGTTTTGCAATCATTGATTGTTCGTTGCAACTTTTTTAGCGACGCTCCTGAGTCCATGGTTACTTGAGGTAAGTCGAGGATAACTCTGTACTGTTCGTTAACCTGCATCCATGTGTTCTCATATCTGTCAATTAAGTTCTTCCACGCCACAATAAAGCCATCGTTCGTCAACGGTACGTGTGATATTATTTCCCGGTCCTCCCCCCTGTTTTCTGTGTCAGGTGGAACAATTTTTCCACATCACTAAGCCGTGTATTATTTTTGTAAATGGCAGTAAATAAATCCCGGAATGTGGGCCACGATTTGTAGTCACCGTAAAAAGTGTCGGTGTCACAGGGTGGCAGCCCCATAAATGAGTGGTTGTCATTTGCGGAAGTAGACGGGCGATCTTTTACGTGTAGGGTCTGGAGGGATTCTGGGGTCGGTGGGGGTGCCGTAATGGTATTTATGTCGGCGTTAATCGAGGCTAAACATTTCTTATAAACTACTAAAGTTTCTTTGTATCGAGCCCGAAGCTTGATTTTATTTCGTAAGACCTCTTGATTTGAGTCCACAGCGAGTTGATTTCTACACGAAATATCTCCAGGGCGTGAACGTCATCCTCAGACTTGCTTTCAGCATAAAGCATCTCCAAATCCATCATGTCGTTGGTGCAATTTGTAAACTTTTGTAGGCCCGGGTAAAAATGAAATATATATGATCATATATGATGATATATGGATCATATATGGATTTATATAACCATATATTATCATATATGCCTCCATATATGTTCATATATGATCAGATCCGTAAATTGGCCCGATATGAGCTCATATCGGGCCAATTTACGGATCTGATCATATATAAAAATATATGGAGGCATATATGATAATATATGGTTATATAAATCCATATATGATCCATATATCTTCATATATGATCATATATATTTCATTTTTACCCGGGGGGTCATTTTGAGGGATTTTTTATTAAAATAAGGGGTCAGAAGATAATTTGGGTCAAAAAAATGCCTGCTAGCGATAAAAATGAGTGATAAAACAAATGAGTCGGTGATTTTTCAAAAAAGTGGTGATTTTTTATTTCCCCAGACGGGCTGCGAAAACGTGTAAGCTGGCAACTCCGTAGTATAACACTGTACAAGTAGTCAATAGTATAGTAGTCAGAATTTTTTATTAAAATTTTTTTTTATTTTTTGCGATTTTTAATTTCCCCTTAAATGTGTCAATATGGGTCGATCTGGCAACTCCGCGTTCAAGTACAGCTCGTTCAGAAGTTGGGTCAAGGGTCTGCAGTACTGATTCCAAAAATTGGGTGAACCGTTTGTTCCCCGGATGTTTTTTAAATATAAATTAGTTGGCAACTCTACTGTAGAAAGCACAAACAGTGTTGCCATAACTATGAACTACAAATCTGCTAAAAGGCTGAAAAAAATCTGCTAAAATGCACTACAGCTCAAAAAAAATCTGCTAGATTTTTTTGAGGTATTTTTTTAACTAAAAAAAAACTTTGTTGAAAAAATAAGAAAATTAATAATAAACTTCATTTGTTAAAAAAAAAAAAATATAAAAACAAATAACAATATTTTTTAAAAAAATATTATATAAAATTATATATATAACCACAGTTTTGGAGGGTCCCGAGTAAAAAAGTTTTTATATAGTTGATGCAAAAAATGAGTCGATAAAATTTGATGCGAAAAATGAGTCGATAAAACTATATAAAATTTGATCAATGTTTCTTATATTTTGATAAATTTTTTATATAATTTTATGCGAAACTTGGACCCCTATTTTTATATAACAACAGCAAATTTATATAATCAGATATAATTATATACAACTATATCAAATTATATAAAACAATATATAATTTTATGAAGTTATATAAAATTATATCAAGTTTTATATAAATCATAAAATTATATAAAATTATATGTAATTTTATGTAACTTTATATAGTTTTATACAGTTTTATACAATTTTATATATATTTATATAATTACATCTGATTATATTGCTATATGTCGCAGCTTGGGCGATATGACATTACCGGTTTTGGGCGATAAGACCTTGGGCGCTTTGTCCGTACGCCTAAAAAAACTATTATCTTAATTGTAAAAAAAAAAATCAGCTTTTTAAAAAAAATCAGCTTTTAAAAAAAAAAATATGCTAAAATCTGCTTTTTCAAAAAAAATATGCTAAAAAAGCAGTTAGCAGATTTTTTAAAACAAAATCTGCTTTTACTAAACTTTATCTGCTAAATCTAGCAGAAAATATGCTAAAATGGCAACGCTGAGCACAAATAGTGTGAATTCTCTCGCCAAAAGGTTTTTTTTTTCTATTTTTGCTCTCACTTTTATTTTTAACTTGCACTTACTTGACTGTGTATGTTTGTGTGTATACTTTTTCCCTTTGCTTCTGTTCAGTGTTGCCATAAGAAAATTTTGAAAAAATGCTAAATGGCAGAAAAAAAAGTGCTAAAATGCTCTACAGACCAAAAAAAAGTGCTAGATTTTTTTTCTTTTATTAAATTAACAAATAATGATTTTTAACAAAAACTCTAGTTTACAACGAAAGTGCGCACTAACTGCGTCTACATATTTTGTTTTGACCGCTAAACTTAAAAATTTTATCGAAAAAAGTATTTCTAATAAATTTTTTAGCGGTTTTTGGAGTTATTTCCCCTGTTTTCCCTATATCTTGAGTAATGTACCAACGATCTACTCGTGATAAAAACCAAATTAAAGTTTATCAATTTACACACGTTACTTTCCCATCAGTTCAATAGTTTACGCACGATTGACAAATATATTGTAAAAATTCATCGTTGCAAATTATCAAGTTTTTTTTTACCTTAACAAAATGGGTTTCATAAAAATCTATGGGCAATCACCAAAGTTATAATGAATTTTTTGAAACTACGCATAAAAATTTCCTTATTTTTTTGTATTTAAAATACAAGGAGTGATTATTTTGAGTGTAGACACACCACTTTATCACGCGTCCTTTAAAATTTATCAAATTTGGTACAAATATTCTCCAGATGATTAAAGATTATTGGATTTTCTGAATTTCAAAAAGGTTTTCTGTTTTCAATTGGGTTTTATAAATTTAAATTGGTTTTTTTTGAATTTCATTTTTCAGAATTTCGACTAGGTTTTCTAAATTTCAATTGGGTTTTCTGAATTTCAATTGGTATTTTTGGATTTCTTTTTTGTTTTTTTAAGCTTTATTTTGTTTATTGGATCTTTTCTTTAAGAAAAATGACAATAAGTATTAATATCTTAAACTAAATATATATTGTGGCCCTGATGCCAGCGCATAAGTGACCAATGAGTGTTAACAGGTTTTGCGTTTCTTTACTGGTGAGCTATAGCCAATGTATCTACCCTATTTAAACGACTATGTCCTCTAAATAGGAGTAGATTCTGAGCTAAGGGATTTGGGTGTGTTGACAATTTACGTACATATTTGGAACAATATTTCTGTATTTCTTCACGGATGTATGGGATGCTAAGATCTTTGTGTATGTTTTCGTTGCGGATAAACCACGGGCTGCCAGTTATAAGGCGTAATATTTTGGATTGCCTTCTTTGAAGTTTTTCAACATTGGATACTGATGCAGTTCCCCATAGTTGTATTCCATAAGTCCAGATTGGCTTGAGGATGGCTTTGTATAATAGGACCTTAAATTCAAGATTGAGGGTGGAGTGAGAGTTTAGGAGCCAGAGCAACTGAGAAGTTTTAAGTTTTAGTTGTGTACATTTTGAGTCAATATGTTGAGACCAAGTGAGACGGCGGTCGAGGTGAATTCCCAGATATTTTATATGCGACTTCTCAGGGACATTGACATTGTTTATTGTTATATTAGGGCAGTTTTCCCTTCTTAAGGTAAATGTAACCTGGGCACATTTCGAAGGATTTACCATTATTTTCCACTTAGTAAGCCATTTTTCAACTTCATAAATGTGAGTTTGCAAGTTGTAAGAAGCAATATTAGGATTTTTATCTATACAAAGAAATGCGGTGTCGTCTGCGAAGGTTGAAGTATGTGTAAGGGCACTTGTGGGCATATCTGCAGTGAATAGAATATACATAAGGGGACCAAGAATACTGCCTTGGGGAACACCAGCCAAAATTTGTCTGGGGCTTGAGATTATGTCTTTGACCTTGACCACGAATGTTCTGTCAGTTAAGTAACTTTTTAGAAGCTTGTGTGTATTTTGGGGTAACAGCGAAACTATTTTATATATTAACCCTTTGTGCCAGACTTTGTCAAAGGCCTGAGAAATATCAATAAATAATGAAGTGCAATATAGTTTTTCCTCAAATGTTCTTCTGATAAGAGTCACTATTCGATGAACTTGTTCTACCGTACTGTGGTCTTTTCGGAACCCAAATTGGTGAGCGGGGATGATTTGGTGATCGTTAAGGAATGGAGTTAGTGCATTTAGAAATAATTTTTCAAAAAGCTTTGATAAAATCGAGAGAAGACTTATTGGCCTGTATGAGCTTACTTGACTGGGATCTTTTCCTGGCTTTGGAATCATTATAATCTCGGAGATTTTCCAAGAGGAAGGGTAAAAGCCTATACGCAGGATTGCGTTAAATATATAAAGGATATGTCTTAGAGCATTGCTAGGTAGTTCACATAGCATTTTTGCTGTAATTTTGTCTTGACCAGGAGATTTCTTTGTGTTGAGATTTCGAACAGCTGTTATTATGTTAGGAAATCGAAGTTTCATGGGGGAAACTACTTTCTCATTTATCTGTGGGATAATTATGTCGGAGTTGGTGTTATTGGGTGTGAACACTTGTTCTAAGTGGTCCGCAAAGGCTTTAGATTTATCATCTGGACTTCTGGCCCAACTGCCGTCAATAAGGCGAACTGGAGACTCGTAACTAATAGGACAGTTTAGGTTTTTAGTGGCTTTCCATAGGCTGTAGTTAGTTCTTTCTGTTGGATCAAGACTTTGTAGATGTCTTTGGAGAGACGATACTTTGTTTTCCTGGAGAACTTTGCGAAGTGCTCTTTGACATTGGTTTAGTTGGAGTTTTAAAGCTGGAGATCTATGTTGCTGCCATAATCTTCTAAGGTTTCTTTTTTCACTGATCAGAGTTTCAACATTTTGTGGACATTGTGCTTTTTTTGTAGTCTGATTTATAGTCGGTGTAGACACTTTTGCTGCGTTATAAATTGTATCTGTAAACATGCTTATTGCTTCTTGCACTTCTTCTTCATTTTTAAATGAGATATTAGAGGGTAAGTGTGAACTTATATACTTTTTATATTTAAGCCAATTAGTCATCCTATTTGGGAAATACCGGTGCTTTGGGATCGGATGTTCCTGAAAGACATTCAATATTGAAGGCGAATGGTCGGACGAGAGATCGAGAGATGTGACTATAGAAATGTGTTCACGTTTAATGTTCTTTAGTACCGCAAAGTCGAGAATATCTGGAATCTTGTTTGGGTCTGATGGCCAATGAGTTGGCTGACCCCCAGAGACAACATCTAGTTTGCATGAGACTAACGATTTTAAAAGCTGTCTCCCTTTAGTGTTATTGAGTCGAAAACCCCAGTGCGTGTGCTTTGCGATTTCTATTAATCTTTTCTTAATTTCTATCTGGATTTTTAAATTTAAATTGGGTTTTCTGATTTTTGACTGGGATTTCTAAATTTTAATTTATATTTTCGTAATTTTTGAATTTCAAATTATACTTTTTTAATTTCTTAAGATTCCTGATTTTCAATTGGGCACCATGAAATGAGTCCCAAGAAAAAACATTAAATAAATTCTATACGATTTGGGAGTTATTTCATTATATAGGTGCAAAGAAAGCGCCGCAGGCTAAAAATTTTTACAAGAGATTAAAAAAAAAACAAATTAAAATGTAAAAAAAAATGCTAAAAAAATTAAAAAAAGTGCTAACTTAGCACTTGGCACTTTTTTCCAAAACTTTAGTGCTAAGTCCAATAAAAAAGTTCTAGATTTAGCACTAAAAGTGCTAAAATGGCATCACTGCTTCTGTTGATGGTACGATCGCTGCTGTACGTTGGTGATTTGTTGACTGCTGCTGCTACTGGATGACGTTGACTGCGTTTTTGGGTCTGGGTTTTGTTGTTGCTGCTTTCTGTTGTTGATGATGATGTTTTAAAATTTTGTTATTTTTTGCAGTTGAAACCGTTATTTTTTTTATAAAGTTTTCAAGGTTCTTTTCAATTTTAACTTTTGGTAATTTTTCTTTTTTACAAAATTCGGTACAGTTTCTTCAAAACGTTATTTTACAATTTTAGATTTTTGTTTTTTTTTTTGAAAAAAAAAAATTTTATCACCATGCGAGGTTTTTAGAAAATTTCAATTTTGAACCACTTGTTGTCTTTGTGTTTTAATAAAAATTTTAAAAATTTTAACCTCTTGTTGTCTTTTTGTTTTTAGAAAATTTTAATGTTTTAGGAAAAAAAATTTTAATTTCTTTTAAAAAAATTTAATTTTAAACACCAATTTAGTTTTTAGAAAAAATTATTGTTAATATTTTTGAAAAAAAATTTTAAATCACCGATTTGATTGTTATTTTGTTGTAAGAAAAATTTTAACCACTGTTATTGTTGTATGTAGGAAAAAAAGTTTAAAATTTTAACCACTTTTAATTTTTTTAACGCTCGTCTGTGGGAAATAACAAAGCAGATTTCAATTCAAAGCGAGATATGCATGCGTAAATGGAAGTGTATTGGGCATACTCTCCGTAAAAACGATAACGATGTTGCCAAGCAGGCACTTGAATGGAATCCGCAGGGAAGTAGGCGTAGAGGTCGTCCTACTCACACATGGAAACGCCAAATCCAAGAAGAATTAAGAAAAGTCCGACTAAGCTGGAGAGAAGCAAAAGCTATAGCTCTTAATAGATCCGAATGGAAAAATCTTGTTACGGCCCTATGTTCCTCATAGGAACAACAGGAACTAATAATAATAAATAATAATTTTTTGTACGTAGGAACAATTTTTTAAATCACTGTTGTTGTTGTCCGTAGAAAAATTATTTTAATCACTGTTGTTTTTGTTGGATTTAGAAAATAATTTTAATTTTGTACACTGTTCTTTTTGTTGCTTTAGAAAAAGTTAATTTTAATACTGTTTTTGTTATTGTTGTTTATTTAAAAAAAATTTATCCGTTTTTGTTGTCGTTTTTTAATAAAAAGTTTTTAAATTGTTTTTGTTGGTAGAATGTTTGCCACAATTTTTTTGTCTTTTTTATTAAAATTTTAATTAAACACTTTTCACTTTTTTTTCACAATTTTTGATTTTTTAAAACACCAAAAAAATATCCGGTTCGTATAGGACCAATGTTTATTTCCTTGCGAAATAATTTAACACGGTTTTTTTTTTGTTTTTTGGTTTTAATAAAATACTTCACTTTAAGTTTTGTTTTGATTTCTTTTTACAATGTTTTTGTTTTATATGTTTTTTAAATATAAATTTGATTTTAATTTGTAATATTTCAATGTTTTTTAATTTTCAATAAATTTTAATTATCAGTTGTTTGTCTTCACTTTACTTGTTTACTTGTTGCTCACATCAAATGTTTAACTACACAATTTACAGATGTAATTCGAAAAAGATCAATTGTAATTCGAAGATTCTATTTGTAATTCGAAGATTCCATTTGTAATTCGAAGATTCCTTTTGTAATTCGAAGATTCCATTTGTAATTCGAATACTCCAATTGTAATTCGAAGATTCCATTTGTAATTCGAAGATTCCAATTGTAATTCGAAAAAGATCAATTGTAATTCGAAAAAGATCAATTGTAATTCGAAAAAGATCAATTGTAATTCGAAAAAGATCAATTGTAATTCGTAAAAGATCAATTGTAATTCGAAGATTCCAATTGTAATTCGAAAAATATCAACTGTATTGATATTTTTCGAATTGATATTTTTCGAATTACAATTGGAATCTTCGAATTACAATTGATCTTTTACGAATTACAATTGATCTTTTACGAATTACAATTGATCTTTTTCGAATTACAATTGATCTTTTTCGAATTACAATTGATTTTTTTCGAATTACAATTGATCTTTTTCGAATTACAATTGGAATCTTCGAATTACAAATGGAATCTTCGAATTACAATTGGAGTATTCGAATTACAAATGGAATCTTCGAATTACAAATAGAATCTTCGAATTACAAATGGAATCTTCGAATTACAAATAGAATCTTCGAATTACAATTGATCTTTTTCGAATTACATCTGTAAATGGTGTAGAGTAATTTGTGTTATAACAAAAGAATATGATGATAGGTAGAAGTTGTAAACTTAAAAATATTGGAAGTTTACAGTTATTTTAATGCATAGGATGCTCGGTGAGTCAGGGTCATATTAGTGCGTGGGTAGGTTCAGAAGTGTTGGGTCGTTTCTGAACAAAACCTATCTAAAGATTAAAAACGAAAACAAAAACAGCAAAAAATTAATTTCGCGATTTCTCGCGAACTAAAGTAGATAGGATTTTGGTGTTTACTGTTCTGTGACCTCTAAGTAAATACAATTAAAACTGTATACTCAGTTTTTGAAAATATTTAAAAAACTTCAATGTCAAAATTTTAAAAATACAAAAACACTGTTTTCGCGTTATCTCTCGAATGCGAGCAGCTACGATTTCGCTGTTAATAGTTTTGTGACATTGAATCTTGTAGAAATCGAACTGCACTTACACTTTTCGTCGACACTAAAGTTCAACCAAAACATCACTGAAGCTCACCGTGTATACTTACGATTTAAAACATTTTTCGCATAGGAAATTTTTAAATTTTGAGACATTTTTTTTACAGAAAAATTCTATAACACTCAGAAATTTTTCGTGTAGAAAAATTCTCAGATTATAAAACATTTTTTGTATAGAAAAATTCTTAGATTCTGAGTTTTTTGATTTTGAAACATTTTACTTATAGAAAAATTCTAAGTCTCTGAAACATTTTTCGTACAGAAAAAGTTTTAGATTCTGAGTAATTTTTCGTACACAAAAACTCTCAGATTCAAAGACATTTATCGAATAGAAAAAGTTCTCAGCTGAGACACTTTTCATTAAAAAAAATCAGACTCTGAGACATTTTTCGTATTAAAAAATTCTTAGATTGTGAAACATTTTTCGTATTGAAAGACTCTCCGATTCTGAGACATTTTTCGTAAAGTGAATTTTCTTTACGAACAATCTCAGATATGTATAGAAAAATTCTGAGATCCTGAGACATTTTCCGTATAGAATAATTCTTAGATTCTAACACATTTTTCGTACAGAAAAATTTCTTTTAAGAAAAATGTCTCAAATTTGAATAGAAAAAAAAATTATAAGATTTTGATACAATTTTCGTATAGATTTATCCTGTTCTGAGTAATCTCCCAGCAAAAACTAGGTAATGTGTTGTGAAAAGTAATGACTGCCAATTACATTACTTATAAAAACTACTCATTACCCACTGCATTACTTTAATCCAAAAAGCAACTAGTGACTTATATTGTAATATGTAAGTACTTATTTGCAATAATATAAATAATAAGTTATTGAGAATGTTAAAAATAAATACTTGTTTGCAGGTTCACTTCGGAAATTAAGTCCAATCAGAAAAAAACAATATTTGTTTTACCTTTTTAGCTTAAAGTTTCGCGAAAACGAATAATCTATTGATAAATAGTTATTTCAAACTCTGTTTGCAACTATTTATTTTATTCTTTATAAGTAACTACTTATTTTACTCGTTATAGGCAAGTAGTTATTTGTCTCCCTACTCGTAAGCTTGTAGGCACTAATTATTTTTGTCTCACGGCCTTTATAGAATAAGTAGTGTTTCATGCAATGAATAAGTACATACCAATAATTATTACTAATTACTATACTCATTACTAGTAATGCAAAAATTTGCTGGGCTTCTATATATATTAGGGTTGCCATTTGAATTTTGAGAAAAAGAGGACGTCAACCTCAAAAAAGGAGGACATTTGACCACAAAAAGAGGACATTTTTTTTAATAAATTAATTTAAGAAAAGTCAACAACGCAATACAATATAAAAAAAATCATTTTTATTAGAAAATCAATTTTGTTCCACTAAAAAAAATATATTTCCAATTATATTTCAATATTTTGGAAATATCCATTCAATTATATTTCGGAAATATTTAGTTATAATTAAAAAAATGTAAGTTATATTTAAAAAAAAATCTAAATATAAGTCAAAAATTATCAATGTATGTACATTGTACATATATCAGAGTTTTGTATTTAAATTTTTTTTAAATGTTTGCAGAAAATTCCATTTGTTTTCAAAATTTTCCATTTGTTTTTTAAAAATTTCCTTTTTCATTTAAAAATGTTCTAAATAGTTCTAAGAAAATTACTTTTGAATTTTAATAAATTCAGATATTTTAGTTTTAATGCTTTTCAATAAATTTCATTTGTATATCAAAATTTTCTGAAAAGCATTTGAAATACAAATGGAAATTTTTGATGCACATATACTTAATTGGAATTTTCAGAAAATCATTTAGAAAATTTTTAAATATATTTCCATTTATTTTTTAAGTACAATGGGAAATTTATGAAATGGAATTTTTTAAATGCATTTAGAAAGTTTTAAAATACAAATGGAAACTTTTGAAATACAATTGGGAATTTCAGAAATACAATTTTTGGAAATTGAAAATTAAATTTACCCAATTTATAGTAGGAAACTGAAATCAGTGTACACAACAGCTGATAATAAGTAATGCCAACGTAGTTATTTTCGCACTACATAAATTGCACTGATACAAAAACGCTTCATATCGCTAATGAATGGAATTCATTAACGTTGTTTCATTACAACAATTAAATATTTCATATGCTGAATGAAATTTCATACACTCAAAAAATTATGTAGGTAAATTCCAGTGAATATTCATTTAACACAAATGAAATGTAATTTAAAAACCATTCCACTGTTTTTTCATTTAAAATAAAAACACATTACAGTCAATTTTAAATGTTAATTTAATGACTAACCAAAACATTAAAAAACTAACGAATATTCACTTATTTTGTATTGAAAAACAGTAAAACTATAGAAGAAATTTTTTACTGCCGAAAATGAATGTAACAGAAAATTCGTTTGTAAGACAGTAAATTATATTTTTTAAACTACAGAAACAGTAAAAAAATTAAGTCCTTTATAAAATAAGTGATTTTTCTTTTAAAATAACTTTACTGATTACTTTTTAAAATAACCTACAAACAGTTAATGACATAATTTTTTTAGTGTACATATAACGCAAGATGTTCATTAATTTTGATTCATTAGATTTCGTAGATTCATTAAAAAATTTCATTAAGTTTTATTTACAAAATTTGCTGTTTTTTGACACCTGTCGTGTCGCGTCTGTTTAGTCTGTTAGTTTACGCGCGCAAAAAACAGCTGATCACAGCGTGATTTTTTTTTTGTTTTACTTCGTGGTTTTACTTATGTATTAAAAGTAAATGTTATAGTAAAATTTTGTGTGAGAAAACTGAGTGAAATCTATAGATAAAATAAAAAATATGTGAAAGGGTTTTTTTACTTGGTGATTTTGTGATTTTTTCAGACTTTTTTTACGAAATTTGGGAAAAGTAAATTATTATTTTTATATTTTTTAAATTCGTGCTGTCTAATATATGGTTTTAATTACGTATTACAATTTAAGGTTGGAGTAAAATTTTGAGCGAGAAATCTAACAAGGGAAGTATCTCAACCCTTATGAACCGATTTGCCTGAAAGTTAAAATATATATAAATGAGACGATTTTAAGGTTGGGGTGTCTCGGCTTTTCGGCCATATCAGTGTTTCAAAATTTCGTTGTCCCCTTATGAAAACATATGGACCTCCGGGAAAAATTTGATAACTCACGAACTAACAGGAATATCCTCTAGAGCAAAAATACGTGTCGGCTTAAATTTAATAAAGATTATTTCGTATTCATATGGACATCGTACCTCTATGTCTTCATATAAATACCCCCCAAAAATTTCACATTTTCATGAAAAAAGTATTTAATGAAGCCAAACTTTTACAAGGCTATGACACCGTTGGATAGGCATTAAAAAAACCTTTCTTCTCATATATAAACATCATATAGTTTCTTAGAAAGAAATGGCTGAAAAATCCAAAAAACGATTTTTTCGCCATTTTTTGACCCATGTTTTGAACCCTTAAATCCCCAATATGGCCGATAAGCCGAGACACCCCAACCTTAGAATTGTCTCTTTTATATATATTTTACGTTTCATGCAAATCGGTTCATAAGGGTTATTTTTATTATTTTTAATTTTATAAAAAGATCTTTACAATTTCAAAATATATTTCACTTTAAAAATAAAAGTAGCATTTATTCAACCATTTTATTTTATTTTTATTATTTTTAATTTTATAAAAAGATCTTTACAATTTCATAAATATTTCATTTTAAAAATAAAAGTAGCATTTATTCAATGAAAGTATTTCATTTAAAAAAAAAAGTAGGATTTATTCAATGAAAGTATTTCATTAGAATTAAATACTTTTTTCATTTAAATAATGAAAAATTTCATTAATTCAATGAAACCCTACATAGGATCCTTTTTAACGCCATTTTTCATAACGTTAATGTAGATTTTTGTTATTGTCATGTACAAATTTCTATCAGTGTGCTGTTTCCTTGAAATATACGAGTTTTTAAGTGTTTGCTTTTTATCTTTGTGTGCGTTTTGCGCTCAAAATGTTGACATTACTGCTGGTGAGCGAAAATACAGCGATGCCAATAATTCAAACCTTAGGAAATTATAAAAAAAAATTTATGGCGAAAAGTGCAAAAAGTAGGACAACCCCGGACACTTTCTAAAAAAGAAGTAGGACTGCCCCGGACGCCCTAAAAAAGAGGACGGTGTTCGGGGAAAAGAGGACGGATGGCAACCCTAATATATATAAAAGAGTAATGTGACTGACTGACTGACATACTCATTCATCATCGCCCAGCCCAAACCGCTGAAGCTAGAGACTTGAAATTTGGACTGTAGGTCCACCTCCCGGAATATAGATCCACTAAGGCTGGATTTTTGCCAATGTTGATTCTAAGGGGGTAAAAAGGGTAAAAAACTGTACTTTTGGTACTTTTTATATCTCCTGAAATAATGGTCATAGAGACTTGAAATTTGGACTGTATGTTATCCTCCCGGAATATAGATCCAGTAAGGCCGGATTTTTGTCAATGTTGATTCTAAGGGGACAAAAAGGGTAAAAAACTGTACTTTTGGTACTTTTTATATCTCCTGAAATAATGGTCAAAGAGACTTGGGATTTGGACTGTATGTTCAACTATTGGAATATAGATCCAGTAAGGCCGGATTTTTGCCAATGTTGATTCTAAGGGGGTAAAAAGGGTAAAAAACTGCACTTTTGGTACTTTTTATATCTCCTGAAATAACGGTCACAGAAACTTGAAATTTGGACTGTATGTTCACCTCCCGGAATATAGATCCAGTAAGGCTGGATTTTTGCCAATGTTGATTCTAAGAGGGTAAAAAAATGTACCTTTGGTACCTTTTATATTTCCTTAAATAATGGTTCTAGACACTTGAAATTTTGAATGTAGGTTCAGCTCCCGGAATATAAATCTACTAAGGCTGGATTTTGCCAATGTTGATTCTAAGGCTGGATTTTTGCCAATGTTGATTCTTAGGGGGGTAAAAAGGGTAAAAAAATGTACCTTTGGTACCTTTTATATTTTTTTAAATAATGGTCCTAGACACTTGAAATTTTGAATGTAGGTTCAGCTCCCGGAATATAAATCTACTAAGGCTGGATTTTGCCAATGTTGATTCTAAGGGGTAAAAAGGGTAAAAAACTGTACTTTTGGTACCGCTTATATTTTCTTAAATAATGGTCCTAGAAACTTAAAATTTGCAATGTAGGTTCACCTCCCGGAAAAAATATTCACCAAGGCTGGGTTTTTGCCAATATTGACTCTACGGGAGTAAAATGGAAAAAAGTGTACTTTTGGTACTTTTTTTAATTTACTGAAATAATGGTACCTAATAATGGTAATAAAAAGCACTTTGTAATAATGTAATTGAAATATGGATTGTAGGATCCTTACCTTACCTTACCTTACCTTACCTTACCTTACCTTACCTTACCTTACCTTACCTTACCTTACCTTACCTTACCTTACCTTACCTTACCTTACCTTACCTTACCTTACCTTACCTTACCTTACCTTACCTTACCTTACCTTACCTTACCTTACCTTACCTTACCTTACCTTACCTTACCTTACCTTACCTTACCTTACCTTACCTTACCTTACCTTACCTTACCTTACCTTACCTTACCTTACCTTACCTTACCTTACCTTACCTTACCTTACCTTACCTTACCTTACCTTACCTTACCTTACCTTACCTTACCTTACCTTACCTTACCTTACCTTACCTTACCTTACCTTACCTTACCTTACCTTACCTTACCTTACCTTACCTTACCTTACCTTACCTTACCTTACCTTACCTTACCTTACCTTACCTTACCTTACCTTACCTTACCTTACCTTACCTTACCTTACCTTACCTTACCTTACCTTACCTTACCTTACCTTACCTTACCTTACCTTACCTTACCTTACCTTACCTTACCTTACCTTACCTTACCTTACCTTACCTTACCTTACCTTACCTTACCTTACCTTACCTTACCTTACCTTACCTTACCTTACCTTACCTTACCTTACCTTACCTTACCTTACCTTACCTTACCTTACCTTACCTTACCTTACCTTACCTTACCTTACCTTACCTTACCTTACCTTACCTTACCTTACCTTACCTTACCTTACCTTACCTTACCTTACCTTACCTTACCTTACCTTACCTTACCTTACCTTACCTTACCTTACCTTACCTTACCTTACCTTACCTTACCTTACCTTACCTTACCTTACCTTACCTTACCTTACCTTACCTTACCTTACCTTACCTTACCTTACCTTACCTTACCTTACCTTACCTTACCTTACCTTACCTTACCTTACCTTACCTTACCTTACCTTACCTTACCTTACCTTACCTTACCTTACCTTACCTTACCTTACCTTACCTTACCTTACCTTACCTTACCTTACCTTACCTTACCTTACCTTACCTTACCTTACCTTACCTTACCTTACCTTACCTTACCTTACCTTACCTTACCTTACCTTACCTTACCTTACCTTACCTTACCTTACCTTACCTTACCTTACCTTACCTTACCTTACCTTACCTTACCTTACCTTACCTTACCTTACCTTACCTTACCTTACCTTACCTTACCTTACCTTACCTTACCTTACCTTACCTTACCTTACCTTACCTTACCTTACCTTACCTTACCTTACCTTACCTTACCTTACCTTACCTTACCTTACCTTACCTTACCTTACCTTACCTTACCTTACCTTACCTTACCTTACCTTACCTTACCTTACCTTACCTTACCTTACCTTACCTTACCTTACCTTACCTTTTATAAAAAGTACCTTTTATAAAAAGTACCTTTTATAAAAAGTACCTTTTATAAAAAGTACCTTTTATAAAAAGTACCTTTTATAAAAAGTACCTTTTATAAAAAGTACCTTTTATAAAAAGTACCTTTTATAAAAAGTACCTTTTATAAAAAGTACCTTTTATAAATAGTACCTTTTATCAAAAGTACCTTTTACAATAAGTACCTTTTATAAAAAGTACCTTTTATAAAAAGTACCTTCTATAAAAAGTACCTTTTATAAAAAGTACCTTCTATAAAAAGTACGTTTTGTTAAAAGTACGTTTTGTTAAAAGTACCGAAAGTACACTTTTTGGTACTTTTTTATTTCCTGAAATAATAAACATAGAAACTTGAAATTGGGTAAGGTTCGCCTCTCGGAAAATAAAGGGATTAAAAGGAATAAAAAAGTGTATTTATTTATTTTCTGATATAATGGTCCCAGAAACTTAAAATTTGGAATGTAAAATCCTTCGGTAAAAAAAGAGATTGGGAAAAGTTCTTTTTGGAAATTCCGTTTCTTAACGGGGATAAAAAGTACTTTTAATATTTGCTGAAACAATGATCCTAGATAATTGAAGTATTGATTGTAGGATCCTTCGGTGAAGAAACAACATTCTGGAAGAGGTAATTTTTTTTTAAATTCCGTTTCTAATGGGGGTAACAAAGTGTACTTTTGGTACTTTTTTTGTTCCTATAATAATGACCTTAGAAGATGGGGATGGAATTGGAAATGAAATGGCGTAGAACGGGGAACAATATGAAATAGAGCAGGGAACAATATGGAATGATATTTTCAACTCAAATTTTTGGTGTTTAGCTTTTTTTACTCCATATTTTTTTATTCCAATTTCTTTTTTCACTGAAATATTTATTCACTCAAAATCCAAAATCCCGACATAAGGGCTCGAAAATTGTCATTATATTTTTCCCCCGGAACGAACATGGTAACGTACCAGCAAAGTTATTCAAATTTTATTGTTTAAATTATTCATTGAAATATTTTTATATGGAAGACTTAAACGTCCCAAGTAAATAAAACAAAGACTACGTAGGGGAATTTTTTTGAAATCGATGGAATAATCCTGATCCTTCTATTATCCGGTATTCAATACAACCGGTAACGAAGTACCAGGATTGTAAGCTAGTCTATCTATATATCGCTCCTTTACTTGTATAGTGTCATAACTCAAAATATTTGATTTTGCAGAAAACACGTTTAAAGTTTACTATTGAAATTGGTTTTTAATTGAAAAAGGCCGGTACATAGAAAATGTAATAATTGCGTGTACTCTTCTCAAACGGTGAGTTTAAAAGATATTAATACGAATTTTGGACACAATATAAAGCATGATATAACGAATAATTCTGCATCATTGACTCAAAAAACGCATTTTTTGAGTTATGACACTATACAAGTAAAGGATCGATATATAAAAGAGTAATGTGACTGACTGACTTACTCATCATCGCCCAGCCCAAACCGCTGAAGCTAGAGACTTGAAATTTGGACTGTAGGTTCACCTCCCGGAATATAGATCCACTAAGGCTGGATTTTTGCCAGTGTTGATTCTAAGGGGGTAAAAAGGGTAAAAAACTGTACTTTTGGTACTTTTTATATCTCCTGAAATAATGGTCACAGAGACTTGAAATTTGGACTGTATGTTCACCTTCCGGAACATAGATACACTAAGTCCGGATTTTTGCCAGTGTTGATTCTAAGGGGGTAAAAAGGTTAAAAAACTGTACTTTTGGTACTTTTTATATCTCATGAAATAATGGTCATAGAGACTTGAAATGTGGACTGTATGTTCACCTCCCGGAATGTAGATCCTGTGAGGCTGGACTTTTGCCAATGTTGATTCTAAGGGGGTAAAAAGGGTAAAAAACTGTTCTTTTGGTACCTTTTACATTTTCTTAAATAATTGTCACAGAGACTTGAAATTTGGACTGTAAGTTCACCTCCCGGAATATAGATTCACTAAGGCTGGATTTTCGCCAATGATGATTCTAAGGGGGTAAAAAGGGTAAAAAACTGTACTTTTGGTACCTTTTTTATTTCCTTAAATAATGGTATTAGAAACTTGAAATTTGCAATGTAGGTTTACCTCCCGGAAAAAAAATCACTAAGGCTGGGTTTTTGCCAATGTTGATTCTACGGGGATAAAATGGGTAAAAAAGTGTACTTTTGGTACTTTTTATATCTCCTGAAATAATAGTCATAGAGACTTGAAAATTGGACTGTATGTTCACCTCTCGGAATAAAGATCCATTTAGGCTGGATTTTTGCCAATGATGATTCTAAGGGGGTAAAAAGGATAAAAAACTGTACTTTTGGTACCTTTTACATTTACTTAAATAATGGTACTAGAAACTTGAAATTTGTAATGTAGGTTCACCTTCCGGAAAAAAGATTCAATCCCAATTAGAAATGTCGTTAAGACATCTCAAAGACTTCCTTATGACAATGTTAGTGTACCTGCTGACTGAAAAATCTCTGACCATACAAAAAACCTCATGACACCTCCTGACTTTTTCAAGTATTTTGTCAAAATTCCTCGCCGACAAGTATGCAGGTAGTCAATAGTGCTGACTACATTATGACATGTACATAGTACGTCTGAGATCGTCCAAAAATTTAAAATTTATTAATCACGTCTTTTAATTTACACTACTTACTATTTTTATCTGTCTATTTCTTAAATTTTATTTTTTAAAACTTACTATTTTGATCTGCCTCACTTGGTCCGCGAACTCAGAACCTTCTGCTCACTGGTCTAGCACCTTACCCCTTTAGCCAAACTTTGATAATAAATGTGTTTATTTAAAAACAAATTTAAGTTAATTTATTATTTGAATTGTCCTGTTATATATATTTCGTCACCTGAATTGAAAAATGCTACAATATGAATTTTTCTTCCTCAAATATAAAATTTTTTTTAAATATTAATTGGAATTTGGTTTCATCCTATTTAACAAGATTTTGTTAGAGTTATTTAGGCGTATCTTAGTTGTTTTTAATATTATTTATACAAAACAAAAAAAATTATTTACAAAAATAATATTGCAGGAGCCCTTTACAATTAAGGTGAAGATATATTCAATTTATTTTGGTTTTGACAAATTTGAAAATATTATGATTTCAAATTATATTTTATTACAAACAATTTTAAGTTGTGATTGGCCTAGTTGTCTAGCAGGTTCGACAGCTTACGTGTTGTAGATTTTTGGCCTCGGTTCAATCCCCGGTCGCGGATTTTTTTTTATTTTTTTTTATTGTTTTAAGACCAATTCAATTTTATTTTTTTAATTACAAAGAAAACTAAAAGAGTTTTAAAGGATTATACAAAATTACATCGATTTTACATCGGGAAAAAAATTTTTAGTGATTGGTCGGATTTGCTATATAATTGTCAGCATTAATGACATGATTTTTCTAAATTGATAAGACAACTTATATGACAAGTCAGTACATTTATAGAACTTGGGAAGCTCCGACAAAAATTATGACATGTCCTTAAGTTGTCTTTAGTAAAATGTATTCACTTGCTGACTTCTACCTGATGAATCATTACTGACATTGTCTTAAAGACAAAATTTCTAATTGGGATAAGGCGGTGCTTTTGCCAATGTTGATTCTACGGGGGTAAAAAGGGTAAAAAAGTACCTTTTATAAAAAGTACCTTTTATAAAAAGTACCTTTTATAAAAAGTACCTTTTATAAAAATTACCTTTTATAAAAAGTACCTTTTATAAAAAGTTCCTTTTATAAAAAGTACCTTTTATAAAAAGTACCTTTTATAAAAAGTACCTTTTATAAAAAGTACCTTTTATAAAAAGTACCTTTTATAAAAGGTACCTTTTATAAAAAGTACCTTTTATAAAAAGTACCTTTTATAAAAAGTACCTTTTATAAAGAGTACCTTTTATAAAAAGTACCTTTTATAAAAAGTACCTTTTATAAAAAGTACCTTTTATAAAAAGTACCTTTTATAAAAGGTACCTTTTATAAAAAGTACTTTTTATAAAAAGTACTTTTTATAAAAAGTACCTTTTATAAAAAGTACCTTTTATTAAAAGTACGTTTTATAAAAAGTACCTTTTATAAAAAGTACCTTTTATAAAAAGTACCTTCTATAAAAAGTACCTTTTATAAAAAATACCTTTTATTAAAAGTACCTTTTATAAAAAGTACCTTTTATAAAAAGTACCTTTCATAAAAAGTACCTTTTATAAAAAGTACCTTTTATAAAAAGTACCTTTTATAAAAAGTACCTTTTATAAAAAGTACCTTTAATAAAAAGTACCTTTTATAAAAAGTACCTTTTATAAAAAGTACCTTGTATAAAAAGAACCTTTTATAAAAAGTACCTTTTTTAAAAAGTACCTTTCATAAAAAGTACTTTTTATAAAAAATACCTTTTATAAAAAGTACCTTTTATAAAAAGTACCTTTTATAAAAAGTACCTTTTATGAAAAGGAATGTAGGATTTTTCGGTGAAGAAAAAAACCTTCTAAAAGAGGTACTTTTTGGAAATTTCGTTTCTAACGGGGGTAAGAAAGTGTACTTTTGGTACTTTTTTTTTGTTCCTATAATAATGAAGCTTGAATTTTGGAATGTAGGGGACGTCGGTAAAAAAAACATTCTGCTAAAGTATTTTCAAAAAATTCTGTTTCTAGAGCTGTAAAAAAGTGTTTTTTGATACTTTTTATATATCATGAAGTAATTATCCTAGGCACTGAAATTTTGAATGCTTTAAAAAGTTATTTTTGGAAATTCTGTTTCTAAGGGTCGCGACCGATCGTAAAGGGGATAAAAAGTGCAAATATGGTTATTCTTATATTTCTTGAAATAATGGATGTTTTAAATGAAGGATCACCTAGCACAAAAACAGTTTTTGGAAAATATAATTTTACTGGGAAAAGGGGCAAATGGTTATTTTGAGATATCTAACTATTGAACTAAAAGCCGCAGAAATAACACCCAAGACAAGGACATATTTTAAAATTTTAGGGTGAAAAGGGGTACCTGGTAACAGTGGTGTAAAATGGTACTTTTCATATCTACAATATAAAGGCAATAGAACTTTTATTTTTTTAACGCATATTATACAGAGAGGAATGAAACTTACATGGAACGAAAGAAGATGGACTTGGAAGTGAAATGGAATAGAACGGGGAACGAAGTGGAATAGAGCTGGGAACAATATGGAATGATACTTTTTACTTAAATTTTACGTTTTTAAAATACATTCGTTTTTAATACAATAAATTATTTTTTTAAACTACAGAAACAGTAGAAAATAAGAAGTCCTTAATAAAATGAATGATTTTTTTTTAAATAACTTTAATGAAAATTAGTTAATGACATAATTTTCTTAGTGTTTGGATATTCGCGCTCGATAACTTACTTGGTCGGTCGCAATTACCTTTTATATGCTATTTACATATACCCCGAAATCCATATAAATTTGGATTTCAAATCCAATTAAAATCTATACCGTTTACATATGCTTTTTTGACATTTAGCGGGATTTTGTTTGTACTAACTCTGTATTTTCTTTTGATTTGTGTACAGGGTTGTTAGTCGGAAAATTACCCAATTTTATAAATATTTCTAAAAACAATTATTTTTCTTTGCCGGAGCCAATATTTTCAATCCCATTAGTATATGTTGGGACCACAATATCAAAAAATGTGTTTTTATGTAGAGCTGCTTCTTTAAATGCAAGAAAATTAGCATTTTTGCCAAGATTGGGGCCGCCACCATTGAGTGTTTTTCTTTGTTAGGAAGACCAAATTGGTCAACTAAATTGTGCGTTTACCATTTGCAATGGTAAATTTTAAATGAAACATTGTTTTTATTAATCTTTTAATAGTTTTTAAAAAATAAATTTTAATTGTTTTTTTACTTTATAAAATTTTTTGGGATTTTGAATTGCGATTTTACGATTTTCCAAAAATCCAAGTTTTTTTTTATATGGGATTTGACATTAGAAATCCAAAAAAGTAATGGGATTTACTTGGATTTTCATTGAAATCCCATTTTTTTCTGGATTTCGAGGTATATGTAAATGGCATATTAGAGGTGTCTTATTCACTACCGAAAAAGTTTACGAATTTAAATCTACACAACATTTGTTTCAATCATTTTTTTTTCAATATTTTGAAATTTGCAGAAAAAAACCTTCGTTAGATTTGAAATAATAAGAAAAAAAAAAATATTGTATTCTTTTTAGTTGATAAACGTATATTTTGTGGTGCAAAGTCATAAAAATTTTGTATGGCCAAATCATTTTGGGGGGGGGGGGTTGCCCCCCCTGCGTACGTGCCTGGCTCTACAGTATTTTTTATAATTATTGTCATACATTTTTATTTTTCCGCAACTCCAAAAGCACAAAAAGGATTTAATTCGAACATTCTAGAAAAAACTACACATTAAAAGTAATTCGACACAGCTGGGCCTTACTGTAAAGCTCAGAAAGGCTTTTTATATCTTTCTTTAATACATCCTTTGAATTAACTGCCCTAAAGTAGCAAAAAGTAATTAACTTTTTAAAGTTGTAGCGAAAGACCACTTAAGTTGTAGTTATTTTAGTGAAACCACCCACTGCATTTTCAAAAATAATTAAGCTACAATTTTTTAAAGCATTTTGTTTAAATTAGCTACCCCTAAAACATAAAACATCGTGGTTAAATACTTTTGTCCACCTAGTTTTGGAATTGGAACCACAGTGCCCTAGTCCGATTTTGCTTATTCAAGAACTCAAACAACCTATGACCATAAGGCATATTCGTACCAAACTTCAGGCTTCTAGCTTTATTATATTGGAGTTCCATCGTGTCCTTGGATGTGTTGCATATGGAATGACAAAGTGAGTATACCCTCATACCTCACGTAGTTGGAGGTAATACAAATTAACAGAAATCATCCAAAAAGAAGGGTGTTCAAAAATAGCAAAAAGGATGGTGATTGCTGTTTTTCAGTTGATTTGTGTAGTCATTTGATTGTACGATTTAAAACATGCAATCTAACATCAACCCCGTGCTGAGGTTGATTCAAATATATATATTAGGGTGTTTTTTTTTTTGGAATTTCGTGGAGTGCGCAGCGGGGGTTGTGCCATTGGATGTTACAATAATTGTTTAAAACTTTGAGCTAAATCAGATAAAATTAACCCGAGGCGCACGGAGGTCAAAGTTTCGAGAAAAATACAAAATTGCTATATTTTGAAAAAAACTTTAAAAAAATTTAATTTTTGTAAAATTAAAAAAAATAAATATTTTTTATTTAACTTTTACCCAATAATACTCAGAATAAATTATGTTTACTTTTTATGACACTACACTCAAAGAAAAAGCTTCTTCATATTGATGAAAAGTAACATCAATATGATGAAATGTTACATCATTTTTCGTCCAATGTAACTTGTCATCAATATGATGAAGCGGTGTCACCAATAACATTTTTTATTTGAAAAAAAAGTAAAAAAAAATTTTTTGTTGTTATTTGATTTTATTTAATTTATTTTTATTAACTTACAATTGTTTGTTATTTTCTAATTTTTAAAAACTTACATCTTTTTTTCGTATCCACCAAGATTAGAATGCCGGACCTCTTGTTTGTTGGGCTTAGCCTCTACCCACTTGCCTACAGAGCTTCAACAAATAATAACAACCAAAAGCCGTTTTGTTTGTTGTGTGCTAATAATAACGCTTAAAGTTTTTGTGTAACTATGCTTTGCTAAAAGCAGTGAGAGGGAAAGAGAGGGATACTGTACATTCATAAAATGTTTGAGTCTTTTCCATAAACAATCGTTATAAACATGTATATATACAAATTATACATTGTATATAACGAAAAATGTTGAGTCTTCACATTTACATTTTAGAAAACGTTATGTAACTAAGTAGTGGTGCGATATTTTTATCTATAGTTGGCTGAACTAGCTAAGGCGTCGATAATAAACACTGCAACTTGGGGACCGTGGGTTCAAGTACCAGCCGGGGCGGGATTTTTTTTTAATTTTTTTTTTTTTTTTATTGTTTTTTTTATTTTTTTTCATTTTTTTATATTTTTTAATATATTTATTTAATATTTGTATTTATTTTAATATTAATTTAATTATTTCCAAAAAAAACATTTGAAAGGCATATTGATGACACTTTTTGAAGACATGATGAAATGTGTCATCACTTGTTTTTTCAATTTGTATGACATGTTTCATCATATTGAAGAAAACCCTCATCAATATGATGAAATTTGTCATCAAAATTGATGACAGCAAGTGATGAAACCGTATCATCAATATGGTGAAGCATTTTTCTTTGAGTGTATACTAACACTTTCAAACATGCAATACTAAAATTACCATGCATTTGGGGGGTACCTAAAATGAGTATTTTCGATTTTTTGCAAATTTTATTAAACAAAAAAATTAAATCTTGCTAATCTATAGCAATGGATTATGAAATACATCCTAAGGCTCAGGTACGGATCCAGGGGGGTAATAATTGGATTTCTCACCCCCCCCAAACGATTTCAAAAAAAAAATAAGGAAAAAAAAGAAAGAAAGAAAGAGAAAAAGAAAGGAAGGAAGGAAATGGAAACAAGTAGAAAAGTTAAATTCGACTTTGCCGAATCTATAAATACCCTCCACAATGCACAGAGGGCCAGACAGATCGATTTCCGGCCAAAAGTCCTTATTTGTAAATTGTCAAAAAAATGTTTACCAGTTTGTTGGGCATACTTATATAGAAGCAGGTTTTCTGAACTTATCTTTACGATCCAATTACACCCTTTTCTTTCACAGGTCTTCAAAGTTAAAAAAGTTGGTAAAAAATTTTAAAAGTTGAGATACTTTTTTGTTTTATTTTTTACAAACTTCTATTGCTAATGTTTAACTTTTTGTTTGAGTGGTTCATTCTTATATATAAGCCTTTGTAACGAAAATAACACAGACAAATATAACTCATTTGTCTGGCAGCAATTCCCGTTTTTTGTGAAAAAATTTATAATTTTTTAGGTATTTACCTCGCGCCGAAAAAATCCTCAGCGATCCTCAGTTCGATACAATCGGTCTTTATTTTTTTTGATATAGAATGGATCCACATCTTTCGAAAAAAGTTGCCCAAACTTGCTCGAAATGATAAATGGCGAAATTACAGCTATGTTTGCAGTGCTCCGAGATTTGTTTTTAAAAAAAATAATTTAACCAAAAATAATGTTTTACGGCTTGAATAGTTTTTTATCGTCAAAGAGTGCCTTAAGTGTAGGAAAAAAAATTATCTACATATCTAGTTTTTTTGTAGAATTATGGAAAATATCAGTTACACCATTTCCAATTAAATTCAAGGATTTTTTATTTAATTTCCGAAATAAAGAAAAAAGTAAATAATTTGTCGTCACCATTTCCAAAAGCTTTTCTGAAACTAAGTAAGTCATTTACACCATTTCCATATTTATATCAAAAATAAAAAAAATATATATGGGCTGTTTCACGTCAACGGGAGACCCCCCCGCCCCCAAAATTCTATTGGTCGTACAGAGTTGTATTATGGCTTAAAATTTAGCCAATGATCTCTACTTTTGAAAGCTGAGTGGCGGAAGTTGAACCCAATGGTAAGTGAGCCAATATGGCGCCGCGAATCGGGATACCCCGATCGGGATATGCTGGAAACTAATGAAGGAGTTATCGGATTTTTCTGAAATTTGTTATCAGGGGGTATATTGGGACGCTAATTTCGAATTTTCATTCAGATTTCAAAAATTCCAAATGGCGGATCCAATATGGCGGATGATTTTTTCGAGGTTTTCGCATTCAAATAAAACTCGGTTCCCGGGTGTATTATGGGTCACTAAACACGATTCTGAATTTAGATTTCCAAAATTCAAAATGGCGGATCCAATATGGCGTTTATTTTTTTTTTATTGTTTCGATTTCCTTGAAACTTGTTATCTCGGGGCTATTTGAGACGCTGATTTCGAATTTTTATTCAGATTTCAAAAATTCAAAATGGCGGACTCAATATGGCGGATGGTTTTTTTTTAAGTTGTCGCATTCAAATAAAACTCGGTTCTCGGATGTATTATGGGTCCCTAAGCACGATTCTGAATTTTGATTTCCAAAATTCAAAATGGCGGATCCAATATGACATTATTTTTTTTTTTTTAATTTCGATTTCCTTGAAACTTGTTATTCCGGGGTTATTTGGGACGCTGATTCCTAATTTTTATTCAGAGTTCAATAATTCAAAATGGCGGATCCAATATGGCAGATGATTTTTTTTTAAATTGTCGCATTTAAGTTAAACTCGACACCCGGGAGTTTTATGAGTCACTTAGTACGAATCTGACATCAGATTTTCAAAATTCAAAATGGCAGATCCAATATGGCTCTTATATTTTTTTAATAACGATTTTTAAATCTGATGTCAGATTCGTACTAAGTGACTCATAAAACTCCCGGGTGTCGAGTTTCACTTAAATGCGACAATTTCAAAAAGAAAATCATCTGCCATATTGGATCCGCCATTTTGAATTATTGAACTCTGAATAAAAATTCGGAATCAGCGTCCCAAATAACCCCGGAATAACAAGTTTCAAGGAAATCGAATTAAAAAAAAAAAAAAATGTCATATTGGATCCGCCATTTTGAATTTTGGAAATCTAAATTCAGAATCGTTCTTAGTGACCCATAATACATCCGAGAACCGAGTTTTATTTGAATGCGACAACTTAAAATAAAACCATCCGCCATATTGAGTCCGCCATTTTGAATTTTTGAAATCTGAATAAAAATTCGAAATCAGCGTCTCAAATAGCCCCCAGATAACAAGTTTCAAGGAAATCGAAACAATAAAAAAAAAATAAACGCCATATTGGATCCGCCATTTTGAATTTTGGAAATCTAAATTCAGAATCGTGTTTAGTGACCCATAATACACCCGGGAACCGAGTTTTATTTGAATGCGAAAACCTCGAAAAAATCATCCACCATATTGGATCCGCCATTTTGAATTTTTGAAATCTGAATGAAAATTCGAAATTAGCGTCCCAATATACCCCCTGATAACAAATTTCAGAAAAATCCGATAACTCCTTCATTAGTTTCCAGCATATCCCGATCGGGGTATCCCGATTCGCGGCGCCATATTGGCTCACTTACCATTGGGTTCAACTTCCGCCACTCAGCTTTCAAAAGTAGAGATCATTGGCTAAATTTTAAGCCATAATACAACTCTCTACGACCAATAGAATTTTGGGGGCGGGGGGGTCTCCCGTTGACGTGAAACAGCCCATATATAAAAATTATGTGCGTAGATTTAACTTCAGACACTCTTCATACTTTTAAAACTAATTTTTAGTTAGATCAGACAAAGTTAAAAAATCTAGCCGCCATATTGAATTTTATCAGTTCGATTTTAAGATAACAGACCCGGAAATTTACTAGGCCACACTTTCAGCTAGCTTCAACAAAGAAAAGGAATATAACTGTTTTTTAATTACTTGTAACAAACTTTACTAAGCATATTTAGTCCGCCATTTTGTTTTTCAAAATTCAC
Organism: Pegoplata infirma; assembly: GCA_963921195.1. NCBI lineage: Eukaryota > Metazoa > Arthropoda > Insecta > Diptera > Anthomyiidae > Pegoplata > Pegoplata infirma. The sequence goes on from OY992541.1 coordinate 15,903,699, forward strand.
GCCAGTAATTCAGTTTCAGTAACTCCAAGGCCCCCTTAAAACAAAATTTGAGTTAAATCGTTAAATTTTTTTCGTTTTTAGTTAAATTTTGAAATCAGCGACCCCGAAATGCTTTGGAAGCACATTTTCAGCCGGATCCAACAACGATAAAGACTTTTGGCCGGAGTTGGATCATTCTTTAAACTTTAAGAAGCATATTTAGTCAGCCATTTTGTTTTTCAAACTTCGGAGTAACAATACTTATTTAGTAACTCCAAGACCCGCATAAAACAAAATTTGAGTTCAATCGGACAATTTAAAAAAAAAATTGTCCGCCATATTGGATCCGCCATTTTGACTTTTTTGGTTTTTAGCTAAATTTTGAAATCAGCGACCTCGAGTTCCTCTAGAAGCACATTTTCAGACAGATTTAACAACGATAAAGACTTTTGGCCGGAATTGGATCATGCTGGCCCTGTGTGCAATTTAAAACAATTTAAAACTAAACAAATTTGAAAAGCATTGTTAAGTTACCACCAATGCACGTTGGGCAGACTAAGAGGATCTTCGGAAAAAAGTCCGATTTTAAATCTTCGAATTTTTTCAAACTAATTGGCAAATCTAATAGATATAACCTTGCTGAAACTAGTTCCGTTTAGTTTTTTGAGATATTCCAATTATTGGTACGATGGCAAGCTGTCAAAGTTAAAGTTTTGTTTCCAAAAATGTTTCATATTAAAAAGAGGTACTAACATAAGCCAGTGTTGTGCGTGTTCAATAGTGTTTGGGGTCCGGGAATTCCCGGGTCGGATTTCTTGGGAATTCCCGGGAAAAGACTGACGGGAATATTTTTAATTTTTCCCGGGAAATCCGGGAATTTTATAAGATAAACCATTTTAGATAAAAAACGTTTATTTTAATTTAATTTTTAATATTTTTTACATACAGGTATTTATTTGCTATTTTTTGTATTTTTTTTCTATTAGAAGAACAGTGCAAATATATGTTTATAGGAAAAATGACCAAGTGTAAAAAGTATGAAAATATCACAGACAAATAATAGTCTGTGACAATATCATGAAAAAACTTAAAAAGCCAAAAAATATGCATTGGTTAATGATAATTCTGCTAAGACTGTCAAAAAAATATAAAAATTCTGAACCCAGAATTAAATTTCCAGACCAAATATTAAAAGTGCTTTCAACAATTTTAGTTTTTGCTCGAATAACGCAGTTTTAAATTTTTTTTGCGATTTTTAGCTATTTTTTGGGATTTTTTGTGGGTAAAAAAGTTCCAATATTTTTTTTTTTGTTTTATTGTATTTCAGGATGTTTAACTTTTATTTTTTTATTTTTTATGTTTTAATTAATTGTTTATCTCTGATAAAACTGTTGTTAGTAAAAATTTAATCAAATTTTAATGTTTTTTATGACTTATATTAATAATGAATCCCGGGAAATAAATTATTTTTTCCCGTTTCCCGGGAAATTGAAAAGTCCGGGAATTCCCAAACACTAGTGTTCAACCACTTAGGTCACTACCTTTAAGTAATAATTCATTAGTACACTCAAAAAAATACGTTAGTAAAAAAATTTGTAAAGTGGTTTGTATCTCAACTTTACTACTTTTTTACTAAATTCTACTAAAAAATCAATTTTTAGTAATTCTTTTTAGTAAACTCGCTTTACAAATAATTAATTTTATACTGATTTTTTAATAATTTTTTCAGTTGATTTTTTAAAAATTATCGCACTAACTTTTGATAATTATTTTGTAAATTTTACAATATTAGTTAGTAAATTTCGTTTTTTTTTCTCTAGAAAACCTGTACACTATAATTAAAAAAAAATTTATTTTATTAAAATATTTGGAAATTAAAAAAAAAATATATAAAAAAAATATATTTTTAGTTATTTTTTTAATGATAAAACTGCGCTTTGATGAGTATGAATATCTTTATTATTTTTAATATTCATTTACGCTTCATTAGTTTTTTTTTTTAAATTAAAAAAAATATATATTAAAAAGGAAACAAAATAGAGAAAAGAGAAGACATGCAAAATTTAAAAAACAATGCCGACCAGGGAACCAAGCCGATCGGCTCAAAATCGGCGGCGCGCCGCCGACGACCCATTTTTGACATCTTACGCCGCCGCCGATTTTGTCGGCTCCCATCGGCTTAAACCAAGCCGCCGAATCAATCGACTCCGTCAAATCAATCGGCGCGGTGACATTTTTTTTTTTACATTTTAAGGTGCATATTCTGTTCGTGTTCACATGAAAAAAACTGCATACGAAAAAATATTTTTGCAACGCGGCTATATTGTGGGGAAATTCTTTAAACTGACTTTAAGAATATAAAATCGCAATAATTTTGCAATAAAATGGACATTTAAGATTTATTATGATTGTTTCTTTTTTCTAATATTTTAAAGTTTTCGTTTTTAATAGTTTTTATTACGATTTTAGGCTTAGCCTTTACTATGTGATTTTTCATTGAACAAAACAAAATCATCTTAAATTGTACTATCATAAAAAAAACATAAAATCATCTTAACTTATCATTATAAAGGCCTATTCACACCTGAGTTGAAATATCGTTTAAACGAGATTTCGATCATATGGTCTGTATCATATCATACACAACCCTATGATCGAAATCTCGTTCAAACGAGATTTCACCTTAGGTGTGAATTGGGTATAAGTTCTTGTTGTGAGAACGTAGCCTTATACCCCGCTCTCACTTACAGGAGGGTATTCATTAGGGTGGTTCTTAAAAACAAAAAGTTGGATTTCTGCACGGGACGCCCCCTCAGTTTATTAAGATTAATGAAAAAGTTATACCAAAATTTTTTCAAAATTTTCGAAAAGGTTCTTAAGGTCGCACCGGGTTCTTAAAGTTCGGGTCCTGGAGCAAAATATACCTTTTTAAAAAAAAAAATATTTTTTGTAAAAAAAAAAAAAATCATTAGGAAGCCGGTTTTGTTTAACAATTGACCCTAAGTATTTAATTAAAAATTTATAGATTTTTCGGACATAGTTAACCCTTTACTACCAAAAAAATGTCCTTTTTTAAGATCATGCCCAAAGACACAATTTCATGGTTTTAAAAATTGTATTCCCATAAATTTAAAATCTTTAAGTTTTATTGCTCAATTTTATTAAATACATCTGGGAGAATCAATGTTCAATTTTGGGTATTTTTCGCTCTTTCCATTTATCACATGTATCGACTTAACTTTAGCGATTTTCAAGAAAATGCGTTTTTTCAAGCATTATTGTTAATTTTTTTGCTTTTACCAAGATTTTGGGAAAAAAATAACTAAAATTGAATTGAATATTGTTCAATTTGACCTTAATTACACGGTTTTCAAATGCTACTAGTCCATGGGTTTTTAACCCATGTTGGCCGACGGCCAAGTGGCCAAAAACCAAAATTTAATTTTATTACAAAAAATTGTTAAAAGTCATTAATACAAAGTTTTATTTAATCATAAAAGCTAAGCAATTAATTATTTTTACTCATAAAATCATTAACCCTTGTTTACCAAAGGTTAAAATACCCATTTTTTGTCTGCGCGACAATAGACGGCATTTGGCTTGGCGACCAAATAAGCCTTGATGGTCTTTGGTAGACACGGGTTTATGATTTTCTGTGTAAAAATAATTCAATACTAAGCTTTTATGATTAAATAAAACTTTGTGTTAGTTACTTTCAATAAGTTTCTGTAATAAAGACAAATTTCGGTTTTTAGCCACTTGGCCGTCGGTAAACTTGGGTTAAAAAAGTCCTGGACTAGTAAAATTTGAAATCTGTGTAATAAAGGTCAATTGGAACAATATTCAATTGAACTTTAGTTAATTGTTGCCCAAATTTTGGTCAAAGCAAAAAAATTCACAATAATGGTTGAAAAAACGCATTTTCTTGAAAATCGCTAAAAATTAAATCGCTACATGTGCTAAATGGAAAGAGCGAAAAATACCCAAAATTGAACGTTAATTCTGCAAGATGTATTCAACAAAATTGAGCAATAGAACTTGGAGACATTTAAATTTATGGGAATAAAATTTTAAAATCCATGAAATTGTGTCTTTGGGCGTGATCTCAAAAAAACTACATTTTTTTGACCTTACGTAGTAAAGGGTTAACTATGTCCGAAAAATCTATACATTTTTAATTAAATACTAAGGGTCAATTGTTTCATAATGATTTATTTAATTTTTTTTTTACAATTTTTTTTTTTAAAGGTCTATTTTGCTCCAGGGCCTGAACTTCAAGAGCCCGGTGTGACCTTAAAAACATTCATGAATCTTAATAAACTGAGGGGGCGTCCGGTGCAGAAATCCAACTTTTGTTTTTTAAAAACCACCCTAGTATTCATAGATTCGGCAAAGTCAAATTTAACTTTTCTACTTGTTTTATGTATTACTGACTACTAATCTCAAAAAAAAAAATTTCAAAAAATGTTTTCACGGATTCAGTAATTTAAAAAAAAAAATAGAAAAGTTAAATTCGACTTGGCCGAACCTATGAATACCCTCCACAATGTCCATTTTAAGTGATAATAAATTTTCTTACGTGAAAAAATAACAGTTTTGATTAGAAATATTTTATTTTTTTTTTTTAGTAATTTAAAAAAAAAAAAAAAATTTACAAATTTTTTTTTTGAGTGTAAAATTTTTTTTGAGTGTAAAATTTTTTTCGAGTGTATTTTTTTTTTGTTTTGGTATAAAAATATTTTTGAGTGACAAAAATACGTTGTAAAATATTTTTGTGACTTACCAATGTTTTTAAAACAGGTTTAACGGGTTTTCAACACGTGAATTTTAGGTGAAGCTAATCTGAAATTCACGGTTTTGCTAATAACTTTTGAACCACTAGACCGATTTGGCTGAAATTCAATACGAACGAGGCTGGAGGAACGCAAAATATATATGGCAAGCTTCAGCATCCTCAGAATTGCTTTTCGAAAGTTATAGTGCTTTTTATCTCAAAAATTCACGAAAAACCCTTGCCGAAATTCAGTCTTTTGCTCATAACTTTTGAACCACTGGACCGATTTCGCTGGATTGCAATACCAACCTGACCAGGTAAATGCCCAACATATATGCCAAACTTCAGGAGCCTCCGTTAAGTCTTTCAAAAGTTAGCGTGTTTTCAACAGACAGACAGACAGACGGACAGACGGACGGACGGACGGACGGACGGACATCGCTAGATCGTCTTAAAATCGATCGAGGATCATGAATATATATACTTTATGGGGTCCTAGACCAATATTTCGAGGTGTTACAAACGGAATGACAAACTTATATATACCCTCTATCACTAGAGTGGAAGGTATAAAAAATAGCTTTTTCTGTCAATTTTTCTTATATATCGCGTTGTATATATCCGATCTACTCGCAATTGAAACCATTGTAAAGAGAATCATACTTGCAACAAATCGTACAAACATTATTTTCCAATCAACACATTAAATAACGTGGAATTTGCATACATAAATGCATTATGAATATATGAATTTGATTGAAACCGCAACAAAAAAATTTGTTATGGTTTTTTTAAGCCTGACCCTTAACTAAGATAACAAAGTCGGTTTGATGAAAATCTATGGGTTATCACCAAAGTTATGACTTATTATATGAAAATACACACAAAAAACACTATGGTATTTAACCAAGTTTTTATTCTTCTATTTTAAATACAAAAAAAAAATAAGGAAATTTTTATGCGTAGTTTCAAAAAAATCATTTTAACTTTGGTGATTGCCCATAGATTTTTATGAAACCCATTTTGTTATATTTGTATAGGTTCAGGCTTTTAAGGTAAATAAAAAAACTTGTTAATTTACAAAGATTCGTTAAAAAATAAAAAATGAGTTTTTTGATCAGCAAATGAATTTTTTTGATCAAAAAATGTATTTTTACAATATATTTGTCTATCGGGCGTAAACTTTTGAACTGATGGGAAAGTAACGTGTGTAAAGTTTGTTGCAAATTTGATTAACTTTAATTTGGTTTTTATCACGAGTAGATCGGAGGTACATTACTCAAGATATAGGGGAAACAGTGAAAATAACTCCAAAAACCGCAAAAAAAATTATTAGAAATATTTTTTTCGATAAAATTTTTAAGTTTAGCGGTCAAAAAAAATATGTAGACATAGTTATTGCGCATTATCGTTGTAAACTAGAGTAATTGAAAAAAATCATTGTTTGTTAATTTAATAAAAGAAAAAAAATCTGGCACTTTTTTTTGGTCTGTAGAGCATTTTAGCACTTTTTTTCTGCCATTTTTTTTCAAAATTCAGTTATGGCAACACTGGGTCTGGTATACATATTTAAATATGCTTTCCAATGTTTAAACGTTAATAACTCCGGTCATATAAGGGTTGAATGGTCAAATGAAGGCTAAAATTAAAGCTTAATATCTAGGCTATAAAAATAAATTTATAAAAATAAATACCTAATAATGCATAATTTTACAATTTTGAGCATTTTCTTCAAAAACTTCGATTAAAAAATCTAAAATTTAGGTTTATGCCAAAATGGGTTAATGAATCCAATTTTTTTAGTCTGATTAGAACACGATAAAGATGTCACAGATGCAAATAATATTTTTTTATGAATATATATCATTTAAAGCAACATAGCAACTATAACCGTTGCTTGTCAAAACTACAAAAAAATATTTTTTAAAAATTTTTTACCATAGGACCCCTGCGGCTCTAAATTTTTTTCTTAGAAAGCTGAAAGCCTTATCCCACCAAAATCAAATTTTTTTATCATGAATAAGCTAACCAAGTAATATTATAATTAATAACAAAAAAATTAAAAATAAAAAAAAAATTGTTTGGTTTGTATGGAAAAATGATTTTTTAGGTACCGCTCTTTAAGGCCCCGTCGCGTAGGGAAGGCGTGGTCGTAGGGGCGTAAAATTTTTCATCAGTTATTCTTAAGTCAAAAGGAAAAAAATGAGCGGGTACCGTCTCCAGCATTTCCAAAATAAGGGGCACTCTAATATATATGGGGCATTCGAGGCCAAATCACTCACTTTTAGACCCGACCCCTTTCAATTTATTTTATTTTTGGATATGTTTTAGTACTTATTAAATGCAACTTGGACAAAAATTTTCAGCCTTTTATTCCAAGATGGTGTTGAGTAATCAATTTTTCAAAATGGCGATTTTTTCAAAAAAATGAAAAAATTTAAAGTTTCAATTAATTTTGACCAGTTAAAAATATAGATATCTTAAAAAAAGTTGGACAACGTTTTGTTAGTATTTAAATGTAGTTTTAGAAAAAAAAATATTACAAAATTATTCTATGTAAATATCACTAATTTTTTATCGTTTTAAAATTACAATCGACTTTTTGAAAAAGTCCGAAACCTCCGATTTTTTTTTGAGAAGTCTAAAAATTCTACCCTAAATTAAGCAACTTTTAAGCCATAATTTGAGATGTGATCGCAATTCTTTTTTTTTTTAATTTTTAATATTGCACCTTTTATTTTTTGACTCTGATTTATTTTATATGGTGCTCCAAAAAAAATAAAATTGGTAGATACCGCCCCTTACTTAGCCTAAGTATATTCATTTGGAGGTAAAAATACGTCTGACAAAAGTTAAGGACGATCGGACATGGAAGTTTCAATTAATTTGACCAGTTTCCGCATGGGCCTTGAATTTTTAAACACGGATTACAAGGAAAAATAGGATTTTTTTTCTGGTTTCGCAATTTTATTGGTACCTTAAGTTAAATTTTAATTAAAGTTACATAATTATGATATAGAGTAAAATGCCTTTCTAATAAGGTACCAAAAACTAAAATTGGTTGAAAATCAGCCAAGTTATGACAACTTCCCCAGGCATCTAATATGTGGCAGACCACTTGATTAAGCAATACAATCCGATTTTTGAAATTTATTGAAATTTTCTACTGTAATAACATTTTTTTTTATTCTTCAGGTTGAAATGTTATTAGATGACAAGTATTTTTGGTATTGTGTTTTGCTACACAGAAAATAATATCGTATATTTTATTTTAATTAAAATTTTAATTGTTTTTTAATTTAATATTAATTAAACTTTTAATTAATATAATTAAATGTTTAATTAAATTTTTAACTTTATTTTAATTAATATTTTAATTGTTTTCAAATTTAATATTAATTAAGTATTTAATTTATATAATTAAATGTTTAATTAAATTTCTACCTTCACTTATTTTTTTGTTTTGTTTTCCGTGTGTGTGCGAGTGTGTGTTTTTCTCTTGCATTGTATTACATACAAAAAAAAATACATAAGTATAAAAAGTTTGTTGAAAGTTTTTTTTATTTTTCACATAGGTTTTTGAATTCTCATTTTGTTTATAGTTTTATGTGTATGTATATGAAAGGTTTATAATCAACTTTATAAAATCATCTCACTGACTATGTCTTTACGGCATAAATAAATTTGGTAAAGTTTGAAGAAATATTTTTTTTAAACTATTTTATTCAAAAATAATGTTTTTACAAATTATTTTTTTTTTTAATATAATATTTTTAATTAATTTTTTTAATTTATACAATTAAAATTTTAATTATTTTTTTTTTTAAATTTTAATTAAATTTTTTAATTTATAGTATTAAGTTTTTAATTAAATAAATATCCATTTATTTTTAATTAACGACTTACAAATATTTTTAATTTATTTGCGCATTTTAGTGATTGGTCCGGATTTAATTAATTTTTTAATTAAATCTACGAATTTTTTAATTAAATATTTTTTTTATTTTTTTCTGTGTAACATGATTTAAATTAATGCTAAAAATGCCTCCATTTTCAACACTATTTTGAAATCTCCATTTTAAAATTTTTATTTATTTTTGATTTTTAAATTTGGAAAAACAAAAAAAATATTACACTGAAACATTAATAATAAAAAAATGTTATTAAAGTAGATAATTTCAATAAATTTAAAAAATGGGACTCGAATTCATAAATCAAGTGGTGTGACACACATTAGATGCCTGAGGAAGTTGTAATAACTTGGCTGATTTTTAACCGATTTTAGTACCTTATTAGAAAGGCATTTTACTCCACATCATAGTTCTGTAACCACTAGAATTTATACTTAATTCAAAATACCAAAAAAAATTGGGAAAACAGAAAAAAAAATCATGTTTTTCCTTGTAATCCGTTTTTTAAATTTCAAGGACCATGCTGAACGCCTTACCCATGTCCGATCGTCCTTAATTTTTGTGAGACGTATCTTTACCTCCAAATGAATATATCTTGGGTGAGTTAGGGTCAGTATTTAGCAATTTATTTTTTTTGGAGCACCACATAAAATAAATCAGAGCAAAAAAAAAGGTGCAATTTTAAAAATTTTAAAAAAATAGAAAGAATTGTGATCACATCTCGAATTAAAGCTTAAAAGTTGCGTAATTTAGAGTAGAATTTTTAGAGTTTTTTACAAAAAAATCGAAGGTTTCGGACTTTTTCAAAAAGTAGATTTTAATTTTTAAACGTCAAAAATAAGTGATAATTACTTTGAATAATTTGTACATATTTTTTCTTAAACTACATTTAAATACCAACAAAACGTTGTCCAACTTTTTTTAATATAGGTATCTATATTTTTTAATGGTCAAAATTAATTAAAAATTTAAATTTTTTAATTTTTTTTAAGAAAATCGCCATTTTGAAAAATTGATTACTCAAAATAAAAGGAATAAAAATTGGAATAAAAGGCTGGAAATTGGTGTCCAAGTTGCATTTAATAAGTACTAAAACATATCCAAAAATAAAATAAATCGAAAGGGGTCGGGTCTAAAAGTGAGTGATTTGGCCTGGAATGTCCCATATACTTTATGGCAATGGAACCTTTGATTCTCGCCCCACTGGGTAAGTACAGGGTATAAAAACGAGATATTCATAAGAGATGTTTTTTCACAAGGTTTAATTTAAAATATTGCAACAGATTTATGACCGGTACAAAATTTAATGAGAATTGTAATCAACTTACAAGCGAAAACATAATTTTCTTTATTTTAATTCTTTTCTTTATTTTAATTCTGATGCACAATAAAACTGGCAAAAAAAAATGCAAATTTTGATTGTATCATTACAAAAACCAAACACAAACTCGCAAAAATACAACCCTACAACGAAAAAAAATGAAAATGCAAATGAGCCGATGAATGAGCCGCCGCCGACCGAAAAGTACAAAAGCCCCCGCCGGCAAGCAAAATTAGTCGCGCCGCCGCCGCCGAAAATTTCGTGTCGGCTTTGTTGCCTGATGCCGACCTTTTCAAATGGAAAATTTCCATAATAACATCCGTTTTTTTTCTTTCTTCTTTACTTGCGGAATTTTTTTGTTTATGCTATCCACGAATATTTTTTTTCTCACGCACATAAAGGGTTGATTTTTGTGTAATTTACTTTATGCCTTTCTTTGAATATTTTAGTCACAAAATAACATTCGATCGGTGAACATCGCGCGACGGGAAAAATTAATAAGAAAGTGTACAAAAAAAATATTACAACAAAAAATGCATAGCAGGTAAAATTTTAAAGTATTTTTTGTTTAAAATTATGTAACTCGTTTTTTATTTTTAGAATAATAAAGCAAAATAGGAAATGATGACAACAGGTAACAATTGTATATTTATGTGATCTATTTAAAACACTATGTTGATATTTTTTTTATTTTAGTTCACCGTACACCAATCTATTCAACATCAATCTTCAAAAAATGTGTTCAATATTTTCTCTTTTTTAGATCGAAAATTCTAACAAAAACTGACTTGCATGGAAATAGTTATTGGCGACAACAAGTGCAATACGCAATTTACATGATGTATACAAATACCAAAAATTAAAAATACACAATTTACAATTTTTTTTACAAAAAAAGTTAATATTATTTACAAACGCGTTTTAAAATCCACTTTACAAAAATTGTACAGAAAAATTTAGTAATACTAATTTTTTAGTATTTTTAAGATTACTAATTTTTGAAAACCAAAGTTTGTAATGGTAACTGAAAAAGTTATCGGGCACAAATTGAAAACTTTATTAGTAATGGTAACAGACTTTTTTGTAAGGAATACTAACAAATTTTTATGAGTGTAGTAATACGGAATCATAAATTTTTCATCTTAATACATTTGTAAAAAAAGATGCTGGTAGCACATAGACGAGATTAGTTTTTTTAATAAAAATTAAGAGAAACTTAATGTTTCAATAGCCCTATATTTTGAACGCAGGGGAGGGAGACCCTAAAACCGTATGCATATGAAAGCTAATACTATCTAGATTACGAATTTAATATACCCACCGTGCCCTGTAGAACAAAATTTTTCAATTTTCGAATTTGCTCGAAATTTTTTTTTTAAATTTTATTAATAGTCTTGTCTACAATATAAGTTAGAAATTATTTGTTTTTATTAAAAAAAGCGGTAAACAAATATTTTCTTCGCATTTAGTCTAATATTTTTACACTTAATTTTTTTTTAAATAATTATGTTTCTTTCTGCAAATTTACGTTAGCCAATTTTTTGTAAAATGGTTGTTTAAATTCAATTTTAAACTGAAGTTTCAGTTACGAACTGATTTTGATAATTGTTTTTGCAAAATATTTTGTTAAATTTCTGGTCTTTTTTGTTTGCAAAAATCTGTTTACTTATAGTAGTGAATATATGTATTGAGCTTTTGTAAAAATTAATGCCTATCAATATTTCCTTTGAGCATCCTGTCAATGTAATTTATGTTTTTATAAATTACAATTTAATATCAACAACTTTTATTGTTCTTAGTATAATCAGCATGATTAACCGGCTAATTATTTAGTGGTTAATTAATTAATTTGTGATATAGATCGTAGATCGGTTATTTTTACTGGTCTGGAGCAGTGTTGCCAGATAAGGGGATTTGTCCCCAAAATGGGGATTTCGAGTTTGGTTTGGGGACAAGATTTCCAGGGGAGGGATTTGGGGATTTCGCTAATTTTTGGGGATTTTTTATAAAATTTGGGGATTTTTTTATTTCAAAAATTTTATTTTTAAGACCATTACCAATTAATGAGATTGACATTGGTACAGAATGCAGTCAAAAATTACAACTGCATTCATTTGTTAATGTCAAAGTAGTAAAATTGGAATAACAATGCTTTAATTATTTTTTGACGTTGTTTGAAAAACAAATTTTTTTTTTTCTTAATTCACCAAGATTGCAGTCGTTAGAAGCTGGTAGACAACAGTTTTTTTGTTATTTTCCCCGTAAAACTGTCCTTAATTCCATCATTTGGATTGGGCAAGATAAAATAATTTAGGTCGGGAGTAATTTTAGTAAATAATAAATGTTTTACGAGGGTCGAACATGGTTAATTTTTTTCAAACTCAGAATAGTTTATGTTCAGTTGTCAAATAATTTTTCTAACGACATACAAAAATACTAAAAGTCAATCAATACAGCTAAAGAAACCATTATTTTTAGACTACCTAAGTCAAATAATTATATGTGCATTTTTTTATATTGGGTTATAGGAAAGAAAAGAAATTATTTTTTCATGTTTGGTTAATATTTTATTATGTTTATATATAAGCATTAAAATCATAAACATTTTAATTTTATACCTTATTTTTTACAACTGAAAATAACGAAAAAGGAAATACTTCATATATTTTCTATAGAAAATAATTATATGTGCATAATAGAAAATTCCTATATATTCTTTTTGATTTGCAATATAATTGAGTATTTTGTGAAAATTTGTGTTCGCCTTGTGTATTTAAACTTTTTTAAGCCTAGGAGGCATAAAACCCGCCAAGCTTTGTAATGTACCAATACCCTTTGTCCCCCGTTTTGTAAGTATTTAAATTTAAAGTCCTTTAATGGTCTTGTACGGCTTTGACTTTGAAATGACCTTGGCAGAAAAGGTCCTAAGGAGGAATTTAATTGGGTGTAAGTCCGGACTAATGGCTGGCCACTTCAATACTGGTATGTTGTGCGCATATAGAAAGTTTTTGTCAAACGAGTGACATGGATTACAGCGTTATCTTGTGAGAATGTCCAATTATCTCCATACAGTTCGGTAGCAAAGTCTATTAAATGGTCAAAAACAAGTAAAAATATATTTTTGCATAATTTTTATTGGAAAAAAATCATATTCAAACCCTTCCTCATGATCCAAATGCATCCTATACCATGACGGATTCGAAACTGTGCTTTCGAAAATAGCACGTTTGGCGGAAATGTGTTAAATCTCTACAAGAGAAGTGGTGACCATCTGCGCCGTCTTAATTTAACTTTTTTCGTCATATTTAGTGATAAAAAAAGTTTAATTTGGATGGCAATGATCGTCAACACCAATATTGGAGAGATTTAAGACAGCCGCGCCAAACGTGCTAATTGTAAAATCACGGTTGCGAATCCGTTATGGTATGGGATGCATTTGGATCAGGAGGACGGTTCCGAATATGATTTGCCCATACTAAAAACAATGCAATAATATATTTTTACTTGTTCGGGAACATTTAATAGACTTTGCTACCGAACTGTGTGGAGATAATTGAACATTCCACCAAGAAAACGCTCCAATCCATGTCACTGGTTTGACAAAAGACTTGTTTAATGCACTCAGCATACCAGTATTGAAGTGGCCAGCCATTAGTCCTGACATAAACCTAACTAAATTCTTCCTTAGGACCATTTCTGCCAAGGTCATTTCAAAGTCAAAGCGCTACACTACGCGCTAAGGACTCAAATTTGCGATATTGACGAATCGAGGGAAAAATGGTATTGGCACATTAAAAAACTTGATTGGTTTTATGCCTCGTAGTCTAAAACAAGTATAAATATTCATTAAATATCAAGGATGGGTACCAATTCGATAAAAGTATTGGTATTGGTATTGGTTTTTAAAATTATATTAGTATTGGTATAGGTATTGGTTTTCATTTTTTGTTGAATTGGTATAGGTTTCGGTATTGGTTTTGAATTATTTAGGTATTGGGTATTGGTATTGGTTTTAGCCTCGAATCGGTATCGGTTTTTAATAAGTATTGGTATTTATCTTATATCGGTTTTGGGATTTGTATGCAAAAGGTTTTGTCGTTAATATTAATTAATTTAACGTAAGTCGTTCTTCTGTCCGCCCCACAGTGCAAACTGGGGCGAGATGGTAGGTTTTTTTGGCCAAAAGTCTCTACAGGTCGTAAATGTTAACCGATTTTTTTGAAATTCAGAATATAAGCCTATATTAAGGTAATAAATAAGTGCCTTGAAAGTTTTTGAAATCGGACCTACAAGGAAACTATTTCAGGGTGGACACTTCATTTTTAATAAAATTTACAGATGTTTTAGATGAAACAAATGAAGAGAAACTTGTCTTTTGTTCATGTATTTGAATTAGAGATGGTCTGTGGTCCCGTAATTTGCGTGACTCAAAAAACCACGTGATTCAGGCGTGAGCGATTTTTATTTAAATCACGTGATTATAGAGTGATTTTCATTTAAATTAAGTACTATATTAGGGTAATTAATAAGTGACTTGAAACTTTTTGAAATCGGACCTACAAGGAAACTATTTCAGGTGGACACTTCATTTTTAACAAAATTTACAGATGTTATAGATGAATCAAATGAAGAGACACTTGCCTTTTGTTTAAGTATTTGAATTGGAGATGGTCTCTGTTCCCGTGATTCACGCGTGAGCGTGAGTGATTTTCATTTAAATCATTTGGTTATAGAGTGTTTTTCATTTAAGTCAAGTGACTATATTAAGGTAATAAATAAGTGCCTTGAAACTTTTTGGATTCAGACCTACAAGAAAACTTTTTTAAGGGTGGACACTTCATTTTAAATAAAATTTACAGATATTATAGATTAAACAAATGAAAAGACACTTGTCTCTTGTTTATGTATTTGAATTGGAGATGGTCGCTGGTCCCGTGATTTGCGTGACTCAAAAAAGTGATTTTCATTTAAATCACGTGATTGTGAGTTGAAAAATTCTGAGTGAGTTTCTAGAGCAAAGCTTCTCACTAACTTTTGCATCGTGACCCCTTTTCAATATTTCAAATATCTCGCGGCCCCCCAACAAGTGAGAAAATTAAAGTCGGTAAAGACCGACCATATTATGCTCTACACCAAGTTTTCCCAAAAATTGGTCTCAAATCCAAATATGGACTGATTGGATCCCTGGGGAATACAAGTAAAACTGGTCCGTTTTCTGTAAAATTTGCAATGATTATTTTTAAATGCTTTTACCTGCTTAATTTCGAAAGCATACTTATTATCAGGGAAACCAAAAACATGCAGTATCATGTTTTTCCTGTGCATTTTATTGATAAATGGGTAAGGTATTTATTCGTTTCAGAAGTTTTTAAGAAATCTGGCATCGATTTGTTAGAGCATATTTTTGCATATTTTAGCCTTAAGAGCATATTTTTGCATATTTTAGTTTTAAGAGCATATTTTAGCAGAAGAGCATATTTTTAGGGCATATTTTCAATTTTTAGAGCATTTTTTCACTTTTTAGAGCATATTTTTACATTTTTAGAGCATTTTTTTTTTCAATTTTTAGAGCATTCTTTTCCAATTTTTTATGACCACATTAGTTTTAAATTTTTTATCCAACAAGGATGTTTTTTGTCAACAATTACGGAATTGTGACGATTGATTCCCCTTTGGCCTGTTCTTGCATCATATCGGTATATGAAACTATGTTTTCTTTAGATTCAGCAACTTGGTAGAAAATATTAAGGCAAATATTTTTGTAGAACATATTTAACCCTCTAACTATCGCATATAACGGTATTTGGAGGTTCTATTCTCTAACAAATTGTAAAAACCACCGCAAAAAAGGGGACATAATTTTTTTTAAGAGCATATTTTTATTGTTTTTAGAGCATATTTTTCGGTTTTTAGGGCATTTTTTAAGCGCATAAAACGTGTTTTTTAGAGCATATTTTTGGTTTCCCTGCTTATTATAATACGGTTTTAAGAGTAGTTTTTGCCAAATTTAAAGGGGACGTTTGAATGGGGGCTAGATTCTACATGGGCCGATTTTTTTCAACACAGTTTTCTTTTTTTTATATATTCACATATATAAAAAACAGTTTTCATTAACAAGACAAACCGACATTTAAAATCCTACTGATGATGACACTAACTGGGGTGTTTGAAACCGGTATGGGAAATACCAGAAATGTATATAATTTTTAGAAATTCAATTTTTCTTCTGCATTTTTTCAACTTGAACCCTTATAACAGTTTTTTAACATTTTAGCTGTTTTAAAAGTCCCCAATTGAGCAAGGATGCTGATAGCATGTAGTCCTGGCAATCATATTCTGAAGTAGTCAGATTTAAAAACTGTGCTTTTTAATCATTGCCCTAACGAGCTATGAAGCTGAAAATGTCCAAATTAATATTATTGAAGATGGAGCATATTCTAAAGTTGTCGGATTTAAAATTCTTAAACTTTGGACGAAAAAATTATATGAATTATGGTAACATTGTTATTTTGGCATGCATATAAGTAGTACGTAACATCAGATCCACACGGACATGGATTATTCGGTGTAAGGAACGGAAAAAGGGGGTAAATTAAATTATATCTTTTCCAGACTTTTTTGAAGCCCACTGATAAGTTAAAAATATGCATACATTGGCATATCCTAACGTAGCCATGTATTTTTGTATTTGGATAACTCAGCAATTTCCAAAAAAATATGCTTTGCTTGTATATTTTATTTTAATAATTTTAGCATGATATTTACTAAACTTTTCGCAACCCCCTAGAAATGCTTCCGTGGCCCCCTAGGGGGTCGCGACCCACCGTTTGAGAACCATTGGTCCATAGTACACGATTAACCCATTTTGGACAAAGATTAATTTTTTTTTTTGGAAAAAGGTACCTATTTAGCAAAATTAGCACCGGCTGATCTCAAAACTCTTGTAAAAAAATTTTAATGTTCCGTTATTCCAGAAAAGCCTGTATTTCAACTTTTCATGCAATTTTAATATTTGGATTTATTTGCTATTTTATTAATTTATTTCGTTATTTTCAAAATAAATAGTTTCAAAATGTTTCAATTAGTGTAATTTGATAATAAATTAAATCTTAAAAAATTAATATTAATTAATAAAAAAATTAAAAGCCTAAACTAAAAAATGCAAATTTTTCGTTTTTGCTTGAAACAATTTCTGTGCTGATGCACATTGCATTTAATGCACATATAAATTACGGTGGTCAAGGGGATATATTTTTTAATTGCAGAAAGATGAGACTTAACATTTATAACAAAATATACCTGAACTTCATCCTTTTCATACAAAAATATTTTTTTTGAAAAAGGTGATCGAAATGGGTTATCATGCAGGGGGCCCTTTTTCGATTTTAGATCTTTTGCCAATTGCGATTACACGGGTCAATTTTTTTCTTATATGTGGTTCACACTTACGACCTTAAACAAGTTGTTTAACAAAACACCAGTAACAGAATAAAAACGTAATGGATACAGAAAAAATAATTTTTTAAACACGTAGCCCTTAAACTCTCAAAAATAGCAAGTGTGAACTGCACATTATGCGTTCTTAAATTCTTATATAATAAGACTGTGCCTCTAATAAAACAATAATTTTTTTTTCTGGATTCTGGTGTTGTGACATAAAATTTTGTAACGTCTGCTTGATTGAAATTTTGGAATTTCCAAAAAAGAACATTAGTATTTTTTTTACAACGCAAAGAAGAGTGCAGTGATATTCAATGTACATATATCAAATATTAACAATGTTTGCAAAAGAAAAAATTTCATCACAGAAAAGGTCTAAATTTTTTAAGATCTGCTTTTATTAGGGGTCATAAAAACTGTGACAAAAAATATTTCTTTTATGTTTTTATGGCTTTTAAAATTCAAGTAGATAACTCCTTTTTGTTATGTGACATTGCATGCAAACGATTACTGATCGATGTAACATCTTTTGCAATTCGTTAGTCAGGTAAAACCTAATAATGTGATGAAAAGAAAATGTTTGACGTCACAATTAAAACAAACGAAAATATGAATACAAAAAACTGAAACAAAACCGATACGAAAGTAGAAAAAAATGAATTGGTATTGGTTTTTTATTGGTATTGGTTTTGATGAATAAAAGTATTGGTTTTTAATTGGTATTGGTAGTGGGGAATCGGTATTGGTTTTTTATCGGTATTGGTATCGTACAAATAAAGGTATTGGTTTTAATTTGGTATTGGTTTTCAATTTGAATTGGTATTAACGGGTATTGGTATCGAAAAGGTATTGGTACCCATCATTGATTCTAAGACATTCTAGCGATGTCCGTCCGTCCGTCTGTCCGTCTGTAGTTAACACGATGCAGTCCAAAATAAAAGAGCTAGACTCCCGACATTTGGCACGAATATATCTTATGTTCATAGGCAGTTTAAGTTCGTAAATGAGCAAAATCGGACCAGGGGGAAAAAGTTCCCCCTTGAAGAACTAAACCAACCTCTGAAAAATACCATATTTTTACATGATTTTTTGGATTTTTGTTTAACAAATGCAACATTTTCATGCCACAAAAAGTTCAAAGTCCTGCATTTGGTCCTAGAGAATTAGAAAATTACGTTTTTTCGGCCCGCCCCCTTTTATGGGCGTGGAATAAAACATTTTTTTAAAATACTGATAATCTTGTATTTCTTTAGTGCAAAAAGCATAAGAATGAATTTTTAAACACAAATTCGAGGGAAAATTTGCCCCCCTCAATTACTACAAGCGACCCCCTGACCCCCCCCCCCCAAAAAAAAATAAAACGCCCCTGCATTTTTTTTATTTTTATTTTTTTGCATGTTGGAGGGTATACAAGATTCGGCCCAGCCGAATTTAACACTCTTACTTGTTTTTTTAATAAATTAATCATATTCTAACATTAATAGATTTCTGTTTTTCATTGCCTCACAAATATAATTATAAAGTTTATTCCACGTATCACTTAGTCTTCCATTTTGGAAGCAGACAAGCCAGTGGCAGAGTCGGCTGGGGAGGAGAATCTGGAAAAGGTTGATATTCAGCTGACCGATTCTAGGCTGATGGGAGATGCATCTGGCATTTTCGAAACCGAATCTCGCAACGAATGCGACCTCTGTGATGGCACGGAGGATAAAGCTGATGCCACTATGGGTGACATTCAGGACGAGGCCCATGCAGTGAGGAATTCGGAGAGTTCTGTTGCCTCCGATTCAGAACAGATGGGACACATATCTGGCTTATTCGAAACCGAATCTGGGGACGAATGCGACCTCTATGATAACACGGAGGATGAAGCCAATAACACGGTGGTGGAAAGGATGGTGGAAAAAAAGCAAGATGTTGCGGTTCCTACAAATAAACCTCCATCACTGTAAGGCAGCCTCAGCTGCACTATTGCTGCGCCTGACGACAGGAGCAGTTGACTTGGTTTTTATCCAAGAGCCCTGGGTGCGGGGTGGCAGGGTTTGCGGATTGAAGACCCCTGGGTTTAAGTTGATGGTTGCCAAAGGTGAGGGCTCACCAAGAGCCTGCATCTTGGCGAAAAATGGCTTAAATATATTCTTTTTATCAACTTTTAGTGATATGGATGTTACAGCGGCTAGCTTAGAGCTTCATGGGAAATCTATTTGGCTCGCCTCTGCGTATTTTCCTAATCCGGGGCCAATACCCCCGGAGAAGGTTGGCGGTCTGATTCGGGAGTCTGAATCTAGGGGACACCAGTTACTAGTGTGCTGTGATGCTAATGCACATCATTCGATATGGGGTAGTACAGACACAAATGATAGAGGCGAATCACTTTTGGAGTTTTTGTTAAGCACTAACCTGTATATTTGTAACAAGGGTAGTGAACCAACTTTCGTTACAAGTACGCGGCAAGAGGTTCTTGACGTAACACTTGTATCAGATACATTGTCTGATAGAATTGATGACTGGAGAGTTTTGGAAGAGCATTCTTTCTCAGATCATCGGTACATTGAGTTTTTACTCAGGGAGCGTGCCCCGGTTGAGACAGTCTCTAGAAATCTGAGAAGAACAAACTGGGTGAAATATAGGGAGACTTTTTCTTTGCTTTTGGATGAAGTACCCCTATCTGAACCGCATAGTTTAGCGGAAATTGACTGTCTGGTTGACCATATAACAAATGTTTGTAATAGGTGCCTGGATGCGTCTTGCCCTTCTGCAAAGCCTAGAGGGAAAAAAAAGCCACCTTGGTGGTCAAATGAGTTGCAGACGAGCAGATATTCCTGCAGAAAGCTCTTTAATAAGGCTAAATTTTCAAGAGCGGACGAGGACTGGTCTGCATACAGGCTGCAACTTAAGAGTTATAAAAAGATGATCAGAAATGCCAAATGTGATTCTTGGAAAAACTTCTGTGGAAACATAGAAGACGTTTCTGAGGCATCCAGGCTGCGCAAGGTTCTGGCTTCTTCTCCTTGCACCCTAGGATACCTGAAAGATCCTAATGGGGTGTGGTCTTCCTCCAGTGGAGAGTCGCTGGATCTCCTTTTAAACACGCATTTTCCGGGCAATTCCATGACGCCGTTTCAAGCTTTGGAACGTTCTGACGCCCAAGCATCTGAAATTGCTTCGGAAATAATAAATATGCCAACATTAATCTGGGCGATAAAAAGCTTCAGGCCCTATAAATCTCCGGGACCTGATGGTATAATCCCGGCTGAGTTGCAGCAAGTGTTGGACTATATAGCCCCGTTGCTGTATAATCTATACACAGCATGCATCAACTGGTCGTATATTCCTTTAAAATGGAGGGATACCAGAGTCGTATTTATCCCGAAGGCTGGGAAAAGTTCCCACACAGCTCCGAAGGATTTCAGACCAATTAGTCTGTCTTCTTTTTTGTTAAAGACAATGGAACGAATGATAGACTCATATTTGCGTAGAGTGATTGACCCGAGGTTGCTTTCGACAAAGCAACATGCATACAGCAAGGGACGATCAACGGAAACAGCTCTTCATGAGCTCGTTGGTACCATCGAGAGATCGCTTTCGGTAAAGGAGTACACTATGGTGGCCTTTCTTGATATTGAGGGGGCTTTTAATAATGTCATTCCAGAATCGATAATATTGGCATTGTCTGGTCTGGGAGTAAAGCGTGAAATCGTTTTAATGGTGGAAAACCTACTTGCCAATAGACGTATAACGTCTGAATTGGGAGCGTCCGTCATATCTCGATTTGTCAATAGGGGCACACCACAAGGAGGTGTTCTTTCGCCGCTTCTTTGGAACCTGGCACTGAATTCAATGCTACTATCTCTAGAAGCACGTGGTTGTCATGTTATCGCATATGCTGACGATGTCGCGATAGCGGTAAAGGGGAAGCATCTGCCAACATTGCGGGACATTCTTCAGGGTTCTCTGAAAGATCTGTCTAAATGGGCAAGAGACTGTGGCCTAGGAGTTAATCCTAGTAAAACAGAGCTTGTTTTGTTTACAAGGAAAAATAAGATTCCTGCTTTTGATCCTATTTCTCTGGACGGTACTGAAATCACCTTCTCAGATGGAGCCAAGTATCTTGGAGTATTTCTAGATAGGAAGCTAAATTTCAGGCGTAATATTGAGGAACGGGTGAGAAAAGCAACGATTGCTTTGTATTCCTGTAAAAGGGCCATTGGAAAACGATGGGGTTTTAGCCCTCAAGTCGTTCATTGGATCTATACAGCAGTGGTGCGTCCAATTTTGCTGTATGGAATCATTGTCTGGTGGCCTGCTTTGGAAACAAAAGCGAACTTTGTCTTTATCACGAAGGTACAGAGAATGGCGTCAATGTGCATCACTGGTGCTCTTCGTACTACACCTACGGCTGCATTAGAAATCCTCCTTCACCTGATACCCTTGGACATATTGGGTAGGCAGTATGCGGCTGCGTCGGCAATTCGACTTAATAGCACGCTGCAATGGAGGAGCAGTGATTGTGGCCATAGCGCGATCTTGAAAAAGATAACAATACCACAAAATGTGGACTGTGCTCCCTCTTTGAGCCTCTTTGAGCGCCACTTTACCACTATGATACCATCCAGGGAGTCTTGGATGGGGGATACTCCGGGTAGTGGAGCTACCATAAATTTTTACACAGATGGATCGAGGCTGCACGAACAAGTGGGCTTTGGAGTCTATTCGGAAGAGCTTGGGTTGAGCCTGGCTCGTAGATTGCCGGATCATTGCAGTGTTTACCAGGCAGAGATGCTGGCAATAAAAGAAGTGGC
This sequence comes from Pegoplata infirma, assembly GCA_963921195.1. NCBI lineage: Eukaryota > Metazoa > Arthropoda > Insecta > Diptera > Anthomyiidae > Pegoplata > Pegoplata infirma. Next base: position 15,925,926 of record OY992541.1, read on the forward strand.
TGACTGGTTGAGCTGCAATGTCTTGTCTACAACCGCAGTCAACATCTATACTGACAGTCAAGCCGCGGTCAAATCCCTGGATTCAATGTTTCTGAAAACAAGATCTGCCCTTAACTGCCGCACGTCTTTAAATGAGATGGCCAAGCAGTTTAACATACGACTCATATGGGTCCCAGGGCACAGAGACATTCCAGGGAATTGCAAAGCCGATGAGCTTGCAAGACTAGGAACTACCTTACAGGTTCCAACAGAATTGGAATGTGTTGGTATGCCTCTAGAAACTTGCAAGCAAAACCTACGGCTTTGTTCTGCGACGGAGACTAATCAAAGATGGGCAAATGGTTGGACGTGTGAGACAACACGACTGATTTGGCCTTCTCTTAATCAGGGGCGCACAAGTGAGCTGATATCGCTTCCAAGAGGAGAGATTTCAACGGTGGTTTCTATAATTACCGGACACTGTCTTATAGGGAAGCACGCAGAGCGGTTAAATGTGCCGTCGAATGACTTTTGCCGAAGTTGCATGGATGAAGAGGAGTTGGAAACTATCGAACACTTTATTTGCCATTGCCCGGCACTTTCTGGTCAGCGACTTGCTTCACTGGGATCTAGGGAGCTGTACGATCTTTCAGATTTGTCGGATGTCAAAATTCAACATCTAAGGAGTTTCATAAGAAGCTCAAACTGGTTTAACGACAGGGACTAGTAGGGAAACCTATTACGATCCCGTGGTATCACAATGGACCTCAGAGTCTACGTGTGTTGACGTAAAACGTCAGCAGCCACTTACAACCTAACCTAACCTAACCTAGTCTTCCATTTAAAATATCGATTAACTCATCTTGATTTAAAAAAGATTTCCCAAAATATCTGATCCTGAATTCCCTTAATAAAATGTTTTAAAGTTTCGTCTTCACGAGTGTTACACAGTGTACATGTTTTTGATTGAGCTCCAAAAATATTGGACTTTAATCCCAAGATATCACAGCGGGTACTTGTAAACATATTTATAGCGGTAACTTGTAAACATATACCCTCACGGTATATGTTTACAAGTTACTTTTTGTTTGCTTTGTGCACTTAAGTACTATAGTTTTATAATTATTTAAATTATTTTTTTATCCACGCCCTTAAAAGAGGGGCGGGGCAAAAAAAAGCGAAATTTTTTAGGCCCCTGGGTCCAAGCGCAGCACTTTAAGCTTCTACGAACATAAAAATGTCTCATTTGGTTCACAAAAATACAAAAAAACGTCAAAAAATTTGCATTTTAAAGAGGTTGGTTTAGTTCTTCAAGGGGGAACTTTTTTCACCCTAGTCCGATTTGGCCCATTTCCGAAATTAACCTGCCTAAGACCATAAGACATATTTATGCCAAACTTGAGGGGTCTAGCTCTTTTATTTTGGGCTGTATCGTGTTAACTACAGACGGACGGACATCGCTAGAATGTCTTAGAATCGATCACTGATCAATAATATATATACTTTATGGGGTCCCCGACCGATATTTCGATGCGTTACACACGGAATGACAAAGTGAGTATACCCCCATACTGTAGTTGGAGGGTATAAAAATATTCCACGCCCATAGAAGGGGAGCGGAGCAAAAAAAAACGACATTTTATAATTTTCAGGGTCCAAATTCAGGACTCTAAAATTCTTGTTGCATAAAAATGTTGCATTTGTTAAACAAAAACACAAAAAATCATGTAAAAAAGTGATATTTTTCAGAGGTTGGTTTAGTTCTTTAAGGGGAAACTTTTTTCCCCCTGTTCCGATTTTGCTCATTTACGAACTTAACCTGTCTAGGAACATAAGACATATTCGTGCCAAATGTCGGGAGTCTAGCCCTTTTATTTTGGACTGCATCGTGTTAACTACAGACGGACGGACATTGCAATGTCTTAGAATCGATCACTGATCATAAATATATGTACTTTATGGGGTCCTAGACCGATATTTTGATGCGTTACCCACGGAATGACAAAGTGAGTATACCCCCATACTGTAGTTGGAGGGTATAAAAAAATCCCGAGTAAAAAAAAAAACTATTAAGATCTAATTTGATCTCAAAATTGGCTGTATCAAGTTGGATCAGATATTGATCTAATTGTATTATTTTAGATATACAAATATAAAAAATGATACAATTAGATCCGAATTTTGGTCACATCCAATTAAATCCTCTTGCTCTTATTTGATTTTGAGTAATTCACGCATTCACCCATTTTAAAAGCTCATAAAATAATATCCTGACATGTGAATGATTTGGTATCAAGCTCATTCGAAAGTTTGTAATTTTCTCTTAAAGATAAGACGAAATGTTCTTAAAATTTAATTTTTTTAAATTGTAAAAAAATAATTAACAAAAAACCTTCCATTTTTTAAATATTCAGTTTATTTACACAGTGTTTTTTTTAGCAAATTTCCATACAAATTCATACGTAAATTTTAGATTTAACGCACTTGTTGCTAATGATTTTTTTTACCATTACCATTTTTTACCATCTTGTCTGAAAGAGAAAATTACAGACTTTCGAATGAGCTTGATACCAAGTCATTTGCATGTCAGGATCTTATTTTATAGACCTTTAAAAATGGTCAAAATGGGCCTTTTTTGACACTTTGACCGCGATTTTCTCAAAATTGTGATGTGATAGAAAAATTTGTGTGACCGTTTTGGAATCGGGGCACCAAAACCTATCAACTTTTTTTGGTTTCATCCAAAACGCAGCGACTAACCTTTGATTTGTAGAGCGGTGTAATCTATATGGACTTTTGTCATTAACTTTTAACGCTTGTGATATTTTAGTAATTTCGCAATAACATTTTTATTTGTAAACTAGGTGGTAACTGTGAATGTAGATATGTTAAGAGAACCATAATGAGTAATTCTGCAAAGGCACAACGCAAATAGTCTTATTATCTCATGGTAAGGAACGTGCAAAGTTGAAAAATGTAAAAAAATCGCTTGATACTCTCATGAAATTTTTCGTTCAAAGTTCCATATTGTTGGGTGCGTTAAAGCTATTGCTCCAAATTTATTACCGTTTAATCAGTAGACTTGGGCAATTATTTGGTGAAGGTTCAGTGGATGTGCCATTTTTGTCCTGTCTAAAATTTAAATTATTTAAATAATTTTTATTAGTGTCGTTCTGTCTAACATTTTACTAAATAAAATAACATTAAACTAAATATAAAATAAAACATAAGTGGAGCTCACATCATTTGCTTTTTGGGTGATAAACGGTGCAAACTTGATAAACTAGGAATATTTGCAAAGTGTGCAAACTCACAACAACAAATGAGGATAAATGCACATGCATTTATCCTCACAAATTTATTCATATCCTCACAAAAAAACAATAGTATATTTCATTTGCACACGGAATTGTGTGCAAATAACAAACATAGTTGCTTTTATTTTGACATTTCGGCCGCAATAATTGTTTGCATACTTTTTAATAAAAAAACATTGAATCGTTGTTCTTATGAAATTGAGAAATAAGAATTGAAAAACAAACTTTACGTTTTACCAAAACAGCTGATTAAAAAAGAAATATCCAAAGTATAACAAGTAAAAAAGTTAAATTCGGCCTTGCCGAATGTAGTGATACCCTCCACAATTTCAAAAAGATTATTGCCAAAAACTTTATTTAAAAGGAAATTACTTTTGTAAAAAAAAAAAAAAAATTCCGCGAAAAAAAATTTTGGTAAAAAAATCCGCGATTTTTTTTTTTGTGTCAAAAAATATGTTCGTACTTGTTTAAATACCATTTGGTGTTCAATTATGTTCACATATGTCAACCAGAAGCCGAATTAAAGCATTTTGTATTTTTAGCAAGGATGGGTACCAATTCGATAAAAGTATTGGTATTGGTATTGGTTTTTAAAATTATATTAGTATTGGTATAGGTATTGGTTTTCATTTTTTGTTGAATTGGTATAGGTTTCGGTATTGGTTTTGAATTATTTAGGTATTGGGTATTGGTATTGGTTTTAGCCTCGAATCGGTATCGGTTTTTAATAAGTATTGGTATTTATCTTAAATCGGTTTTGGGATTTGTATGCAAAAGGTTTTGTCGTTAATATTAATTAATTTAACGTAAGTCGTCCTTCTGTTTGCCCCACAGTGCACACTGGGGTGAAATGGTAGGTTTTTTGGCCAAAAGTCTCTACAGGTCGTAAATGTTAACCGATTTTTTTGAAATTCAGAATATAAGCCTATATTAAGGTAATAAATAAGTGCCTTGAAAGTTTTTGAAATCGGACCTACAAGGAAACTATTTCAGGGTGGACACTTCATTTTTATTAAAATGAAGAGAAACTTGTCTTTTGTTTATGTATTTGAATTAGAGATGGTCTGTGGTCCCGTAATTTGCGTGACTCAAAAAACCACGTGATTCAGGCGTGAGCGATTTTTATTTAAGTCATGTGATTATAGAGTAATTTTCATTTAAATTAAGTACTATATTAGGGTAATTAATAAGTGACTTGCAACTTTTTAAAATCGGACCTACATGGAAACTATTTCAGGGTGGACACTTCATTTTTGGGGGGGTGAAATAAAGCCATAGGCAATAAGACCATATGGCCTTATTTCTCAATTCAATGGGAAATAAGGCCATATGGCTTTATTACCAACACGATTGAGCAATAAAGTCATATTGATTTTGCAACCAAAGTGGAAATAAAGCCATATCAGTTCAAAATGTGGAAATATATTTCCCCGTAAATCCTGCTACCAAAAAAAAAAATATTTAGCGAATCCGCTAAATTAATTTATGGAGTTTGTAATCCCTAAGCCCGGCCAAGGGCCGGCTACGCAGAAAAAAAAAAATTTTTGACTATCTTTAAATTAAAAAACCACATATACCACGAACCTCGGAACTTAGAGTTGTCTAGAGGCACCAATATTTTATTGGCAGGGTTTTTAACTTAAAGATTGTTTAACAAAAAAGTTTTTCTGTGTAGCCGGCCTCCGGCCGGGCTTAGGGATTACAAAATCCATGCATTAAACCCACCCTCTCCGCAAAGTAAAGTTTTCTAGGGTAGCAGGCCTTTGCGCTATCCAATTTGTTATGCCTCAAAAAGGCCAAAATTACCAAAATATCTTTTGTTTGCAGAGAGGGTGGGTTTAATGCATGGAGTTTGTAATCCCTAAGCCCGGCCGAAGGCCGGCTACGCAAAAAAACTTTTTTGTTAAACAATCTTAAAATTAAAAATCCTGCTATTTAGTGGAAAAATTTTTCCACATTTTCCCTACACTCTCCGGAAATTAATGACGAATACTTTTATAAATTTTCAAATGAGTAATAAAGCCATATATGGCTTTATTTCCAACAGTGGTTGGTAATAAGGCCATATGGCTTTATTTCTCAACTCATTGGGAAATATGACCATATGGCCTTATTGCCTATGGCTTTATTTCACCCCCCCTTCATTTTTAACAAAATTTACAGATGTTATAGATGAATCAAATGAAGAGACACTTGCCTTTTGTTTAAGTATATGAATTGGAGATGGTCTCTGGTCCCGTGATTCACGCGTGAGCGTCAGTGATTTTCATTTAAGTCAAGTGACTATATTAAGGTAATAAAAAGTGCCTTGAAACTTTTTGGATTGAGACCTACAAGGAAACTTTATCAAGGGTGGACACTTCATTTTAAATTAAATTTACAGATGTTATAGATTAAACAAATGAAAAGACACATGACTATTGTTTATGTATTTGAATTGGAGATGTTCGCTGGTCCCGTAATTTGCGTGACTCAAAAAAGTGATTTTCATTTAAATCACGCGATTGTGAGTTGAAAAATTCTGATTGTCTAGAGCAGAGCTTCTCACTAACTTTTGCATCGCAACCCCTTTTCAATATTTCAAATTTCTTGCGACCCCCCAACAAGTGAGAAAATTAAAGTCGGTAAAGACCGACCATATTATGCTCTACACCAAGTTTTCCCAAAAATTGGTCTCAAATCCAAATATGGACTGATTGGATCCCTGGGGAATACAAAGGAACTGGTCCGTTTTCTGTAAAATTTGCAATGATTATTTTTAGATGCTTTTACCTGCATAATTTCGAAAGCATACCTATTATAATACGGTTTCAAGAGTAGTTTTTGCCAAATTTAAAGGGAACGTTTGTATGGGGGCTAGATCCTAATATGGACCAACACAGTTTTTTAACATTTTAGCTGTTTTAAAAGTCCCCAATTCAGCAAGGATGCTGATAGCATGTAGTCCTGACAATCATATCCTGAAGTAGTCAGATTTAAAAACTGTGCTTTTTAAACATTGCCCTAACGAGCAATGAAGCTGAAAATGGCCAAGTTAATTGAAGATGGAGCATATTCTAAAGTTGTCGGATTTAAAATTCTTAAACTTTGGACGAAAAAATTATATGAATTATGGTAAAATTGTGATTTTGGCATGCATATAAATAGTACGTAACATCAGATCCACACGGACATGGATTATTTGGTGTAAGGAACGGAAAAAGGGGGTAAATTAAATTATATCTTTTCCAGACTTTTTTGAAGCCCACTGATAAGTTAAAAATAGGCATACATTTGCAGATCCTAACGTAGAAATGTATTTTTATATTTGGATAACTCAGCAATTTCCAAAAAAATATGCTTTGCTTGTATATTTTATTTTAAACATTTTAGCATGATATTTTCTAAACTTTTCGCGACCCCCTAGAAATGCTTCCGTGGCCCCCTAGGGGGTCGCGACCCACTGTTTGAGAACCATTGGTCTAGAGAGTGAGTCGAATTTTTGCGTGAGGGATGTTTTTTTTTTTAAAAAACCCCTTTAAAAAAAATATTTTTTAGCAGTATTTGCATTCAGAATTAAGTCAAACTTTAAAATAAATAGTACATGCTTAACCCATTTTGGACAAAGATTCATTTTTTTTTTTGGAAAAAGGTACCTTTTTAGTAAAATTAGCACCGGCTGATCTCAAAACTCTTTTAAAAAAATTTTAATGTTCCGTTATTCCAATAAAGCCTGTATTTCAACTTTTTATGCAATTTTTATATTTGGATTTATTTGCTATTTTATTAATTTATTTTGTTGTTTTCAAAATAAATAGTTTCAAAATGTTTCAATTAGTGGAATTTGATAATAAATTAAATAAAAAAAAAAAAAAAAAAAAAATAATATTAATTAATACACCCAAAAAATTTCCCAGTTACTGGCTACTAAAAATTTAACTAAGTCCCAGTTGAAATACACCTAACTGAGCCCCAGTTGTTTTCACTCGGTTGATTGTAACTAATTTTAAAAATAATTTTGAATTTAACTGAATTTCCAGTTACAGGCAACAGCATATTAGTTAAATTTGTGAAATCGTTGAAAATAGTTGGAAATAACTGGTAAAAAAATATAAATTGTCAATGGGGACTATTTTTTTTTTAAATTTCGTTAATAAAGAAAAGATTTTTATTTTAACACTTTTATTTTATTTTAAGATTTAATTTACATACACTGCACCAACCATAAAAAACCACAATTTGAACAAATACATCACATTTCCAGGACACCAAATTCTCGACTTCTTAGCTCCTTTGCAGGCTGCTATCATATTTCTCTTTATACTCTATCTGAAAATATATAATTAATTATTTTTTTAATAAAGAAAGACACAAATTATCAAATAAAAGTTACCATTACAAATTTAATATCCGATTGGGTTTTTCTATTTTTATAAAATGATGTTGATTTTTGAAATTTTTAAACAAATAAATTAAATTTTATTTACAGGGTAACTGATAGATTGTTTTTATTAATTAAAAACCCAGTTGTTCGTAACCAACCCAGTTATTTTAAATTTATTTCAAATCAACTGAGAAATTTCGTAACTATCTAACTGGGAAATTTTTTCGGTGTAACAAAATTTAAAGCCTAAACTAAAAAATGCAAATTTTTCGTTTTTGCTTGAAACAATTTCTGGGCTGATGCACATTGCATTTAATGCAAATATAAACTCCGGTGGTCAAGGGGAGATATTTTTCAATTGCAGAAAGATGAGACTTAACATTTGTAACAAAATATACTGAACTCCTTTTCATACATAAATATTTTTTTTAAAAAGGTGATCGAAATGGGTTATCATGCAGGGGGCCCCTTTTAGATCTTTTGCCAATTGCGATTACACGGGCCAATTTTTTTCTTATATGGGGTTCACACTTACGACCTTAAACAAGTTGTTTAATAGGGTGGGTCGTTTTGCCACTTTTTTGTCGGATCGAAACGCTATACCCGGCAAAAGTTGTCTACCCAGATGGGTATTAGAGATGTGATTTTTTTTGGAAATCGGTTGATATCTTCTGCTCTCAGAATGGGCTCAAAGTTTCGAAATTTCGGCTAAAAATCCCAAAATGCCAATTATTGAGGTTCAAAAAAGCGGTTATTTTTTTTTTTGTAAAGATATGTTATTTTAAACGTAAACTCTATTTTAGGCATCAAAATGCAATTTTAACCCCTCCCGGAGGTCCAGGGAATACCCCCGATATCCAAAGAGGATGTGAATTTCGGCTAAAAATACCATAATTGATAACTATTGTGGTTCGAAAAAGTGGCATAATTTTTGGGTACAAAATTTGTTATTTTAGACGTTAAACCCCTTTAAGGCATAAAAATGCAATTTTAATCCCTTTCGGAAATCCAGGGAATACCCCCGATATCTAAAACAGAAGTGAATTTCGGCTAAAAATACCCAAATTTACAATTATTGAGGTACGAAAGGTGGCATTTTGTTTGTGTAAAGATGTGTTATTTTAAACGTCATCTCACATTTATGCCTTAAAAAGCAATTATTAACCCCCCTTGGAGTCAAGGACCCCCGCCGGGATCGGAGAAAGATGGAAGTTTGGGCATTTTTTAAACCGTTGAAAGCCATTTTTGGTTAACTTTATAGTTCTCGCCAAGACTCAACTCAAAGACCGGGCTTGTCAAAATCGATAAGTGAGTATATGGGAGATATTTCAAGCTAGATTTTTCTAGATATATTTATAACTTTTAATTTTGTTTGGCTAGAGGTTATCAAAAAGTGTTTATATGGTAAATAAATCTAGTGGAGTAAAGAGAATATTTAAAAAGTTATATTTTCCATAGAGGTAGAATTCCTCGAAAATTAGAAGAATAATAGAAAAATCCATGCAATGGGCAGGTTGCCTTTTGCATTTTATCGAAGTACCATTGCGAGTTTTCTTTCGACGGCCAAACATCAGGTCCCAATTTTTACACAGGTCCTATAGGTTCAAAATTGCCCGGATGTGAAAAACTTCCTGTGGTGTCATTTATAGTAATTAAATCTTCCTTATCACAGTTCCGAAGAGCTTAAAAAACTCAGTAAGGACTTCAAATACTTGTATCTTATAGCTAAAGCTATTGATTCGGCAGAATGCTCGGAGGTTCTTGCTTCCATGATCCCTGGAAAATTGAACAAGGCTAGCAGGTTGACAACTGCAAAGCAAGGAACTCATAGAAATAGTTAAGTTCATACCTAAAGTCTATGTGGTGATGCAAAAGGGGCATCCCCTGAGTGTTGTGGCTCGAAGTAAAAAATGCGTTCTTTGCACTGCCCGAAAATATTCTTCTCGCGATGATGACAGATTGTCGACTTGCTGTCCGTCAAGATGCACCAAAAAGAATTCTTAGTACTCAAGAAGAACAAACAGGGAATCGTCATCAGTTCATTCGCTACAATATTATTCCAAGGCTAAATTTTGAGGCCATTGATTACGTGCAAATGATCTTCTGGGAAATTACTGATGTTTCTAACACAGTACCACCCGTTTTAAGGACGGTATCAATTAAATAACTTATTGACAAACTTTCACTTCCTGAAAACACAGTTTCCGTGCCATTCAGTTGCAGTCGAACGAACTGTAAAATTAGTATCTGAAGCAATATCTAGTGTGCAACAGAAACGCAAGGGATGGCATAATAAAATCGGATTTAATTTCTAGACAAGCTCCAACAAAATTTGAATTCAAATCTCAATTTGTGACAATTTTTCCTGATATTGAGGGTGGGGAGGTATCGTTAAAAATAGCATTTTAAGGCATCTTTACCCATATATAATGACACTTTATCTGGACTTGAATTTTTTACAATTTTGAAAATTCACCTCCCACTTAGGATATCGGGGGTATTCCCTGGATTTCCGAAAGGGCTTAAAATTGCATATTGATGCCTAAAAGGGTACCTCAATAATTGTCAATTTGATATTTTTAGCAGAAATTTACTTCTCTTTTAGATATCGAGGGTATTCCCTGGATTTCCGAAAGGAATTAAATTGCATTTTGATGCCTTAAAGGGATTTAACGTCTAAAATAACATATTTGTACCCAAAAATTATGCCACTTTTTCGAACCACAATAATTATCAATTATGGTATTTTTAGCCGAAATTCACATCCTCTTTGGATATCGGGGGTATTCCCTGGACCTCCGGGAGGGGTTAAAACTGCATTTTGATGCCTAAAATGGAGTTTACGTTTAAAATAACATATCTTTACCAAAAAAAAAAATAACCGCTTTTTCGAGCCTCAATAATTGGCATTTTGGGATTTTTAGCCGAAATTTCGAAACTTTGAGCCCATTCTGAGAGCAGAAGATATTAACCGATTTCCAAAAAAATTCACATCTGTAATACCCATCTGGGTAGACAACTTTTGCCGGCTATAGCGTTTCGATCCGACAAAAAAGTGGCAAAACGACCCACCCTATTGTTTAACAAAACACCAGTAACAGAATAAAAACCTAATGGATACAGAAAAAATAATTTTAAAAATAATCTTATATAATATGACTGTGCCTCTAATAAAACAATAAAAAAAATTTTCTGGATTCTGGTGTTGTGACATAAAATTTTGTAACGTCTGCTTGATTAAAATTTTGGAATTTCCAAAAAAGAACATTAGTATTTTTTTTACAACGCAAAGAAGGGTGCAGTGACATTCAATGTACAATGTACATTAGAGTGTCCCTTATTTTGGAAATGTTGGAAATCTTGAGACGGTACCCGCTCATTTTTTTCCTTTTGACTTAAAAATAACTCAGGAAAAATTTTACGCCCCTAGGACCACGCCTTCCCTACGCGACGGGGCCTTAAAGAGCGGGGCCTAAAAAATCATTTTTCCATACAAACCAAAAAAATTTTTTTTTTATTTTTAATTTTTTTGTTATTAATTATTATATTACTTGGTTTGCTTATTCACGACAAAAAATTTGATTTTGGAGGGATAAGTCTTTCAGCGCTAAAAAATTTTTCGCAAAAAAAAAATTTGGGCGGCCGGGGTCCTACAGTAAAAAATTTTTAAAAAATATTTTTTTTTAGTTTTGACCAGCAACGGTTTTAGTTGCTATGTTGCTTTAAATGATATATATTCCAAAAAAAAAATTATTCATATCTGTGACATCTTTATCTTTTTCGAAAAAAAAAATTTTGAGCCGTAGGAATCCTACGGTAAAAAATTTTTAAAAAATATTTTTTTTTAGTTTTGAAAAGCAATGGTTTTAGTTTTTATGTTGTTTTTAATGATATATATTCCAAAAAAAATATTATTCATATTTGTGACATTTTTATCGTGTATCGAAAAAAATCATCAATGCATTTTTTACCCTTTTTTAGAACACGATTAAGATGTCACAGATACAAAAAATATTTTTTTATGAATATATATCATTTAAAGCAACATAGCAGCTAAAACCGTTGCTGGTCAAAACTAAAAAAAAATATTTTTTAAAAATTTTTTACTGTAGGACCCCGGCGGCTCAAAATTTTTTTTTGCGAAAAATTTTTTAGCGCTGAAAGACTTATCCCACCAAAATCAAATTTTTTGTTGTGAATAAGCAAACCAAGTAATATAATAAATAATAACAAAAAAATTAAAAATCAAAAAAAAAATTTTTTGGTTTGTATGGAAAAATGATTTTTTAGGCCCCGCTCTTTAAGGGCCCGTCGCGTAGGGAAGGCGTGGTCCTAGGGGCGTAAAATTTTTCCTGAGTTATTTTTAAGTCAAAAGGAAAAAAATGAGCGGGTACCGTCTCAAGATTTCCAACATTTCCAAAATAAGGGACACTCTAATGTACATATATCAAATATTTACAATGTTTGCAAAAGAAAAAATTTCATCACAGAAAAGGTCTAAATTTGTTAAGATCTACTTTTATTAGGGGTCATAAAAACCGTGACAAAAAATATTTCTTTTATGTTTTTATGGCTTTTAAAATTCAAGTAGCTAACTCCTTTTTGTTATGTGACATTGCATGCAAACGATTACTGATCGATGTAACATCTTTTGCAATTCGTTAGTCAGGTAAAACCTAATAATGTGAAATGATGAAACCTAATAATAAATGAAAAGAAAATGTTTGACGTCACAATTAAAACAAACGAAAATAAGAATACAAAAAACCGAAACAAAACCGATACGAAAGTAGAAAAAAATGAATTGGTATTGATTTTTTATTGGTATTGGTTTTGAAGAATAAAAGTATTGGTTTTTAATTGGTATTGGTAGTGGGGAATCGGTATTGGTTTTTTATCGGTATTGGTATCGCACAAATAAAGGTATTGGTTTTTAATTGGTATTGGTTTTCAATTTGAATTGGTATTAACGGGTATTGGTATCGAAAAGGTATTGGTACCCATCATTGTTAAATATTCATATAACCTAATTATATTGTATATCATAAAGAAAATATATGAATTTTCCTTTTTGCACATATAATTATTTTCTATGAAGTATATTTTTATTCCTTATTTTCTGTATTAAAAAATAAAGTTTAAAATTAATGTTTTTATGATTTTAAAGCTTACTTAAAAACATAACAAAATATTAACCAAACTTGAAAAAATATTTTGTTTTCTTTCCTATAAATCAATATAATACAGTGCACATATAATTATTTGTTTTAGGTACCAATTTATTTGGGAACAATAAAAATATATTGTTTATTTATTTTAGAACATCTACTTAAGTGCAAAGTAATGAGATATTAAAATAAAAAAATATTTCTTTGTTTACAAAAAAATTAATGGTCAGGGTAATGTCAAGGAAGTAGACAACGTCCATTTTGCAATAAATATCCAAATTTTGCAAGAAATTTCCTGTTCAAACCAGATACGTAAAGTGGACACTCCAATAAAGAGAACCACACTCAAAAGAAAAACTGAAAAACTGAATTAGCAATCTTTTAGCAGATTGTTCTGCTGAGAAGGATATTTTTACTAAAATCTCTGTCATTCAGTTTAAGAAAATAACAGACATTTTACTATATACTGATTTTGTTTGCTGAATTTCATAATTTTTTGAAGAAATTTTTTTATATAAAAAAAAAGCAGAACAGATTGTCAGCAGATTGCTCTGCTGAAATCAGCAGATTGCTCTGCTGAAATCAGCAGATTGTTCTGCTGAAATCAGCAGATTATTCTGTTGAAATCAGCAGATTGTTCTGCTAAAATCAGCAGATTTTTCTGCTAAAATCAGCAGATATTTCTGCTAAAATCAGATTTCTCTGCTGTCGAACAACACACATGTTTAATAGCTAAAAAGCCAGATAAAAGTATAACCTTCCGTGGCGTAGTGGTTAAGAAGTGTACTTTCAAATCGGAAGGTGGCGAGTTCGATGCTCGCTAGCGGCGCATGTTTTTTTTTGTCTTGTTATATTTATTCAGCTCTTATGACAGATATTTAGCAAACCGTGTCTGCTAAAATCAGCAGATTTCTCATATGGCTCAAAATGGGTGTATTTTCAGCAGATTTTTCTGCTGATTGGACAGAGAATTTATTTTGAGTGCAGATACGTAAAGTGGACACTCCAATAAAGAGAACCTGAGGATAAAATTTAAAATCCATCGATTATATCCAAAAATATTTGCAAAAGAAGTCAAAATTATGGACCAAATATGCATATTTTTAAAGAGACATTTTTTGTACCAATTTTAATATTTTTTGGTAATATTGAGAGAAAAAAATTAAAAGACACTTTCTAAAGTATTCCTGCCTCCTGAATACGAATCAGTCATCAGAAAAATTAAATTTTCTTAAGATTGGAAAAGTGTGGGTTAAAGTTATATTTCCCTCCCCCTTCCAATAAAATTACCTATTTTTTGCAAGAAATCCAGTCTCGATACCATCAGGACATGTAAGGAAGTTCAAAATTTTCTTTTTTTAGTTTTATCCTTAACTATTCGAATTGCGAAAAAAATCCTGTAGATACTCAAATAAAGAGCCCACGTTCTCTAAAATCCAAATTTCGTTGAGTATACCCAGAAATATTTGCAAAAGCAAATATCTGATTTGAACAGTATTTTTTCTTTTTTTCAAAATTCGAATAGTTATAAGGAAAAAACCAAAAAATAAATTTTTATCTTCCTTACAATGTTCTAATGGCATTCCTGATCTTATCGAGGCCGGATTTTTTTTTTTAAATTTTGTAATTTTGTAGGAAAGAGGAAAAAAAGACACATTTATACTTTTTTAATATCAACAGAATTCTTGGATTTGGGGCTTGATTCACAAAAAATCAAATTCCCATATCTCGAGAAGGCGATTTAATACAACTTTTTTATTTAAAATTTAATATTTAAATATCAGAAAAAGATCTAACCTTAAAATTAATATAAAAATATTGTTTCATAAACACCATTTTTTTAATTAAAAGAGAGTTTATATTTGAATATTCATTAAATTTTTTTTGGGGATTTTATATAATTTGTAGGGTATTTTTGGGGATTTCATTTTTCAAATTGGGGACAAGAGCCAAATATTTTCTGGCAACACTGGTCTGGAGTAATGATAATTTTTTTTTTTTAGCGATTTGCAAAAAATATTTGCAACACTCAAATATATTTTTCGCGTCTCTGATATCTAAAAGTGATACTCTTTTGAACGATGTGAATATCTTAAAAATAAAACTAAGTACTTGAGTATGCAAATTTGGTTTTTCGTGATTTGCGAAAAATATTTGCACTACCCAGGTAAAAATCGACACGTATGTACACATATGGACATTACAACTAAGTGCTCAGATCAACTATTAATAGTGAAAAAAAGTTGGTACAAGTAAATACAAGCAATTTAAAACCAAAATGAACAAAATCGGTCCATGGCTTCCATTCTCGCATCGCGGGTCAAAATTGCGGTTTTTGAAAAAATGGACATAATTTAAAAAAAAATAATAAATATTTAAAAAAAAATTTTTTTTGTATCGCATTAATTCAAAGATATTTAGAAAAATTTTGTTTGTTTTTTTTTTTCGGATATCGATAACCCACCCAAACGTGAGGCCAATAAAACTCACATTTTTAACATGGAGCTCAAAACTACTTTTTCACTATTTTAAAAATTTAGTGAAACAAAGTTTTTAAATATATTAGTTTATCCACTTGATATCATTGAATACATCTCAGGGATTGTAGTAAAAAATTCTTAGTTAAATTCCTTCGTCCAGTTGGTGTGTGGAGCGATTTGAATTTAGCGGATTTCCAGAACATGTGTTTTTATCGACATTTTTGACTAATTTGTAGTTGTTAGCAACATTTTACTTAATTAACCAACTTTTTTTGTTCAAATGGTTGTTTTGGACCATAGTAACTCTGCTTTGAAATAATAATAGGCTTTTTGAACAACGTTAACCCTTGCCGGCACGGGGTTAAAAAATTCCTCCAATGAAATTTTTGAAAATTCCTCACTCTAAAATCGTGTATGTGTTTAAATAACGAACAATTACAAATTTATACAAAGTTTTCTTGAAGGACATGTTTAACCTTTGTTGAACGAACGCCCAAAAAAATTCAAACAGCTGTTTTTTTGCTCATAGTCAAATGGACTTTTTTGACATATTAAATAATATGTTTTTACTTTTAGCTTTACACAGTAAAAACGACGAAGACGTAATGAAATTTCGGATGCCATTTTTTTTTTATTTTATTTAGTTTTAAGCATTTTCCGCTTAAGTGCGCTTACTTTAAAACGTTAATTTAAATGCGATCGTTTAAATGCATTCCCCGCTTAAACGATTCACTCGCAGATGTACATATCTTTCATTTTATAATCATAGTCAAAATGGACCAGGAACAACGACGGCAATTTCAAAGCAGAGTTACTATGGTCCAAAACAACCATTTGAACAAAAAAAGTTGGTAGATTTAAGTAAAATGTTGCTAACAACTACAAATTAGTCAAAAATGTCGATAAAAACACATGTTCTGGAAATCCGCTAAATTCAAATCGCTCCACACACCAACAGGACGAAGGAATTTAACTAAGATTTTTTTCTACAATCCCTGAGATGTATTGAATGATATCAAGTGGATAAACTAATATATTTAAAAATTTTGTTTCACTAAATTTTTAAAATAGTGAAAAAGCAGTTTTGAGCTCCATGTTAAAAATGTGAGTTTTTTTGGCCTCACGTTTGGGTGGGTTATCGATATCCGAAAAAAACAAACAAAATTTTTCTAAATATCTTTGAATTAATGCGATACAAAAAATGTTTTTTTTTAATAATTTTTTTTTAAATATTTAATTTTTATACCCTCCACTTACATTAGTGATAGAGGGTATATGAGGAGTTCCGGCTACGACTTAAACTTTGAGGTAAAAAAGATATGATTTTTGTTTTGATGGCACATCGATGAAAGTTGGCATAAATATTAGAAGCTATTTAAGAATAAGAAATTCGTTCGCGTCAATTAAATCGCGCAAGGGGGTCAAAAGTTATGGCGGTTTTAAGATTTAGCGGTTTTAAAATATCTTAAAAATATTTTGAATATTTTTTTTCTACACATTTGTTGCATGCGTTATTAAAACATGCCAGGATATATCATTTCTTCTAAAATATATGATACAAGCGCCCCCTTACGGAATAATTACTAACAAAAATAAATTAAAAACCTATTAAATTACTGTATATTAGTACTTTTATGAACTAAAAATAGTAAACAATTAGTAAAACCAACTACCAACAAAAATTACTCATAAACAGTAAGATATACTAATTTTAGCACTTTGAAGATACTAAAAAAACTACAGTAATACTGGTAATTAGTAACTTTTTAGTATATTTGGGTTACCAACGCACTTACTAATTTTTTTACTGTAGAATTATTTTGAGTGTAGGAATTAGAATTTCCAAAAGTTATTCTTTTGGGAATATTTCATTTCGCTAAGCAATCTTACACTCCAAATTTTTTTTATCATAATTATTTCAGAAAAGATAAAAGATACCATAGTACTTGTTTTATCCCCTTAGATCGGAATCGGAATTTCCAAAAAGTACATTTTTCATAGGTTTTTTCAGTAGTTGGATCATATATTCCTAATTTTAACTTTTTATGACCTTTATTTAAGCATGGGATGCTACATTCCAAATTTCAAGCTAATAAAACCACTATTAAAAAAGTACCAAAACACATTTTTTACCCGTCATACCCCCATAGAATCATTATATCAAAAAACCCAGCCTTAGTGGATCTTTATTCCGTGAGATGGAGCAACATTTCAAATTTCAAATCTCTAGCTTCATTGGTTTGTGAAACTATAAAAAGTACTAACGTACCTGTTTTTGCACATTTTCCCCCCTTAGAATCAATACTTCCAAAACCCAAGACATAGGGGACCTATTTTCCGAGAGGTGCATCTATATTCCAAATTTCAAGTCTCTACACTCAAAATAAATTCTCTGTCCAATCAGCAGAAAAATCTGCTGAAAATCACCCATTTTGAGCCATATGAGAAATCTGCTGATTTTAGCAGACACGGTTTGCTAAATATCTGTCATAAAAGGTGAATAAATATAACAATGAAAAAAAAAAAAAACATACGGCGCCAGCCAGCATCGAACTCGCCACCTTCCGATTTGAAAGTAAACTTCTTAACCACTACGCTACGGAAGCTTATACTTTTATCTGGCGTTTTAGTTATTAAACATGTGTGACATTTTACTATGTTTATACTGATTTTGTTTGCTGAATTTCATTATTTTGTTAAGAAATTTTTTTATATAAAAAAAAAAAAGCAGAACAGATTGTCAGCAGATTGCTCTGCTGAAATCAGCAGATTGATCTGCTGAAATCAGCAGAAATATCTGCTGATTTTAGCAGAAAAATCTTCTGATTTTAGCAGAACAATCTGCTGATTTCAGCAGAATAATCTGCTGATTTCAGCAGAACAATCTGCTGATTTCAGCAGAGCAATCTGCTGACAATCTGTTCTGTTTATTTTTTTATATAAAAAAATTTCTTGAAAAAATAATGAAATTCAGCAAACAAAATCAGTATAAACATAGTAAAATATCTGTTACTTTCTTAAACTGAATGACAGAGATTTTACTAAAAATATCCTTCTCAGCAGAACAATCTGCTAAAAGATTGCTAATTCAAATTGAAAGTCGTTTTACAGATTTTTTGACAGAGTTTTTCTTTTGAGTGTAGCTTCAGTGGTTTGTGGATATGTATATAAAAAGTACCAAAATACCTCTTTTACCCCTATTTCCTAGAATCAACATTTCCAAAAACACAGCCTTAAAGGATCTATATTTTGGGAGGCGCACCTACATTCCAAATTTCAAGTCCCCATTTCGTTCCCAGTTTTATTCCATTTGATTCCCTGTTCCATTCCGATTACTCCTATGTGGCTTTCCTTCCGTTCCGAATATGCGCTTACATGCACTAAAAGACCAGACATTCTTGCCTTTTTTTAAATCTTTTTTCGCTAAATGACCATGCATTCCAAATTTAAAGTTTCCAGGACCATTATTTCAGGAATTATAATAAGTAGCAAAATACACTTTTTTACCCACCCTTAGAATCGGAATTTCGAAAAAGTACTTTTTCAGAATTTCTCCCGTTGTTGGAACTAACATTTTAACATTTTTTGTAAGACCTTAATTTCAAAAAATTTAGAAAGTACCAAAGTACATTTTTGTACAACTTTTTACCCTTAGGAATCCGAATTTCCAGAAAGTACTTTTTGGGAATGTTTTTATGTTAGAGGATCCTACATTCCAATTTTCAAATTAATAGGATTTTTTTAGCAAAAATAAAAAGTACCAAAGTGCTCGCTTTTTACTCCCCTTAGAATCGGTATTTCGAAAAAGTACTTTTCAGATTATTTTTCGTTGTTGGAAACAACATTGCAAATTTCAATTTTTTTGTAAGACTTTAATTTCAAAAAACAAAAAAAGTACCAAAGTAAACTTGTTTACCCCTTTTACTTACCCTTAGGAATCCGAATTTCCTGAAAGTTCTTATTTTGGGAATGTTTTTCCGTTAGAGGATCCTACATTCTAATTTTCGAATTAATAGGATTTTTTTTTTCAAAAAAAATAAAAAGTACCAAAGTAATCGCTTTTTTACCCCCCTTAGAATCGGAATTTCGAAAAAGTACGTTTTCAGAATTTTTTCCGTTATTGGATCCACTATTGCAAATTTTAATATTTTTTTGTAGGACCTTAATTTCAAACAAGTAAAGAAGTTAAATTCGGCCTTGCCGAATGTAGTGATACCCTCCACAATTTCAAAAAGATTATTGCAAACAACTTTATTTAAAAGGAAATTACTTTTGAAAAAAAATAAAAAAATTTAAAAAAAATTTCCGCGAAAAAAAATTTTGGTAAAAAAAAAATCCGCGATTTTTTTTTTGTCAAAAAATATGTTCGTACTTGTTTAAATACCATTTGGTGTCCAATTATGTTCACATATGTCAACCAGAAGCCGAATTAAAGCATTTTGTATTTTTAGGTTATGTTGAATGTACTGAAATTTTTGAGGTGTGCTTACATTTTCGTTCATAACTTTTGAACCGCTGAACCGATATCGCTCAAATGCAATACCAAACTTCTCGGGAGAAGTTCCAATATATATGTTAAGTTTCAGTCATCTCTGTGCAATATTTTGTCCGCGAGAGCATTTTCCACAGACAGACAGACAGACAGACGGACATCGCTAGAATGTCTTAAAATCGATCGGGCATCATGAATATATATACTTTATGTGGTCCCAGACCGATATTTCGATGAGTTACAAACGGAATGACAAACTTATATATACCCTGTTATGGAACCGCGCATAGTTTTTGGTTATAGATAGAAGTTAAGTGGGTATTTTAAATTGTTAAGATCTTAAGGCGTGTGCACCTAGATTTTACACCGGCAGCTTCAGTTTCGTGGTTTCGTTTACCAGAGATCTTAATTAATTCCCAAACTACACGGGCACAACAAAGAAATTTGTGCACACTTTAACACTGAAATTACTACAAACGGACTTTAATTATAATAGAGATTTTTGTTTTTATTGTATCAGCAGGCCAAAATTAAACGACCTGCTCTAAACCCTACCCTTCCTATGTCTCTATGGTGTAACAGAGACCCAATTTAACAACCCAAAAATAATATGATTTCAGACCAAAATTATTTTATAATTAACACATTTTGTTATTTATTAACTTTTAGAAATATAAAGGATCAATAAACATTGTTTTTATACTAACGATATCAAAACAAATTATATGAATTTTGTTGTATATGACAAAAAAAAAATAATAATAGAAAAAAAATTATAATCTAAATATAAATGGAACCTTACTTTTTTTCTATGATCAATTTATACATATGAAAACAAAAATCAGAAACCAAGTAAAACATTTAATAAAAAAATATGCAAAGCCTAACTCAATAATAATAAATTCCAACAAAGAAATATAATGTTAAAGAACAAAAGAAATAACCAAAACAAAAATTTGTACAATCAAAAAAAATCAACTTACATTATTTTGTTACTGTTGTTTTCGTCGGAGTTTGAAGGCCTTCTCTTCTCCAGAAACGTTGATTTATTTGTTGTTCTTTTACTCCTTTCTTGTTGTTGCTTTTTTTTTTAAATTATGGATTATTGAGCTTACAAAAAAAAAATAGGCACTACTGTTAGCAAATCTTATTTTAACACTAAATTTTATAATTTTTAAATTTATAATTCACAAATTTTTCATTTGGTAATTAATTTTCAGATTTTTACTCTGATTAATATCATTAGTATGTAATTAAATTTCTATTTTTTTTCTATTTCACAAAACACTGATTTTATTTTTAGACATTAAACAAAAAAAACTTTCACTCCTTTCTTGTTGGATTCTTCTTTACTACTAAAGTAAAGGAGATCAACAAAAAGTAATAAAGGAGAAATGACGGACAAAACTTTGAGACAGTACTAAAATTTAGTACTATAAAATAATGAATGGAAAAATTTGTGAATGAAATAAATTTATCAATAAAAACAAAAAAAATAGGGAATAAAAAAAATGTTAAACAAATAGAAACAGATAGTATTTCGGAAGGACAAGGATGGGAGTTTTGAATTATTTAAATGAATTTTAATTTGCAAGGTTATTTTAATGAAAGTTTTACATTGTTTGTTACTTTTAAATGTTAGAATAATTAAAGTAGGAGTATAATTAGGTTTTTAGTAGGTACTTAAATTTAAAAAAAAATAATTTAGTTGCAAATATTAATTTGTAGTTACGATTCAGTAATTGGTGAAATATTTCCCTTTTTATTGTCCTTTAGATAAGGAGACGTAATTGGAGAGTTGTGAAGCAAAAATTAATAATTTTTCTTTTTGGGTATGATTAGGAATCCTCGTTTCGACTAAATGAAGAAGCTGAATTTTAATCGCTTAAATAGTTGAAGACTCAACTTAGAATTATTTAAGCTGGATGAAAGAAATCTTCTTCATAAATTGACACGTGTAAATTCAATGGGTTATGTAACGTTGTATATTTTAATGAGGAATTGCGGGGCCTATATTAGTTCATGGAAAGCTTGGAGTCACTAGAGGTGTCTCCAGGAATATATTGGACCCTTCTTCCAATGACCACGTTACGTAATCCTACCAAAACTTATTGTATTTTCTTTTAAATGAAGGATGTAAATTTATTAATAGCCTTATCACTTTCCAATAATTTAAAAATTTACTCTGTTTGTAACACTTTTAATGGTTTAATAATTTAGAGATAAACTTACTTCTTTAAGAATCACAATGTAAATCCCGGAAATATGAACAAATTTTATATTTGCACATGGGTGAAATATTTAAGAATGAAACAAGCGGTTTTTTTTTTCTTTTCTTTTTTTTTTATGAATGAAACAGACTAAAGAGGAGAATACACCTGACAGGGTTCGGAATTAAACAAAACAGATTAATGAAATTCGGTTCCGTTAATTCAAATGTATTTTTAATTTGTGAAGATATTATAAAATATTTCAGTTTGCTTTTTTCAAAGGTTTAATTAATATTCGCAACCCAGTACAACACATGTTTTGCGATTTCATTGCCGAAACATGAAAAGGGTTGCTTCTAAGTTTTTCTCTCGCTTATATCTTTGCCGTGATAAAATCCAGTTTTCTTCGTACCCTCGTCCTCTAATTCATAAATACTATTGCCCTTTTTACCAATAACCGTTGCTTTTATAAATTTTGGGGAAAATTTTGAACAATATTTTTTTCTGGCATCACTTTGAGAAAAATATCTGCGATATACTTTGTCGCCTATGTTAAAGTTTTTGCTAGAACTTCTCAAATTGTACCTAACAGCGGATTTTTGAAATGCTTCCTCTATATTTTGTAAAACTTTACTTCGAATTGATTGAATTCGGTCTTTTAAGCTTAACTGTTCACCATCAAATCCTGCAAGTTTACGCAGTAACTCGTAATCCTTTCCATGGGAAACCATGTTTTGCCCAAATAGTACACTGTAAGGACTGCAACCTATAGACTGGTGATAAGAGCTGCGGATAGCTTCAGCAATATCTTGCAAATGTAGGTCCCATTGTGAATGATCATTCGAAATATAAGTTCTAATGCCTGTGATAACTGTTCGATTTATTCTCTCACTGGCGTTAGCTTGCGGGCTGTAAAAAGCTGTTAAAATATGATTTACGCCTCTTTCCAACAGAAAATTCTCAAATTGATGACATTTGAATTGTTTCCCGTTGTCACTAAATAGGGTTTCGGGAGTACCGAAAACTGGGAAAATTTCGTCTTTTAAAAAGGATATAACTAAAGATGAAGAGAATTTCTTGATCGGCTTTAAAAATGGAAACTTTGTAAGATGGTCTAGCAAAACAATCACCCCAATGTTACCACTTTTAGATCTGGGGTATGGACCCAATAAGTCTATATACAAATGTTGAAACGGACGGACTGCGGAGAAGTGGGCAACCATCGGAGGACGCAACGATTGATTTGGTGATTTGTTTTGCTTACAACCATCACACCGAGCGATAAATTCTCTTACGTCTACAACCATGTTAGGCCAATAAAAATTTTTACGTATGTGCGTGAGAGTTTTAGCAATGCCCCCATGACATTTGTTAGGTGGTGAGTGGCAGTTATCAATAACAATAGGAACTAATAATTTTGGAACCCAGAGTTTCCAATTAACCATTTCTTCGTCCACATTACCATTTGCAAAATCACAAAGCTTATAAATTTTATTTTCAACAATTTTAAGATCCGGCAATCTTTCACAGTTGTCTTGAATTTGTCTACGAAGCTTAGAATACTCTTCGGATTCAAATTCTGGAGAACTAAGATCAATTAAAGGCCGAGTTTCTAATTCAAAGATTTCCTCACAAAATGTGCGAGAGAGACAGTCGGGGACCACATTTTGGGAACCACGTCTATGTTCGACTTTAAACCTAAAACCCTGTATTTTTAGCGACCAACGGGCAAGTCGGCCTGACAAGTCAGATTGCCTCATCAACCATTGAAGGGACGCGTGATCGGTAACCACCGTAAAATCTTGCCCTTCAATATAAGGTCGGAACTTTTTTAACGCAAGCATGACCGCCAAACATTCCAATTCAGTCACGCTATAGTTTGACTGGGCCTTGTTTAATTTTTTTGAAAAAAATGCGATGGGCATTTCCTGTCCAGACTCATTGGCTTGGGCAAGTACAGCACCCACTCCTAATTTGCTGGCATCGCATTGGAGGATGAAGGGCTTGGTGTAGTCAGGACTAACCAAAATTGGAGCTGACGATAGCTTACTTTTCAGTTGATCAAAGGCCAACTGAGCCTCCTCATTCCATGTAAATCCTTTACCCTTTTTCAATAAATTTGTCAGTGGAACCGTCAGTGTGGCGAAGTTATCGACGAAACGCCGATACCACCCTGCCATGCCGAGGAATCTTCTAAGTTGCTTGACCGAAGTCGGTGGTGGATAATCGGTTACAGCCGAAATTTTGTCACAGTCTGTACGTAACGTCCCATTTCCCACTACATATCCCAAGTATCCAACTTCCTTAATACAAAATTTACTCTTCGTAACGTTAATCGTTAGACCAGCTTTGCGTAACTGAAAAGCGATTTCGGACAAGACGGACAAATGATTATCGAAAGATTCCGATATAATAAGTAAATCGTCTAAATAGACGAATACTTCGTTTTTAAGATGAGAAGGGATTACGCGGTCCATCAAGCGACACAGCGCTTGTGGGGCGTTGCATAAGCCAAACGGCATTACGCAATATCTATATAACGGACGATTTGGGACAGTGAAACACGTTATATCACGTGATTTCTCGGACAGGGGAATTTGCCAAAAGGCACGACGTAAATCGAGGGAAGATATAAATTCGGCTTTGGGTAAACGGCTAAGAATACCCTCAATATGGGGTAGCGGATAGGCGTCCTTTACAGTAACGCTATTTACTTTTCTCGAATCGAGACACAGACGGACTTTATTGGGTTTACGTACTAAAACTACCGGACTGGACCATGGACTATTAGGGGCTTCCTCGATAACGCCTAGACGGATCATCTCATCAATTTCTTCGTGTACTAATTTTTCAATGGCTGGGGATATTGGGAAATAACGTTGTTTGATCGGACGGACGTTGGGCTCAAGTTCAATTTCGTATTCCATAAGGGAAGTTCTTCCCAATCCTTCGTTTTCACACGAGGGAAAACAATTTTTCACCGATTCTAGTCGCAACATTTGATCTTTTGTTAAATCGTGAATTTCATAGTCAGTTTTAGGACCAATATTTTCATTTAGATCAATTGCTGAAATAATATCTGGAGCTATTTTAAACAATTTCCAAAAATCAACTCCAAGTATTACGTCTTGTGAAAGTTTGGGAACTACATAAAAGTCAAGTAAATGAACATCGTTGTTAAACGAAACGTTAAGAGAAATGTGTCCAAAAACAATTTGTTCTGTACCATCCGCTGTAGTAATACGAGTGCGAATACTTTTTAACACATTTTTCTCAGAAACTTCCTTGGCCAGAGTACCGCCAATGCATGACACTTGGGCACCACTGTCAAGCAATCCTAAAACTTTTCTATTTAACAACTGTACCTCCGCATAGGGTCGCAAATCATTATTTTTAGTTGTAAGGGTGTTTACATGTGATAACGCTTTTTGGGCAGTTTTGGTCTTTTTCCAAAACTGTTTAACACGTTCAGCAGAACGATAAATTTTATGATTGATTGGAGAATTTCCAAAAATGGCATTTCTTTTCTCATTGTAAATACGAAGACGAACATCATAAGGTACTAAAGCTCGATGTTTAATTCCGGTAGGGGAAGTAAAATGTGGTTTATTTTGCGAGTATAAAATTTGAATTTGGTCATTGTTTGGTCTTGGCGAAGACTTCATTGTGAAGCTTCGCTCCGTATTTAGTTTCCCGGATTGCAGAACTTACAGCGGGGTTTGTACACTCCGATGGCTCCGCAACCGTAACAAAATGTAGTTCTTTCTTCCAAACAATCAGTAAAACGGTGACCATCTTTATGACAATTCCAACATGTGAGTCTTTCTACAGGACGCCGATCTAATGGACGTCTAACTTCATCAACTTCACTTGGAATGTCTAAATTTTCCAATTCTGGATCGTTACCTAACTCGTGAATCTGTCTACGCGTAACATTACTACGATTTGTATTCGCAAGGTGAGTATTACCTGTTGAAACCTCATTTAACAAATTTTCACGTCTAAGGCAAAGTCTTCTGAGTTGGCTTACAGAATATACTGTGACGTAAAGAAGTCGCTCACGGACCTCTGGGCGTAAGCCTCTTTGGAGGATTTCTACCAACTCCGACTCTCTCAAAGGCGTATGCATATTTTCGGCTATGCGAAGGATAGCATTTTTATAATCGTCAAAAGACTCAGAGGAACTTTGTTTACGGGCTCTCATGTCTTCTTTAAGTTCAGTGTCGGTTTTATAATCTTCAAAATTAGTTCGTAATTCCTCGCAAAGTAATGGCCAGGTCACACGGTCAACCGTACGACGAAAACGCCAGTACCAGGATTTTGCTTCATTAATAAAAAGACATTGAACGTTTTCGCAAAGGGCATTAAAGTTACCTCCTAAAGTGTCAATTACCTGCGATTCGACGCGATATATAAAATTTTCAACAGAAATATTTCCAGCCCCATCAAATTGTATATCCCAATTTCTGATAGTATTCGCTATTCTACCTGCATTGGTTATAATTGAAAAATCATTAGCACGACGACCCGGCCTATTTGGTGAATTATCCTGCCTGTGATCGGGTGGGAGAACTGGCATTTCAAGTGGCCAAGCGCGTTCTGAAGGTGTTTCATTCCGTTGAGTAACATGAGGTTCGACATTAGGAGCATAAGCACCCATGCCTAAACGGTCCAAAGCATTAGCCAAAGAAGATTCAATACGTTCTTCAAGAGTACGTGTAATACGTTCCTCTAGTTCATTAAAAATGGTTGCCTGGCGTGCTGACACGACCGCGGAAACAATATTTCTAATTCTAGCATCATCATTATTACTGGTGTTTAATTGGTTATTAGAACCAGCTGATAGCGAGTTCAGCTCTGGAAGGGAAAGACCCCCCACTGCACCCTGTAAATCACTTGGTGTTTGTGATTGATTATTTGGTTGTACTGACACATTTGGTCGATTGTTTTGAGACCTAGTTATGGCTCCTGTAGATGAAGCTGGTTTTGTAGCACACTGGGCACTATCGCATATTGCTCTACATTGAGGGCATGTTTTATTTCTTTTAAGCCAATTTAGTAAACAACGCTTGTGGAATTTATGGTTACAAACTGTTTTTAATACATCTTCATCGCTGGATAAATTTTCACGACAAATCGTACAAATTTGTGTGGAAATATCGTCAGTACTGTGACGCAGTGACATTTTGAAATATTTTGAAATAAAATTTTGACTAAATTGAAAAACGTTATATATTGTTATTTGTGAACTTTCAAATGCTTATTATGTTTGGTCTTACTTTCATTTTAAAATTAGGCTGTTACAAAAAAAATACAAATTATAATCAAAAATCTCAACAAAAAAAATGGCAAAAATCACTCTGGTATAGTTTCTGGATTCCAAAATAAATCTATAATTCCTCAAGTGATTGACCCATGAAAACTAATGTATAAGTATCAAATAACTTCTTTGTGGTACAAAGATCATGTTAACAAAATCTACTGCAATTCCAACAATTAAGTTATAAAATTCAGACGGACAAAAATAAATGATTTGAGTTATTAATATTTGGTTATTTAAACAAACTTAAAGTTTATCTTAATAAATTCCGAAAATAGTACTCAAAATAAAAAATTAAAAAAAAATATTCGTAGTTAAAAATTTCCGTGTTCAATCTGCCTAAAAATTTAGGGCCCACGAATTATCGAGTGCCCCACGTTGGGAGCCATTCTGTTATGGAACCGCGCATAGTTTTTGGTTATAGATAGAAGTTAAGTGGGTATTTTAAATTGTTAAGATCTTAAGGCGTGTGCACCTAGATTTTACACCGGCAGCTTCAGTTTCGTGGTTTCGTTTACCAGAGATCTTAATTAATTCCCAAACTACACGGGCACAACAAAGAAATTTGTGCACACTTTAACACTGAAATTACTACAAACGGACTTTAATTATAATAGAGATTTTTGTTTTTATTGTATCAGCAGGCCAAAATTAAACGACCTGCTCTAAACCCTACCCTTCCTATGTCTCTATGGTGTAACAGAGACCCAATTTAACAACCCAAAAATAATATGATTTCAGACCAAAATTATTTTATAATTAACACATTTTGTTATTTATTAACTTTTAGAAATATAAAGGATCAATAAACATTGTTTTTATACTAACGATATCAAAACAAATTATATGAATTTTGTTGTATATGACAAAAAAAAAAATAATAATAGAAAAAAAATTATAATCTAAATATAAATGGAACCTTACTTTTTTTCTATGATCAATTTATACATATGAAAACAAAAATCAGAAACCAAGTAAAACATTTAATAAAAAAACATGCAAAGCCTAACTCAATAATAATAAATTCCAACAAAGAAATATAATGTTAAAGAACAAAAGAAATAACCAAAACAAAAATTTGTACAATCAAAAAAAATCAACTTACATTATTTTGTTACTGTTGTTTTCGTCGGAGTTTGAAGGCCTTCTCTTCTCCAGAAACGTTGATTTATTTGTTGTTCTTTTACTCCTTTCTTGTTGTTGCTTTTTTTTTTAAATTATGGATTATTGAGCTTACAAAAAAAATAGGCACCACTGTTAGCAAATCTTATTTTAACACTAAATTTTATAATTTTTAAATTTATAATTCACAAATTTTTCATTTGGTAATTAATTTTCAGATTTTTACTCTGATTAATATCATTAGTATGTAATTAAATTTCTATTTTTTTTCTATTTCACAAAACACTGATTTTATTTTTAGACATTAAACAAAAAAAACTTTCACTCCTTTCTTGTTGGATTCTTCTTTACTACTAAAGTAAAGGAGATCAACAAAAAGGAATAAAGGAGAAATGACGGACAAAACTTTGAGACAGTACTAAAATTTAGTACTATAAAATAATGAATGGAAAAATTTGTGAATGAAATAAATTTATCAATAAAAACAAAAAAAATAGGGAATAAAAAAAATGTTAAACAAATAGAAACAGATAGTATTTCGGAAGGACAAGGATGGGAGTTTTGAATTATTTAAATGAATTTTAATTTGCAAGGTTATTTTAATGAAAGTTTTACATTGTTTGTTACTTTTAAATGTTAGAATAATTAAAGTAGGAGTATAATTAGGTTTTTAGTAGGTACTTAAATTTAAAAAAAAATAATTTAGTTGCAAATATTAATTTGTAGTTACGATTCAGTAATTGGTGAAATATTTCCCTTTTTATTGTCCTTTAGATAAGGAGACGTAATTGGAGAGTTGTGAAGCAAAAATTAATAATTTTTCTTTTTGGGTATGATTAGGAATCCTCGTTTCGACTAAATGAAGAAGCTGAAGACTCAACTTAGAATTATTTAAGCTGGATGAAAAAAATCTTCTTCATAAATTGACACGTGTAAATTCAATGGGTTATGTAACGTTGTATATTTTAATGAGGAATTGCGGGGCCTATATTAGTTCATGGAAAGCTTGGAGTCACTAGAGGTGTCTCCAGGAATATATTGGACCCTTCTTCCAATGACCACGTTACGTAATCCTACCAAAACTTATTGTATTTTCTTTTAAATGAAGGATGTAAATTTATTAATAGCCTTATCACTTTCCAATAATTTAAAAATTTACTCTGTTTGTAACACTTTTAATGGTTTAATAATTTAGAGATAAACTTACTTCTTTAAGAATCACAATGTAAATCCCGGAAATATGAACAAATTTTATATTTGCACATGGGTGAAATATTTAAGAATGAAACAAGCGGTTTTTTTTTTCTTTTCTTTTTTTTTTTTATGAATGAAACAGACTAAAGAGGAGAATACACCTGACAGGGTTCGGAATTAAACAAAACAGATTAATGAAATTCGGTTCCGTTAATTCAAATGTATTTTTAATTTGTGAAGATATTATAAAATATTTCAGTTTGCTTTTTTCAAAGGTTTAATTAATATTCGCAACCCAGTACAACCCTCTATTACTAAGTGGAGGGTATAAAAATATAAAAAGTACCAAAGTACCATTTTTTACCCCTTTTTACCCTTAGGAATCCGAATTTCCAGAAAGTCTTTTTTTTGGGAATGTTTTTTCGTTAGATGATCCTACATTTCAAATTTCAAAATCATTGGATTTTTTTTTTTTCTCAGAAAAAATAAAAAGTACCAAAGTAGTCGCTTTTTCCCCATTTTCAACCCCTCGTTGTTACCCCTTAAAATCAACATTTCCAAAAACCCAGCCTTAGTGGATATGTATTCCGGGAGGTAAAACTACAATCCAAATTTCAAGACTCTAGCTTCAGTGATTTGGGCTGTGGGATGATGCGTGATTAGTATGTCAGTCAGTCAGTCATCAGTCAGTCACGTAACTACTTTATATATAAAGATAATATGGCATTCACACTAGCGACATTAAACAAGTTGTTCAAGAAAACACCAGTAACAGAATAAAAACGTAATGGACACAGAACAAAGACTTGTGAACTCCGTATAAGGTCACTTTCATCATCATAAAAAATACTCTAATCGAATTCATAAATTTACTATATAAAAAGGCGCACAGAATTTTTGAGGTTTTCTATACCGAAAAGTTCATGGGATAAGGGATTTTCTGTTTTATTACAACGATTATGTAATTGCATCAGTCCAAAGGGAAAAAGTCCTCGAAGTACTCTTATCCTCAAAACCTGTGGATTTTTGTTATATTTTCTCTACTGAAACGATCAGAACATTCAAAGGAAGTTACAACAAGTGAGAGTGTTAAATTCGGCTGTGCCGAATCTTTGATGCCCTCCAACATGTTAAAATACATAAAAAAAATTCAGAGGCGTTTTGGGGGTTGGTGGGGGTGATTGGGGATACCTTCCCCGACGTGATAAATGTTTACTAAATTATTTATTGTGCTTTTTAACTTTAGTTATACCATTTTCTCATAATTTTTATGTTTTTTAATCCACGCCCATTAAAGGGGGCGGGGCAAAAAACAATATTTTGTTGCCCCTCGGGGTCTAAGTGAATGACTTTTAACTTCTTCTGACATAAAAAGGTTTCATTTGTTTAACAAAAATGCAAAATGATGCGGCGTTTTTATAGAGGTTTTTTAAGTTCTTTAAGGGGGAACTTTTTTGCCCCTTATCCGATTTCAACCATTTCCTAACTTAACCGGCCTATGACCATGAGACACATTCGTGCCAATTTTCAGGAGACTAGCTCTTTTATTTTGGACTGAATCGTGCTTTATACAGACGGATGGACGGACGGACATTCACAGAATGTCTTAGAATCGATCATGGATCAAAAATATTTACACATTATGGGATCCCCGACCGATATTTCGATGCGTTACAAACGGAATGACAAAGTGAATATACCCCCCATACTGTGGTTGGAGGGTATAAAAAGGCAACTAAATTTTCTGCAATATAACGACAAAAGCTTATGATAGTTGTTTTTAACAGTTGTTTTTACTGAAATATTAATTGACCCCAAGTTTGTTGTTTAACTGAAATTTTTTGAGTATTGAAAAAATCATGAGTGGTTTTTGATAGAAAAGAGTTTTTAGAGAGCAGTGTTGCCACTTTCTGGATAATTATCCAAAAGTGGGACAATTTCAAAATCCTTGGATAATTTTTGATAATGAAATTTTTTGTGTAATTTTTGTGTAATTTCGCCTCAGCAAAGTTCTAATTTTAATAATATTTAATATTTTTTTTATCATTTTATCGACATTTTCGGTTAAAAAAAAGCAAGGATTGGTACCAATTCGATAAAAGTATTGGTATTGGTATTGGTTTTTAAAATTATATTAGTATTGGTATAGGTATTGGTTTTCATTTTTTGTTGAATTGGTATAGGTTTCGGTATTGGTTTTGAATTATTTAGGTATTGGGTATTGGTATTGGTTTTAGCCTCGAATCGGTATCGGTTTTTAATAAGTATTGGTATTTATCTTATATCGGTTTTGGTATTTGTATGCAAAAGGTTTTGTCGTTAATATTAATTAATTTAAAGAAAGTCGTCCTTCTGTCCGCCCCACAGTGCACACTGGGGCGAGATAATAGGTTTTTTGGCCAAAAGTCTCTACAGGTCGTAAATGTTAACCGATTTTTTTGAAATTCAGAATATAAGCCTATTTTAAGGTAATAAATAAGTGCCTTGAAAGTTTTTGAAATCGAACCTACAAGGAAACTATTTCAGGGTGGACACTTAATTTTTAATAAAATTTACAGATGTTATAGATGAAACAAATGAAGAGAAACTTGTCTTTTGTTTATGTATTTGAATTAGAGATGGTCTGTGGTCCCGTAATTTGCGTGACTCAAAAAACCACGTGATTCAGGCGTGAGCGATTTTTATTTAAATCACGTGATTATAGATTGATTTTCATTTAAATTTAGTACTATATTGGGGTAATAAATAAGTGACTTGAAACTTTTTGAAATCGGACCTACAAGGAAACTATTTCAGGGTGGACACTTCATTTTTAACAAAATTTACAGATGTTATAGATGAATCAAATGAAGAGACACTTGCCTTTTGTTTAAGTATTTGAATTGGAGATGGTCTCTGGTCCCGTGATTCACGCGTGAGCGTGAGTGATTTAAATCATTTGGTTATAGAGTGATTTTCATTTAAGTCAAGTGACTATATTAAGGTAATAAATAAGTGCCTTGAAACTTTTTGGATTCAGACCTACAAGGAAACTTTTTCAAGGGTGGACACTTCATTTTAAATAAAATTTACAGATGTTATAGATTAAACAAGTAAAAATACACTTGTCTCTTGCTTATGTATTTGAATTGGAGATGGTCGCTGGTCCCGTGATTTGCGTGACTCAAAAAAGTGATTTTCATTTAAATCACGTGATTGTGAGTTGAAAAATTCTGAGTGAGTGTCTAGAGAGTGAGTCGAATTTTTGCGTGAGGGATGTTTTTTATTTTGAAAAAAAATATTTTTTAGCAGTATTTGCATTCAGAATTAAGTCTAACTTTAAACAAAATAGTACATGCTTAACCATTTTGGACAAAGATTCATTTTTTTTTTTTTATTGAAAAAGGTACCTATTTAGTAAAATTAGCACCGGCTGCTTAACCATTTTGGACAAAGATTAATTTTTTTTTGGAAAAACCCAGCAAAAATTAGCATTACTAGTAATGGGTTTTGTAATTCGAAACAGATGTTAATAAGTAGTTACTTATTGAATGAAACACTAATTATTTTAACAAGGGCGTGAGACAAAAATAACTAGTGAAGAGTATGGAGATAAATAAGTAGTTACTGCCTCGGATTACAAATAAGGAGTAAAAACCCATTACCATTAAGAAGTAACATAATTAGTTAATTAAAACTTTTAAAATTTAACTTGTTTTTACTAAAACTTAAAAATTGCGTAATTTTTATTAAGTTTTTAAGTACTTTTTAAGTTAATTGAATTGTAAAGGTTAAAAACTGCAAGTGCATGAAGATATTATTACTTAGAGGTGCTTTTATAACATATTACTGAGAAGTAGTTACTTTTGGGCTTAAAATAATGTTAATGGTAATGGGTACTCATTATAAATAATGTACTTGGTAATGATTACTTTTCACAACTCATTACCATGTTTTTGCTGGGAAGGTACCTATTTAGTAAAATTAGCACCGGCTGATCTCAAAACTCTTGTAAAAAAAAATTAATGTTCCGTTATTCCAGAAAAGCCTGTATTTCAACTTTTTATGCATTTTTAATATTTGGATTTATTTGCTATTTTATTAATTTATTTCGTTATTTTCAAAATAAATAGCTTCAAAATGTTTCAATTAGTGGAATTTGATAATAAATTAAATCTAAAAAAAAATAATATTAATTAATAAAAAAATTCAAATTTTTCGTTTTTTCTTGAATTTCTGTGCTGATGCACATTGCATTTAATGCACATATAAATTCCGGTGTTCAAGTGGAGATATTTATACCCTACACCACTCTGTGGTACAGGGTATAATAAGTTTGTGCTGATGTTTGCAACTACTCGAAATATTATTCCTAGACCCACCTTTAAGTATACTGATCGACTCAGAATAACTTTTTGAGTAGATTTAGCGATGTCCGTCCGTCCGTCTGTCTGTCCGTCCATGTAAACGTTGTAAATATGATACAGGTCGCAATTATAAACCGATTTGGCTGAAATTTGAAACTTAAGCTTCTTTTGCCCCAAGGACGAAGCCTATTGAAATACAAACGTCCCCTATAATTTGACTCAAGTGACTATTATTGGCGTATTATAACAGATATCCTTTCGAAATTTGGTAGGTAATCGTTTTTTGTATTCACAAATTATCATTCCAAATTTTAAAGGAATCGGACCAGTTCCTCTGGTAGTCCCCATACAAACCACCCTCCCGATATTCACATAAATCTCTCAAAATTCATGAAAGTTGGAAGTATTTGATTAAAATTTTGTTTTTATGTGCTACAGGTGTACTTTGGTAACTTACTTTTATCTGAATATAATCAGATCATTTTTGGACTTGGTCCCCTTTATAAAAATTTGGACCAATATTAAGTTAAATCGGTCTATTGGAATCAAAAATAAGCCAATTCCACTAAAATTTTGTCTGTGTGTGTTTTCTACACTAATTAAAGATTTAACAAAAGATAGATCCAATCGGTCCATGTTTGGACTTGGGACCCATTTTTCGGAAAACACTGGTGTAGGGTATTATATGGTCGGTCTTGACCGACTATAACTTTCTTACTTGTTTTTAATTGCAGAAAGATGAGACTTAACATTTGTAACAAAATATACCTGAACTTCATCCTTTTCATACATAAATATTTTTTTAAAAAGGTGATCGAAATGGGTTATCATGCATGGGGCCCCTTTTTCATTTTAGATCTTTTGGCAATTGCGATTACACGGGTCAATTTTTTTCTTATATGGGTTCACACTTACGAACGCAAACAAGTTGTTTAACAAAACACCAGTAACAGAATAAAAACGTAATGGATACAGAAAAAATAATTTTTTAAACACGTAGCCCTTAAACTCACAAACATAGCAAGTGTTAACTGCACATTATGCGTTCTTTAATTCTAATATAATATGACTGTGCCTCTAATAAAACAATAAAATTTTTTTTCTGGATTCTGGTGTTGTGACATAAAATTTTGTAACGTCTGCTTGATTAAAATTTTGGAATTTCCAAAAAAGGACATTAGTATTTTTTTAACAACGCAAAGAAGAGTGCAGTGACATTCAATGTACATATATTAAATATTAACAATGTTTGCAAAAGAAAAAATTTCATCACAGAAAAGGTCTAAATTTTTTAAGATCTACTTTTATTATGGGTCATAAAAACCGTGACAAAAAGTATTTCTTTTATGTTTTTATGGCTTTTAAAATTCAAGTAGCTAACTCCGTTTTGTTATGTGACATTGCAAGCAAACGATTACTGATCGATGTAACATCTTTTGCAATTCGTTAGTCAGGTAAAACCTAATAATGTGATGGAAAGAAAATGTTTGACGTCACAATTAAAACAAACGAAAATAAGAATACAAAAAACCTAAACAAAACCGATATATGTATATATATATTTCCTTTATTTACATAAAATAGTAAGATAAATATGTATTAACTAAATTATATAAAAGTTCATAATGAACATAGGGCGTCAAAACCGATACGAAAGTAGAAAAAAATTAATTGGTATTGGTTTTTTATTGGTATTGGTTTTGAAGAATAAAAGTATTGGTTTTTAATTAGTATTGGTAGTGGGGAATCGGTATTGGTTTTTTATCGGTATTGGTAGCGCACAAATAAAGGTATTGGTTTTTAATTGGTATTGGTTTTCAATTTGAATTGGTATTAACGAGTATTGGTATCGAAAAGGTATTGGTACCCATCATTGAAAAAAAGTCATTGGCAACAAGGACTTTAGAAATTTTGATTACAAAATACTAGATAATATATGACGGACATGCATTTTTGGACCATAAAACATCGTCTTAAGTTTTGGAAATTGAAATTTTTTCTAGAGAATTCCTCTTCCAAAATCTGAAAATTGTTCTTAAACTTCTTTTAATATTACCTTTCTCCCATTTTTCAGTTATTACAATTTTCAGACGAGCAGACATGTGAGTCGACATGTTAAAATATTCTGAATAAAGCTCTTGTTTTCATAGCCTTAACACAAACTGAATAAATAATTTTATGTAGTTTGAAATACGGATGGCTCTCCTCATCTTTTGAAATTATTCCAAAAACTATTTGACAAGCGGAATAAATATTTAACATACACGGTACCCCGAGAGGACAAATCTAACTGAAATACTAATCGTCTAAACCAGCGGTTACCAACCTATGGTACGCGTACCACTAGGGGGTACGCGAAACTGTTCGCGGGGGTACCCCAAATTTTAGTAATTTGGACATTCGTTTTAGATTAACCTTTTAATACTGGCTCGGCATCTGGCTTCCAAAGTTTTCCATAACGTCAGGTTTTCAAGAAAGTTGAGGTCAAAGTTCACAAAAAACGTACTTTTGTGCAATTTAGAGAGCATTTTTTGCGATTTTTTTGGATGATATTTTGAGATCTGACCACTTGTTTTCGATTAACCTTTTGATGGTGATTCCTAATATGGTTCCCAATTTTTTTTTTGACGCCTGGTTTTTGAACAAATTTATGTCAAAGTTTCTCAAAAAACTTGTTTTTGGGCATTTTTGAGACGGGTTCTAATAGAGTGGAAATTTTAGTACAATTTTGTGAAGCTCAAAATGCCCTTCCATTGTAATTGGGGGTGTTTCCCTCGAATTAAAAAAACATTTTAAAAAAAATTATATATTTTTTTAAGAGTTCAAAAAACATCCATTGTTTTAATTTTTGGTGTAGAATTGACTGGTGAAATCAGATTTACAATACTTTCTTTTGCTTTGCAGAAAAATCAGCTCAAAATCCGCGTTTTCAGATGCATTGAACTTACCACCCAAAGGAGCGAACATTTTTCCAAAAAATACCAGCATTGTTTTGATCTCCCCGAAATCCTTCAAAAAAATTATAATACCCGCAGATATAAAATTTCAGAATTAACTCTAATATTTATATATATATATATATGGGGCATTCCAGGCCAAATCACTCACTTTTAGACCCGACCCCTTTCGATTTATTTTATTTTTGGATATGTTTTAGTACTTATTAAATGCAACTCGGACAGCAATTTTCAGCCTTTTATTCCAAGATGGCGTTGAGTAATCAATTTTTCAAAATGGCGATTTTTTCAAAAAAATTGAAAAATTAAAATTTTCAATTAATTTTGACCAGTTAAAAAAAAAGATATCTTAAAAAAAGTTTGACAACGTTTTGTTGGTATTTAAATGTAGTTTTAGAAAAAAATATTAAAAAAATTATTGGAAGTAATTACACCGTACAATACTACTTTTAACACCAGAACGAGACCATATACACTTGAAAGTAGAGCTCCTCTGGAGTAAAACTGCATTTACAGTTTTTCATTCGGTGATCATTTGTCCTTTTTAGAGGACTTTAAAGTTTTCAAGGACATTTAAAGTAAAAAAAAAAATATATTTCTACTTATCCTACGATGCTGAGATAAAAAGCAAATGAAAGAAGAAAGTCTTCTCAAATTTTTAAACATGTCCGTTTTGTCATATCAGGTTAAAAGGATGTCAATAAGGTCCTTTCAAAATTTTGTCCTTTAATATCCTTTAGAATTTCCAGCCATTTCTTCCGGAAAAAATGTATGTTAAGGACATTGATATGCACTAACACATTGTTAAATTTCATCCTTCTCACTTTGTTAGTTTAGTGTAAAAAAAAAAAATAAGTTTTTATATATAACTGAAAATATATTTTTTATTTACACATAGCCTCCCAAATATTAACCCATTTTCTTGGAAAAAAAATGTAACACATGAATAAATGGATATACATGTGAAACTGGACCCTGCATGGAGTAAAAGTAAGTTCACAGTTTTTAATTCGGTGATCCGGTCTCCTTTTAAATAAACTTTTAAGTTACAAATGACATATAAAATTCAAAAACTTTTTAAAATTACTTCTATTAGTTTGTTGCGGAAATGGTGATATAAAGTCAAACTCAAGAATTTCAGAGGAAGTTTTTCGGCTTTGCCTTAATTTTAGGTTGTTGTTTAAAGCAAGAGTTAAAAAAATATATTTGCTGTGTTTTTCAATAAGTGGATTTATTTTCTGATTAATCTTGTTTTGCTTAAAAAAAATATTTTAACATACTAAAACTAATTTGGAATATTTTTTTCCGTAACCTACAATAAATTTGCAATTATAATCCGAAAAAAATAATGAACAAATTTGGAAAATGAGAAAAGTTATAAATAAAACAAAATTAACAAAATTAATCCAAAACGGATTTATTAAATCCTAAAATTTATTTGGATTTATTTTGATTTATTTATAACTTTTTTAAGTTTCCAGATTTTTTTATTATTTTTTAGGATGATAATTGCTTATTTATCGTAGATTATGGAAAAAAAATATTCCAAATTTGTTTTGGCATTTTAATTTATTTATTTTGAACTAAATAAGATTAATCCGAAAATAAATCCACTTATTGAAAAACACAGCAATTGTCATACATATAGCATATACTTGCATAAGTAAAAGTACAAATAAGTAAACACGTGATTTTTATACGATTTATTTACATATAGACTTCAAATGATGCATTTTAATATTAGTTAACAAAATTATAAAGA
This sequence comes from Pegoplata infirma, assembly GCA_963921195.1. Lineage (NCBI taxonomy): Eukaryota > Metazoa > Arthropoda > Insecta > Diptera > Anthomyiidae > Pegoplata > Pegoplata infirma. The sequence continues at coordinate 15,964,636 of OY992541.1, forward strand.
CAATCCATTAGATTGTTAATAAAACTATTAAAAAAAATTTAAAATCTAAAAACTAAACCAAACAAAAAAAAAACATAAATTATTAACCCAAAGAAACAAATTCATTTGTTTTTTTAAATCTCTCACTTTGGTTAACATTGTACATGGTATTTAAAGGAGACCGGATCACCGAATAAAAAACTATGAACGTACTTTTACTCCATGGAGGGTCCAGTTTCACATGTATATCCATTTATTCATGTGTTAGATTTTTTTCCAAGAAAATTGGTTAATATTTGGGAGGCTATGTGTAAACAAAAAAATATATTTTCAGTTATATATAAAAACTTATTTTTTTTTACACTAAACTAACAAAGTGAGAAGGATGAAATTTAACAATGTGTTAGTGCATATCAATGTCCTTAACATATATTTTTTCCGGAAGAAATGGCTGGAAATTCTCAAGGATATTAAAGGACAAAATTTTGAAAGGACCTTATTGATATCCTTTTAACCTGATATGACAAAACGAACATGTTTAAAAAATTGAGGAAGCTTTCCTCTTTCATTTGCTTTTTATCTCAGTATCGTAGGATAAGTAGAAATATATTTTTTTTTTTTTACTTTAAATGTCCTTCAAAACTTTAAAGTCCTCTAAAAAGGACAAATGATCACCGAATGAAAAACTGTAAATGCAGTTTTACTCCAGAGGGGCTCTACTGTCAAGTATATAAGGTCTCGTTCTGGTGTTAAAAAAAAAGTTGAAATTTGTCTTACAGTGTTATCACTTATTTTTTAACGTTTAAAAATTAAAATCGACTTTTTGAAAAAGTCCGAAACCTTAAATTTTTTTTTACAAACGTCTAAAAGCTCCCCAGCAGAAATAAATCGAGATTTTGGCGACACAGCATCTGTTTATAGCATACCGTAGCGCATCCAAAGAGCGCTCTTAGGGATGCAGTAAAAGGAAGGGGAAAAAATTTTAATTTTTTTTTAAGATTTTTTATATAAAACTTATAATGTGTAATTATTTTTTGATAAAATTTCACACTTGCTTTCCTTTTTAATATTTTTAACACTTTTTGAATAAAAAAACATGAGTTTTAGACAAAGACACATGATTTGACTGCATCATTATTGCGCATTAATCAGCGCTGCAAAGAGCGCTTCAATCATAGCATCTTTGACCGCTGTTCCCAAAAAAAATCCCATAAAAATGTGAAAATGAAAATTTCCGATATTTTTTTGATGTTCACTTCCGATTTTTTTTTTTCATTTTGTTTCACATAAATAAAGTTTTGTAAAGTAAAACGAATGAATTTTTTTGTTACATTTTTTTAAATTTTAGTTATTTGATTTCAACTTTGAATTTACAGCATCTTTATTCTGCTTAAATCAGCTCTACAAAGATACATGAATTCACTGCATCTTTAATCTGCTTAAATCAGCGCTAAAAAGATACATGAATTTACAGCATCTTTATTCTGCTTAAATCAGCGCTCTAAAGACACGTGATTTCAGTGCATCTAAAGAGCGCTGTTTCTGTGTATCCAACTAGCGCTCTAAAGTGGGACATCGCCTTAGGGAATCATGCATGAATTCAATTGGATGCGCTCCTTAACTCAAGTTCCCCTTCCAAAAGCTGCTGAACGTTCAGCAAAATTTCTGCTGGGTCTACTCTTAATTACGCAACTTTTAAGCCATAATTCGAGATGTGATCGCAATTTATTCTATTTTATTTCAAATTTTGAAAATTGCACCATTATTTTTTGACTCTGATTTATTTTATATGGTGCTCCAAAAAAATTACATTGGTAGATACTGACCCTAACTTACCCTAGATATATTAATTTTGAGGCAAAAATACGCCTCACAAAAATTAACAAGTAGAAAAGTTAAATTCGACTTGGCCGAATCTATGAATACCCTCCACAATGCTCTTTTTAAGTGATAGTAAATTTTCTAACGTGAAAAAAATAAAATTTTTGGTTAGAAATATTTTATTTTGTGTAAAAAATTTTTTTTTTATTAATTTAAAAAAAAAAAAAAAATTACTAATTTTTTTTGGGTGTAAAATTTTTTTGAGTGTAAAATTTTTTTTGAGTGTATTTTTTTTTTGTTTTAGTGTAAAAAAATTTTTGTGTGACAAAAATAGCTTGTAAAATATTTTTGTAACTTCCCAATGTTTTTAAAACTTGTTTAACGGGTTTTCAACACGTGAATTTAAGGTGAAACTAATCTGAAATTTACGGTTTTGCTAATAACTTTTGAACCACTGGACCGATTTGGCTGAAATTTAAAACGAACCGGACCAGAGGAACGGCAAACATATATGCCACACTTCAGCACCCTCAGAATTGCCGTTCGAAAGTTACCGTATGTTTTATCTCGTAAATTCCAGAAAAACCCTAGCCGAAATTCACTCATTTGCTTATAACTTTTGAACCACTGGACCGATTTCGTTGGATTGCAATACCAACCTGACCAGGTAAATGCCCAACATATATGCCAAACTTCAGGAGCCTCCGTAAAGTCTTTCAAAAGTTAGCGTGTTTTCAACAGACAGACAGACAGACAGACAGACGGACGGACGGACGGACGGACGGACGGACGGATGGACATCGCTAGATCGTCTTAAAATCGATCGAGGATCACGAATATATATACTTTATGGGGTCCTAGACCAATATTTCGAAGTGTTACAAACGGAATGACAAACTTATATGTACCCTCTATCACTAGAGTGGAGGGTATAAAAACGATCGGACATGGATAAGGTGTTCCGCATGGGCCTTGAAGTTTAGAAAACGGATTACAAGGAAAAATATTAATTTTTTCTGTTTTCTCAATTTTTTTGGTATTTTAAGTTGAGTTTTAATTCAAGTGGTTACAGAATTATAATACGGAGTAAAATGCCTCTCTAATAAGGTACCAAAGACTGAAATCGGTTGAAAATCAGCCAAGTTATTACAACTTCCCCAGGCATCTAACGTATGGCAGAACACTTGATTAAGCAATACAATACGATTTTGAAAATTCATTGAAATTTTCTACTGTAATAACATTTTTTTATTCTTCAAGTTCAAATGTAATAAGATGACAAGTATCTTTCATATTGTGTTTTGCTAACATTTTTTAAATTAGTGCTAAAAATACCTGCATTTTCAACACCCTTTTAAAATCTCTATTTAAAAAAAAAATTTCTTTTTTTGTTTTAAAATTTGGAAAAACCAAAAAAATATTACACTAAAACATGAATAATGAAAAAAAGTTATTACAGTAGAAAATTTCAATAAATTTAAAACAAGGGACTCGTATTTTTTAATTAAGTGGTATGGTACACGATAGATGCCTGGGGAAGTTGTAATAACTTGACTGATTTTCAACCGATTTTAGTTTTTAGTACCTTATTAGAAAGAAATTTTACTCTTCATCATATTTCTGTAATCATTTGAATTAAAACTTAACTTAAAATACCAAAAAAATTGCGAAAACAGAAAAAAATTCATATTTTCCTTGTAATTCGTTTTTTAAACTTCAAGGACCATGCTAAACGCCTTACCCATGTCCGATCGTCCTAAATTTGTGTGAGACGTATATTTACCTCCAAATGAATATATTTAGGGTAAGTTAGGGTCAGTATCTACCATTTTTTTTTTTGGAGCTCCATATAAAATAAATCAGAGCCAAAACATAAAAGGTGCAATTTTAAAAATTAAAAAAAAAATAGAAAGAATTGTGATCACATCTCGATTTATGGCTTAAAAGTTGTGTAATTTAGAGTAGAATTTTTAAAGTTTTTTACAAAAAAATCGAAAGTTTCGGACTTTTTCGAAAAGTCGATTTTAATTTTTAAACGTCAAAAAATAAGTGATAATTGCTTCGAATAATTTTTTCATATTTTTTTTCTAAAACTACATTTCAATACCAACAAAACGTTGTCCAACTTTTTTTAAAATATCTATATTTTTTAATCGTCAAAATTAATTAAAAATTTCAATTTTTTAATTTTTTGGAGAAAATCGCCATTTTGAAAAATTGATTACTTAACACCATCTTGGAATAAAAAGCTGAAAATTGGTGGCCAAGTTGCATTTAATAAGGGCTAAAACATATCCAAAAATAAAATAAATCGAAAGGGGTCGGGTCTAAAAGTGAGTGATTTGGCTTGGAATGCCCCATATATATGTGAAGTTTACTTATACATATATGTGAAGTTTTTTTAACGAAAACAAAAAACTCGTTAGGGGGTACGCGACTGATAAAATTTAAAATTAGGGGTACGCGAGCCAAAAAGGTTGGTAACCGCTGGTCTAAACTATAAAAATACAAAAACTATGATCTCTAAAATTATAAATAAAAAATTTTTTTTTGTTAAAAAACTTTTTTTGTGTAATTTGTGAGATTTTTAGGGTTTTTTTCCCGGGAATTCCCGGGAAATCCCGGTATTTGGATTTCCCGCTTTCCCGGTATTTTTTATGCGGGATCCCGGGAAATTAAAAATACTGAAAAAAGTGGTAAAATCTGCTGAATTGAGCTAAAAAATCTGCTGTTTTATGCAGAAAAATCAACTGATTTTAGCATACAAATCTGCTGATTTCAGATAAGCAATCTAAGCATCTAAAATGTATTTTATTGTTGTAAAAAAGATTTTAAGCATAAAGTTTTTTTTAAACTTATACGAAAACGATTGTAATTTTTTAAAGAACATTTTTTAAGTTTTTTTAAGCTGTTAATTTTTAGTTATTTAAAACTTTTTTTTTTAAATCTTTGAAAAAAATCTTAAAACCAGAGACCATAACCGTTATAAGATTTATTGAAAAAAACTCAAATTAAACTGTTCAAAAATATTATTTTGAAATAGAAATATAAATTTAAAAAATTTATATAAATATCTGTCCAAAATAACAGAAATAAAAAACTTTTATTTTTTTTAACTGTTATCAAATACTCTTTGAGCCTTATAAAATTTGATATATTTAAGTAAAACTAAAATAAACGCATACAAAAGAATCCTATTGATAGCTAATACCTCAATTATTGATTTGAACATTAAAACTTTGATTGATTTGAACAGCGACGTATACAGGAATTTAAAAACGGGGGGGCACAATTCCCACCATTTTTTTCGTCATCGCCTGTTATTATTTATTTTAAACTACACCCTTAACCTCCCCCCCAACACGAAATCCTCTTTATTTATATAAAAAATGTCTCGAAATATTAGATTTTTTTAAAAAATCTCGAAATCTTTGTACAGGAAAAATGTTTAGAATCTATAAATTTTCTTTTAAAAAATTATAAATTTTTGATGATCTATAGAAAAAACTTTTCAGAATCTGAGAATTTTAATAAACAAATAATATCTCAGATTTTAATACAGAAAATGATCTTACAATGGAAGTATCTCAATCCTTATGAACCGATTTGCATTAAACTCAAAATATATATGAGGGTTTCTTCGTCAACCGGGCCACCCTTGTCTCCAAAATTGGAATAGGTATAACATTTTTTTTAAAAAATTTCAAAATTACCTTAAAATATTTATTTTTGAATACCGAGTGGCGGTTTTGAATTTGAATATGGCGGATCCATGATGGCGGCCAATTTGTTTTTAAATATTATATTAAAAAAAAAAATATTAAAATTCTTCATGCACGGGTTCTTGGAGTTGCTTAAGAAGAATTTGCAGTTGGATTTTTAAAATTCAAAATGTCGGATCCAACATGGCGATATTTTTTTTTAAATAACAGATTCACTCAAAACCCTTTACGTACCGGTTTGTTGGGTTGCTAAGATTCTTATTTAGCGACCCCAAAAATTCGGTTATAAAAAGTTTCAAGCAAATCGGGTTATTTTTTAAAAATATTTGTCGCCATGTTGGATCCGCCATTTTGAATTTTAAAATTCCAACTTCAGATTCTTCTTAAGCGACCACATAAAAATGTGTTTAAAGAGTTGACGGAGAAAACCTCATATAAAAGAAACAATTCTAAGGTTGTGGTGTCTCGGCTCATCGGCCACATCGGGGATTTTGGGGTCAAAAAAAGTGATTTTTCATTTTTCTGCCATTTCTTTCTAAGAAACCATATCGCTCATTTACTTGTATAGTGTCATAACTCAAAAAATGTGATTTTTGAGTTAATAATGCAGCATTCTTCGTTATATCATGCTTTATATTGTGTCAAAAATTCGTATTTATATCTTTAAAACTCATCATTTGAGAAGAAAATACGTAATTATTACATTTTCTATGTACCGGCCATTTTCAATGAACAACCAGTTTCAATTGTAAACTTTAAAAGCGTTTTCTGCAAAATGAAACATTTTGAGTTATGACACTATACAAGTAAATGAGCGATATGATGTTTCCATATGAGAATTGATGTTTTTTAATGCCTATCCAACAGGGATACAACCTTGTAAAAATACTTCGTTAAGCATTTTTTTTTCATGAAAATGTGTAAATTTAAAATCGTCTTTTAAGTTTCAGGGAAATCGGTTCATAAGGGTTGAGATACTTCCCTTATCTTATTGTGTGAAAATTGTTTTGTAGATATTAATTTTCATGATTCTGATGCATAATTTTTATTTGATAAAACTAATATTATGTGTTTTTTTTATCATATTTTACTGATTTTTGGGTATAAATTACTTTTTTGAAACAAAATTAAACCCCAGAGTTTTTACAAAAAAAAAATTTTGTTCAAATCAAAATATTTAGAAACTTGTGATTTTTTTTTTGTATAATGCATTTTTGTGTATAAAATTTTAAAATTTTTTAAATCGAAAAGGGGGGGGGGCACGTGCCCCCTGTGCCCACCTCCTGTATACGTCCATGGATTTGAATACAAATAACTGTTATAACAGTTATTTAAAATAAATAAATGTTATTTTAAACTTTTTGAACAAAAAGTTTTTAATTACTGTTATTTTATACTTTTATTGATAAAAATCAAAAAATAAAAGTTATTGCAAATTTTAACACGGGACATCTCTAGAAGTCTTTCCATATATGGGGGTTTTCGTGTCAACTGACACAACTTTTGAAACCGATGTCTTCCGATCGGGATGAAATTTGCACCAAGGTTAGTCCTATTGGATAGTAGTTCAGACACAATTTTTCAACGAGATCGGTCAAGAACTCTCTGAGTTAGAGGGGGTCGAAATTTGACATTTTGGCCAAAGAGGTGTTTATTCTCATCCATGTAACTTCTTACCTATTGTTTTTAGCAAAATGTGTCCCAAAGAGTTTAGATAGCTATTTCTTCAGTCTTTCGAAAAAAAACTATAAAAAAAATAAAAAAAAAATTTTTGATTTTTTTTCTTAAAAATCCAAAACTTTTTTGACTCTTTCCTCAAATTGGGCCCTTTTTTTTTTTTTTTTTTTTGATTCAAAAGAAAGCTTAGGTGATTTCCTTTAAGAGCTGTGGGGTCGCTTAGTGGGATGCGAGTGGGATATCTATGAAATTTTTTTTTTTTAACTTTGGAACACAAAAAACCGTTCTTCAATTTGCACTATTAGGCGTGGGATAGCTAACCAGTTTTCGATTTCGATCCGCGATACCCTCTAATTTTTTTAGGTTCGAAAAAGAAAGCACGAGCCAAAAAATGGGGGCGATGGGGAGGGGCCATATGGCCCCTCATTGGGGTCAAAGTTGGGCGTAAAGAGGTTAAAATCCTCAAAAAGCCCCAAAACTCCCCTAGAAACGCCCCTGGAGGGGTGCAATGTGAGACCGACCTCCAAAAATTTTCTGCCCCCAATATTTTTCTTGAACATACCTTACCCCTATTTCCACTTCCTATGGGGGCTCCCATACAAAACATTTTTAAAAAATTTGATCCTACCATTCTAACTTACCCTAAAGTGCCCCAAGTGGAGCCAAATGTATGACCGACCCCCATTATTTTATTAACTCCAACATTTTTTGCAAACATACCTACAATGTATCTTTAACCCTTAAGGTGGTCCCCATACATTTCTTTTATTTTTTATAAACTTGTTTTATTAAACCAGCTCCTACCGCCCCTACAGTGCCTCCTAGAGAGGCAAAAATTACGACTAACCCCCATTATTTTTTAGTTACCAACATTTTGTCCGAACATCATAACACCCTATCTCCACTCCCTAAGGGGCTCGCATACATTATAAAAACATGTATTTTAAAAAACTAATAAAAAAATAAAAAAAATTGTATGGGGACCCCTTAAGAGTTGAAAATAAAGGGTAGGTATATTCCGAGAAAATGTTGGAGTTGAAAAAATATTTGGGGTCGGTCATACATTTTACTTCTATAGGGGCACCCTACGGACAGTTAGAGCGGTAGGAGCAAATTTTATAAAATGTCATTTTGTATGGGAGCCCCCTTAGGAAGTGGAAATAAGGGTAAGGTATGTTCAAGAAAAATATTGGGGGCAGAAAATTATTGGAGGTCGGTCTCACATTGCACCCCTCCAGGGGCGTTTCTAGGGGAGTTTTGGATCTTTTTGTGGATTTTTACCTCTTTACGCCCAACTTTGACCCCAATGAGGGGCCATATGGCCCCTCCCCACCGCCCCCATTTTTTGGCTCGTGCTTTCTTTTTCGAACCTAAAAAAAATAAAAGAGTATCGCGTCTCGAAATCGAAAACTGGTTAGCTATCCCACGCCTAATAGTGCAAATTGAAGAACGGTTTTTTGTGTTCCAAAGTTAAAAAAAAAAATTTTTCATAGATATCCCACTCGCATCCCACTAAGCGACCCCACAGCTCTTAAAGGAAATCACCTAAGCTTTCTTTTGAATCAAAAAAAAAAAAAAAAAGGGCCCAATTTGAGGAAAAAGTCAAAAAAGTTTTGGATTTTTAAGAAAAAAAATCAAAAATTTTTTTTTTATTTTTTTTATATTTTTTTTTCGAAAGACTGAAGAAATAGCTATCTAAACTCTTTGGGACACATTTTGCTAAAAGCAATAAATAAGAAGTTACATGGATGAGAATAAACACCTCTTTGGCCAAAATGTCAAATTTCGACCCCCTCTAACTCAGAGAGTTCTTGATCGTTGAAAAATTGTGTCTGAACTACTATCCAATAGGACTAACCTTGGTGCAAATTTCATCCCGATCGGAAGACATCGGTTTCAAAAGTTGTGTCAGTTGACACGAAAACCCCCATATATAATGCATATTTTGGACAACATTCGTTTAATGATTTTTTTAAAGCAAAATAACACATATAACTGTTTTATTTGGTCTCTGCTTAAAACATTTTCTAGAAAACAAGATAACTATAAATTTCTGTAAAATTAGCAAAATAATCATCTAATTTCTGTTATTTTTAAGAACTAAATGACAGAGAATTCAGTTAAAATATCCACTTCAGCAGAAAAATATGCTAAAAGTTTGCTAATTCAAACTGAAAGTTTTTTTTACAGATTTTTTGACAGAGTTGTTCTTTTGAGCATTTTAAACTGGTAAAAAAACCGTCGATGTTAATACCAATCCTTCATAAAAACGTTTATAAAACATTTTCTTCAAACATTTTGTAAAACGCGAGTGAGAACAGGCTTTTAAATGAGCCTTATATCCATATTATAAAAGGCATGCTTTCAAATTTTGCTGGTAAATGTACTCTGTATTCATAATTCCAAATTATGAAGGAATCGGACAATTTTTACCATAAATCCCCACACAAACCGCCCTTTCCATATTCACATAAATCTCTCAAAGGCCAATACAATTTTCTTTGTAGGTGGTTACGTGTAGGTTCATTGGTGATCTTGTTAAATCTGATCATAACCAGATAATTTTTGGACTTTTTTCACAATAATAAAAGATTTAACCAAATATGGATCCAATCGGTTCGTGTTTGTTTTCGATCTCATATCTCTAGTTTTTTATTATTATTTTTATTATTGTTTTACATTGTTTTAAGAAAAATTTATATTGTTTTAAGAAAAATTCAAAGTTCTTAAGTTAATATGTAAATTAAATGGAGAGGTTTGTGTACTTATTTCTCAATCTTACTTTTTTAAAGAGTTTTTTAAGCTTTTTAATAAAAAAATTTTCTTAATAAAAATCCATTTTATATGGAGTAAAAATTTCGCTGCGGGATCCCGGGATCCCGGGAAAATTAAAAAAATTTCCCGCTTTCCCGGGAAATGAAAAAGTGCGGGAATAAAAAAACTCTAGAGATTTTGGATAATTTTGCTTATTGCCCTATATGAAAGTAACAAATCGTGGAACAAAAGTTATCGTTTTTCGGAAAAATAGGAGAGATAGGCGTGGTCAAACATGGTAAAATTGAGCAATTTTTGCATGATGTCGCGTTATATTTAATTTTTCTACAGTAACTCAACGATTCTGAAATTTTCGAAACACATCTACACAGAAAAAAATAAAAAATAAATTTAATTAAAAAATTCGTGGATTTAATTAAAAATTTAATTAAATCCGGACCAATCACTAAAATGCGCATATAAATTAAAAATATTTGTGTGTCGTTAATTAAAAATAAATGAATATTTATTTAATTAAAAATTTAATTCTATAAATTAAAAAATTTAATTAAAATTTGAAAAAAAAAATAATTAAAATTTTAATTATATAAATTAAAAATTTAATTAAAAAAAAATGAAATCAATTAAAATTTTAATTGTATAAATTAAAAAATTAATTAAAAATAATACATTTTTTAAAAAATAAATAATTTAAAAAAAACATTTTTTAAATAAAAAGGGTTAAAAAAATGTTTCTTTACTAAATATATTTATGCCGTAAAGACATAGTCAATGAGACAATTTTATAAAGTTGATTATAAACCTTTTATATACATACACATAAAACTATAAACAAAATGAGAATTCAAAGAACTATATGAGAAATAAAAAAAAATCAACAAACTGTTAAGACTTATGTATTTTTTTTTATCTGCAAAACAATGCAAGAGAAAAACACCCAGTAGCACACACACACGAAAAACAAAACAAAAAAAAAAGTAAAACTAAAAATGTAACTAAACAATTAATTAAATAAATTAAATATTTAATTAATATTAAATTTAAAAACAATTAAAATGTTAATTAAAATAAAGTTAACAATTTAATTAAAAAATTAATTATATTAATTAAAAATTTAATTGAAATTAAATTATAAAACTAATAAAATTTTAATTAAAATAAAATTTGCGATATTATTTTCTGTGTATTTTATAGTGTTTTGTATGGGATATCGATTGGCATTATTTGTTTTTGGGAAAAATTCAGAAATATGTCTGAATTTTTCAAATGAAAAATAAAAATCGAAGTAGCAAAAAATACGCCATTTTTAATTTTTTTTTAAAAAAAATTTAAATTAAAGTTCATTTCATTCTCTAAATCATATCAAATTTTCAGAGAGCAGTCATATTTGGTTTTCGAGAAAATTGGCTTTAAAGTTTGAATGTCTTATTTTATTTTCCATATCACTCATACGTAACCTGACCAACCATCCCGCTTTTGGCGGGATTATCCCGCTTTTTGATGTCTCATCCCGACTTGAATTCCGATCCCGCTTTTTAAACAAAAGTCCCGCTTCATCCCGCTTTTTGACTTTTAAAATAGCAAAGTATGACAATTTTTAGGTTATTTTAATAATATTTTGAGAAATATATTTTTGAGCATACTTATTAACTATTTCTTACCGTATAATGAAAATTTTAAGAAAAATTTAGTTTACTCCAAAAAACTGTTCACAAGAAAACCCTACTAGACTGATTTAAATCAAAAATAAATAAAAATTAAATTTTAATATAAAATTTTTTCATTGTGATACTTCGAATATTCCAAAAAAAGCTTTCAATAAAAAAGTATTAAACTTAAATATATGTTTCTTAATTCTCAGATTCTTAGAATTTTTTTGTATACAAAAATCCTCAGATGCTGAAACATTTTTCATAGAAGAAAAATCTCAGATTCTAAAAAAATATCGGTTTCTAAAAAATTCTTCCTTGAAAAAAAATCTGATACCCTTTTCTAAAAATGAATACTTAAATTTTGTAGCCCCTTGAAAAAAATTGATAAGATCTGGTCTGATTTGTAAAAATCTAATGATGGCATTTGTATCTGATACGAAATTTGTCTCCAATTTCGAACTCTGATCCGTAATTGAATCTGATCAGATCCTGAAATTGTGTGAAAACGTCGGATCAAAAAGCCTGATCAGATAAAATTATATTTTTTAGATCCAAACAGATTAAATCAGATCCAACCGATTTTTTCAAGCCCGAGTAAAAAAGATCTGATATAATCATATATGCTATTATATAATTATTTATATTTATATATGGTTGTGCATGAGCTTTGATATGGACACTAAGGGTGTTCTTATTTTTTTATTTCGGATTTTTGGGTTGCACTGGGCAGAATTTTGTTCCTTTGTACTAAAAACTTAATAATAAAAAATTTGGAGTTAATCCGATAACTTTAAGTGGACGCGGAAACGACCTGAAGTTTAAAAAACGAATTACATGGGGAAAAAATGACTTTTTACTCATTTTCTCAATTTTTTCGATATTTCAAGTTAACTTTGAATTCAAATGGTTACAGAATTGTGATGTGGAGTACATTACCTTTGTAATAAGGCAATAAAAACTAAAATCGGTTAAAAATCAGCCAAGTTATTACAACTGCCCCAGGCAACTAGCGTGTGGCAAAACATTTGATCAAAGATTTCGAGTTCCATTTTTGAAATTGATTGAAATTATCTACTATAGCAACATTTTTTTATTCTTTAAGTCCCAATGTACTAAGGTGATAAGCATTTTTCATATTGTGTTATGCTAACTTGTTTTAAATAAATGGTAAAAAGGTCTTAATTTTTCAACCCTGTTTTGAAATCTCCAATTTCAAATTTTTATTTTTTTTTGGCAAATAAAATTTAAAAAATTGACCATTGGACTATGGGATTTTGTTAACCACATATCTATATAAATAAAAATCAATTGTCGTTCGTTGGTAACAGCATCAGTTGAGAACGGCTGGACCGATTTGGACAATTTTTTTTTTGAAATGTTCGTCATAGTCCAACTTAGGTTTTTACGTGAAGAAAAATTGGCCACACCCACTTTTACGCCCATTTTTTTTGATTTATCTAAAATCGGGAAACAGCTGCACCGATTAGGGTAATTTTTTATTTAAATGTTCGTAATAATCCAATGTAAGTTTTTACTGAAAGAAAAATCGACCATGCCCACTTTTACGCCCACTTTTTCAATTTATTTAAAATCTGAGAATGGCTGGACCGATTTGACAACATTTTTTTAACGCATTTTCATCATATTCCAACTTTGGTTTTTACGAAAAAAAAAAATTGAACACTCCCACTTTAGCTAATTTTTGTTGAAAATGTTCGTCATAATTCCACTAAGGTTTTAATGGGTAGTAGAATTTCCCACGCCCACTTTTTTCTATGTATCGAAAGATCTAAGACGGCTAGACCGATTTGGTTATAGTCCGTAAAAGATTTTTAAGGAAAGAAAAATTGTCCAAGCCTACTTTTACGCTCACTTTTCCGGTATATATCATGGAATGGGTGGATCAATTTATCTAATTTTGTTTTTAATGTTCGTCATAGTCCAGCAAAGGTTTTTCGGAAAGAATAATTTTCCACTTCTATTTCCACTTTTGAATGGATGGACCGAGCTGGTTACATTCAAGTTAGGTTTTTAAGGTAAGAAAAATTGTTTACGCACTCCTTTTTTTTCGATATATATAAAATTTACTCCATAGAAAAATAAAATATAGAATAATAAAATATAAATAAAAATCAAATGGAGTTCGTTGGTAATCGCATCACTTGAGAACTGACCGATTTGGATAATATTTTTCTTTAAATGTGCGTCTTATTTTTTTTTTAATGTTTTTCTTTGGTTTTTTCGGAAAACAAATTAACCACGCCAATTTTTACGCCTCCTTTTTTCGATATATCTGAAATCAGAGAACGGCTGGATCGATTTGACTAACCTTTTTTTTTAAATGTTCGTCATAGCCCAACTTAGGTTAAAACAGAAATAAATTTTTTTCACGCCCATTTTTATTTCGATATATCGAAAGTACTAGAACGGCAGGGACGATTTGTCTATTAGTAGTATTTGTTGACTTCCGTGATAGTACAACTAAGGTTTTTAAGGAAAGATAAATTGTCCACTCCCACATCAAAGAAAGACTGGCCTGATTTGATAAATTTTTTCTTTAATGATTATAATATTCCAAGTAAGGATTTTGAAATATTTATTGGCCTCCCCCACTTCAAAGCCTACATTTTTCAATATCCTTAAAATTTGCATTACTTGAAAACGCCTGGACCGATGTGGCTAATTGTTTTAAATGTTTTTAATGTTCCATATAATTGTTTGAAATGAAAAATTGTCCTCGGCCACTTTTTTTCGATATATCTAAAATTCATTTTCACTCTAATTTGATCTATTAAAAAAAAATATTTCTTAATAGATTCTGCTTAAACTTGGTACAAATGATTTTAAATCCTTGGGAATTTTACCACTTTAAAACTAACCACTCAAATTTTAACGCCCGCTTTGTCTAAATATGTCGACTACTAATGACCGGACCGATTTTGTTAATTATAATTTTAATTTAAGGAAATTTAAATGAGAAAAGTGTCCCGGAAAAATGGAAAATTCGGGAAAACTATAAAGGTTTGTTTTAACTCAAGACAATAGCTCACGATAAGAACGAGCGTAATTTATTTTTGTGTTGTTCGTAATGATACGAAATAAGTTCCGAATTTATACAGTACTCAAAGTCGAAGATATGGTTATTTTTTTTTAGTTCCTAAAATATAATTTGAAGATGATTATCTGCCTAATCGGGTCTTTAAAACCAGGCCTACAATTTTTTCTAAGCCACGAAATTCATTACCTTTTTTGCAGGGCTATATATTTGAAGCGAGACGAAATATAACACTGATCATATATTTGGGCCAGCAACGCGGACCGGGCCAGCTAGTAAGGGAATAAAAACTACAAAAATTGTAAACATTCCTTTTTTCATTCGGCTAGTTCAGCGATTTTATTTCGGCGGATTTCGAGATAATAGTGATTTTGGTAACTTTTTTAGCTTTTAGTTAATTTTTTTATTATTTTTTAACAAATCTCGTATGTTTTCTACCGAATTATTGCAGTATAATATAGAATACTTCAATTCCTTTAATAAGCGCGAAATTGAGACATGAAAAATTTACCCAATTAAAGGTCAAAGGTCAAATTTTAGAAGAATTTGAATTTTTAAAGATTAACAGATTTTTCGAGCGGATATTAATGAAACTTATTGATGTTATTTTAATATGTCTAAAAATTAATCGTTTATTATTAAAATTCAGAACATTAACCCTAAAGTGCTGTTGGAGTCTATATGACCCTATAAAATAAAATACTTATATTTTCTCCATTAAATAAAAAAAACTATAGACCCCAATAGCACTTAAGGGTTAATTTCTGAATTTTAATAATAAACCATTTACGTTTAATCATATTAAAACAACATCAAGGAGTTTCATTAATATCCGCTCAAAAAAATTGTTAATCTTTAAAAATTTAAATTCTTCTAAAATTTGACCTTTGACCTTTAATTGGGTAAATTTTTCATGTCTCAATTCCGCTCTTATTAAAGGAATTGAAGTATTCTATATTATGCTGCAATAATTCGGTAGAAAACATATCGCTCCTTTACTTGTATAGTGTCACAACTCAAAATATTTGATTTTTCCGAAAATACGTTTAAAGTTTACTATTGAAACAGGTTTTTAATTGAAAAAGGCCGGTACATAGAAAATGTAATAATGGCGTGTACTCTTCTCAAACGGTGAGTTTAAAAGATATTAATACGAATTTATGACACAATATAAAGCACGATATAACAAATAATTCTGCATCATTAACTCAAAAAATGAATTTTTTGAGTTATGACACTATACAAGTAAAGGAGCGATATGAGGTTTGTTAAAAAATAATAAAAAAATTAACTAAAAGCTAAAAAAGGTATCAAAATCACTATTATCTCGAAATCCGCCGAAATAAAATCGCTGAACTAGCCGAATGAAAAAAGGAATGTCTACAATTTTTGTAGTTTTTATTCCCTTATATGTGCTTAACAAAATCCTATAGTCCAATGGTCAATTTTTTAAATTTTATTTGCCAAAAAAAATAAAAATTTGAAATTGGAGATTTGAAAACAGGGTTGAAAAATTAATACCTTTTTACCATTTATTTAAAACAAGTTAGCATAACACAATATGAAAAATGCTTATCACCTTAGTACATTGGGACTTAAAGAATAAAAAAATGTTGCTATAGTAGATAATTTCAATCAATTTTAAAAATGTAACTCGATAACTTTGATCAAGTGGTCTGCCACACGCTAGTTGCCTGGGGCAGTTGTAATAACTTGGCTGATTTTTAACCGATTTTAGTTTTTATTGCCTTATTACAAAGGTAATGTACTCCACATCAAAACTCTGTAACCATTTGAGTTCAAAGTTAACTTAAAATGTCGAAAAAATTGAGAAAATGAGTAAAAAGTCATTTTTTCCCCTTGTAATTCGTTTTTCAAACTTCAGGTCGTTTCCGCGTCCACTTAAAGTTATCGGATTAACTCCAAATTTTATTTTTTTAAGTTTTTAGTATAAAGGAACAATAATTTGCCCGGTGCCAAGCAATTAAAACATTTTAAATTTTTCCCTTACTGTTAAGAACACCCTTAATGGACACATAAGTTTATATATTGCATTGTATTTTTCCTTATTTTTTAATATCTATTGATATACCGATCTATATGAAATTAGATATGACATATAAGGTCCGGAATTTTTGGATATGGCAGATAAAAAGATATATGATTTTATTTATAATTATATCCCGAAAAAATATTTTAAAATTTTTTAATTGTAAGTCCCGGACAATTAAAAAAAAATTTTATGAAAAAATCCCGGACATAAAATTTTTTGGCAATTTATTTTGGAGTAAAAAAATCATTAAAAATGTTTTTAGGGGAAATTTTATTTTTTTTTTGAAAAATTTTTATGTTCCGGAAAAATGTTTTTAAATGTTCTAAGACACAAACATTTTTTGGAATTTTAAAATCTCTTAAAAATGATTTTAGAAAAAATTCCCGAAAAAATTCCGAAGAATGCAATAAAAACACTTCTAATTGACAATGTATCCAATCTGATTGAATATTATTACGTCTCCAAATATGTGGATTTCCCTAGCCTCCAACTGTAGGGAACTATAATTTAGAGAGAGGGAGTATAAGGTTTCTTTGTAGGCAGAAACTTTATACTGCTTTTAAGGTTTGATGGTTACACGGTTAGCGAGGGGAAGTATAAAATAAACAAATAAAAGAGATTTAATGTTTGCAAGTTCAGGAATGTTTATTCAATGCTCACCGTCTGTGGTACCAGCTAAAATACAAGTGAAATTTAATACAGATTTTGGTTACCACAAAGGTTTGGTTTTATAAACATTATTAAAAACGATGGCGATTTCGAACAACCGACATAACTATGTTAAATTTATCTTAGTTTAACAGAAGCTTATATTCTTCAATGTAATTAATACTTCATCTATAATCTTCTACAATTTACACTATTTACATTTTGGATCCAAATTCATGATTAATTTTAATGGAGTTATAAACTTAATACCTATATTAACATATCGTTAATAAACTTTATGCTTATTTAAACACAGCGCCCCTCTTTGCACTTGTGCAACTAATTTGTAGCTGGACCTGAGCATAGCACCATAGCTAATGATCGGATCGCTTCGGAAATGATGTGTTGATTCGGTTGCATATTTGGTTGCTGATTTACAACTGTTTGTTTTGGGCGTTTGTCACTCTTTCGTTTTTTGGTTCCGCGATGTTTCGTCGAAGAATGTTGTTGTGCCACAACACGATGATGACGATTATGATGATTCGAAACTTGGTTTGAAGCAGTAATTCGAAGGCGATCTACCTGATGAAGTAGCGTATGATGCAGTGACCCACATTTTGCACATTTATCTGGGCTGTGACAATTTCTTGCCGAATGTGTTCGGGCCAAGCAGTTAAGGCAATAATTGTACCTGCGAACAGTACGATTTCTTTCAGCTGCGTTCATGTTGAGGAACTGTCTACAAAAGCGAAGTGAGTGATAACGTTGACACAATTTGCATTGATGAACATCTGGATCACGAGGGGGCTGACTGCGGGAACTGAAAATAATGAGAACAATATTATAAGTAGGGGAGTCCTTTGACATTAAAGTGTCAAAGGGAAAAATGCTATGAAACCATAGAGTAAAGAAAAGAAGTTTAGATTGTTGTTGCTAATATAAATGATTAGTTAGAAGGGGTGGAGCTTGCCTGAAAGTTATATGGCAAATAGCAGAGTTTGACTATCAGTCGAGTTAAGGTCCCGGTTGCGGTTTGAACTTCAACCACCCTAACTTTATTATCAGGTCCGAGATGCACGTTTTTAACCCGTCCTAAACGCCACTCATTTGGGGGAAGCATATCATCCATAATGACCACAGACAGAGTCTCCTATTTGGTGATTTGGGGTTGACATTTTCCATTTGTATCGTTTATGTAGGGACTTAAGATACTCTTCCTTCCATTGTACGGCGAATTGATGGTGGATAGCTTTTAGTTTTTCCCATCTATTAATTAAAGGCAAATTTTGGGAACATATCTCGGGAAGCGCCATGAGCGAAGCACCGCGGAGAAAGTGTCCAGGCGTTAGCGCGGTTAAATCATTTACATTTGCCGACATAGCAGAAATTGGCCTCGAGTTTAAAACGCCTTCTATTCGGGCAAGTATGGTAGAAAATTCTTCGAAGTTGAAGCGGTGAGAACCAGCGATTCGTTTTAAATGGAATTTAAAACTTTTTACCGCAGCCTCCCAGAGACCGCCCATGTGGGGGACATGGGGAGCGATAAAAGACCATTCAAAGCCATGTGTAACATATTTCTGAGCTATATCCGTGGAAACGGATTTAAGGAACGTTTTGAATTCATTGCGTATGGCACGACTTGCGCCTACAAAGTTTCGCCCATTATCTGACATTACTTTTTGGGGAAGTCCACGCCTGCCAACAAATCTAGCAAAGGTTGCTCGAAACGCAGCGGTTGAAAGGTCAGAGCAAGCCTCTAAATGTACTGCTTTTGTCGCGAAACATAAAAAAACGCATGCATATCCCTTCAAAAGAGGTGCCCTTCGGAGCGTGGAGCTTTTAAGTTCAAATGGCCCTGCAAAATCAATGCCTGTTGTATTGAACGGCAAAGAAAATGTGCATCAAATTGCATTCCCCGTGGGCCAAAAATTGGTGCAAATGAGTCGAATATAGTTCACATAAGTGTGAATTACGAGGTAAAATGATAGGAAATTTTTCGTTGTAAGGCAATGCAGAGTTGGCTAAGCGGCCGTTTACTCTTAACATTCCTCTACAATCCAGAAATGGATTAAGTGTATATAAGCTGCTTTCCTTTGAAATGGATTCAGCCTTATTGAGAGCTGTGTATTCTTCTTTAAAGTGTTCTTTCTGTGCTAGAATTATAAACCGAGTTTTGACCGAATTGACTTCATATTGATGAAGCTGAGTGCTATTATAATTTAGGTCAAAGATTGGGTTTGCAAATGAGGGATTAAAATACCGCATAAATCGAAACACGTATGAAAATACCCTCAGTGCCCTAGTATATGAGGAAAAATCCTCAATCGTCCTGGTTCTAGCTGCGGTGGTTTTGCAACAAGTAACAGCGACTTTTGTCCTGTCATCACTAAATTCGTCTTGTGTTGGCAAAACGAAAAGGGGTTTGTCAATTTCATCGAGATTTGGAGAAACAAATGGGTTAGTTTTTGGCCATTCGGAAGAAGGTTTGGTCAGCCAGGAGGGTCCCTGCCACCAGAGGTTATTGTTTATCAAATCCTGAGGTCTACATCCTCTTGATCCTAAGTCCGCTGGGTTATCGTGCGTAGGCACATGACTCCAAACAGCATTTGGTACTAGTTTATGTATCTGAGCCGCCCTATTGGCAACGTATATCTCCCGCCAAGTACTAGGGGGCTTAGCTAACCACCCTAAAACAATGGTTGAATCGCACCAAAGAATGATTGAGTAGCTGTTTAACTGAAGCGAGGATACTGTGTGGTCAATAAGTTTTGCCAACATCACTGCTCCAGAAATCTCAAGTCGTGGTAAGGTTATGGGGGTTAAGGGAGCAACCTTACTTTTGGAGACTAGGTTAGATTAGGGTGGCGGTGCCAGATGGGCACTCCGCATAGACCAGTTGGTCCATAGCGATACCACAAAACTCTTTCCGCTTATCGATGTAAACTAAATACATTGACCTTCATCGCCAACTGTTTCAAACTCTTCAGGTCTATCCTCGTAATTTCCTCCAAAGTCTCGAACTGTGAACTTCCCATAATTGATAGTCGAGTTCGTGCCAAAGCCGGGCAGTGACACAGGATGTGTTCAATGGTCTCCTCGACGTCTGGTGTCTCGCACCTTTTACAGCTTGCGTCCGTAATAAGATTCATGTTCTTGGCATGTTTTCCGACAAGACAGTGTCCCGTTATTAGACATGTCAACATACGACATTCTATTCTCGTAAGTGTTAGTAAGAATTTTGTTCTTCCTAAATCATAGCGTGGCCATAAAATTCTGCTTATACGACTTGTCCTAAGTTCCTTCCATCTTCGATTTGCCTTGGCGACAGTAAGGGTATTTCGTTTTAGTTTGTAATGCTGGAGTGGCGGTGAAAGCATTATGGTGGTACCTATGCCATCTGCTCCAAGTTTCGCGAGTTCATCTGCTTTCTCGTTTCCTTCTATTCCTTCGTGCCCTGGTACCCATAATAAGGTAACTTCATTATTCAAGCAAAGTTGTTTTAAATTCTCGTAACACTTTAAAACCGTTTTCGATTTAATTTGGTAGCTCAAGAGTGCTTTTAGAGCAGCTTGACTATCCACGTAGAAATTAAGGGTTGCACCTTTTTCCTTTGCCATAAATTCCACAGCTTTTGATATAGCAGCTATCTCAGCCTGAAAGATACTCGAGTCTGCGGGTAATTTAAAAGATAAGTGTTGGTCTAGTTCCAATATTGTGAAACCAGCTCCCACACCATGCGATTGCTTCGATCCATCAGTAAAGATATTTATTGAGTTCGCAGGAGGGCCCTGCCAGATCGACCAGAATTCTCGATCCGGAAATCTAACTTCATATTTCGGTCGAAAACTAGTTTGGGCACTGTGTAATCAGAGTCAATACGGTCCATATTAGCAATGTTACTGTGTCCAAAGTTGCGATACTTGAACCAATTTGACTCTTTGAGTCTGCGGCAAGCCTTGTAAGCCTCGCCCTTAGCAAAAAGATCAATTGGTAATAAGTGCAATAAAGTGTCGATAGAGTCGGCTGATGTTGTTCTCAAAGCGCCAGTGATACTCCGTCCCATTTGCCGTTGAAGCTTCTGAAACATTTTAAGCGTCACATCCTTTTCGAGTGCCTTATGCCAGACTAAAACTCCATAGAGTAAGATTGGTCTTACGAGACTAACAAATTTGAAAAAACTACATGAGAAGGACTTTCTACCCTTATGTACACTGCAGCACAATAGGCTAGCTTAGACGCATCGCAAAATCCATGGATTTGAATTTGATCGCAAATAAAAAAGTTTATCCAACGAGGGATTCGAATTTGCTCGACCTGTGGAAGATCCTGAATAATTTCATTCCATGTTTGGAGAGAGTCTGGGCTTACAGGGTCATCCCAATCTATGCGTTCTAACCATAGCTGTTGAATGAGTATTTTGCTCTTAATAACTACGGGAGATATCCATCCAGCTGGGTCAAATAATTTTGTATAATAATAATTTTGACATGTAATGGATTATCAATTGGATCAAAAGTGTATGTAAATGAATCGGTGAGTGCATTCCAACGAATCCCAAGAGTTTTTGTGGAACTGGATTCATAAAATTTAAGAAAATTGGAATAGGTTAGGTTAGGTTAGGTTAGGTTGTAAGTGGCTGCTGACGTTTTACGTCAACACACGTAGACTCTGAGGTCCATTGTGATACCACGGGATCGTAATAGGTTTCCCTACTAGTCCCTGTCGTTAAACCAGTTTGAGCTTCTTATGAAACTCCTTAGATGTTGAATTTTGACATCCGACAAATCTGAAAGATCGTACAGCTCCCTAGATCCCAGTGAAGCAAGTCGCTGACCAGAAAGTGCCGGGCAATGGCAAATAAAGTGTTCGATAGTTTCCAACTCCTCTTCATCCATGCAACTTCGGCAAAAGTCATTCGACGGCACATTTAACCGCTCTGCGTGCTTCCCTATAAGACAGTGTCCGGTAATTATAGAAACCACCGTTGAAATCTCTCCTCTTGGAAGCGATATCAGCTCACTTGTGCGCCCCTGATTAAGAGAAGGCCAAATCAGTCGTGTTGTCTCACACGTCCAACCATTTGCCCATCTTTGATTAGTCTCCGTCGCAGAACAAAGCCGTAGGTTTTGCTTGCAAGTTTCTAGAGGCATACCAACACATTCCAATTCTGTTGGAACCTGTAAGGTAGTTCCTAGTCTTGCAAGCTCATCGGCTTTGCAATTCCCTGGAATGTCTCTGTGCCCTGGGACCCATATGAGTCGTATGTTAAACTGCTTGGCCATCTCATTTAAAGACGTGCGGCAGTTAAGGGCAGATCTTGTTTTCAGAAACATTGAATCCAGGGATTTGACCGCGGCTTGACTGTCAGTATAGATGTTGACTGCGGTTGTAGACAAGACATTGCAGCTCAACCAGTCAGCCACTTCTTTTATTGCCAGCATCTCTGCCTGGTAAACACTGCAATGATCCGGCAATCTACGAGCCAGGCTCAACCCAAGCTCTTCCGAATAGACTCCAAAGCCCACTTGTTCGTGCAGCCTCGATCCATCTGTGTAAAAATTTATGGTAGCTCCACTACCCGGAGTATCCCCCATCCAAGACTCCCTGGATGGTATCATAGTGGTAAAGTGGCGCTCAAAGAGGCTCAAAGAGGGAGCACAGTCCACATTTTGTGGTATTGTTATCTTTTTCAAGATCGCGCTATGGCCACAATCACTGCTCCTCCATTGCAGCGTGCTATTAAGTCGAATTGCCGACGCAGCCGCATACTGCCTACCCAATATGTCCAAGGATATCAGGTGAAGGAGGATTTCTAATGCAGCCGTAGGTGTAGTACGAAGAGCACCAGTGATGCACATTGACGCCATTCTCTGTACCTTCGTGATAAAGACAAAGTTCGCTTTTGTTTCCAAAGCAGGCCACCAGACAATGATTCCATACAGCAAAATTGGACGCACCACTGCTGTATAGATCCAATGAACGACTTGAGGGCTAAAACCCCATCGTTTTCCAATGGCCCTTTTACAGGAATACAAAGCAATCGTTGCTTTTCTCACCCGTTCCTCAATATTACGCCTGAAATTTAGCTTCCTATCTAGAAATACTCCAAGATACTTGGCTCCATCTGAGAAGGTGATTTCAGTACCGTCCAGAGAAATAGGATCAAAAGCAGGAATCTTATTTTTCCTTGTAAACAAAACAAGCTCTGTTTTACTAGGATTAACTCCTAGGCCACAGTCTCTTGCCCATTTAGACAGATCTTTCAGAGAACCCTGAAGAATGTCCCGCAATGTTGGCAGATGCTTCCCCTTTACCGCTATCGCGACATCGTCAGCATATGCGATAACATGACAACCACGTGCTTCTAGAGATAGTAGCATTGAATTCAGTGCCAGGTTCCAAAGAAGCGGCGAAAGAACACCTCCTTGTGGTGTGCCCCTATTGACAAATCGAGATATGACGGACGCTCCCAATTCAGACGTTATACGTCTATTGGCAAGTAGGTTTTCCACCATTAAAACGATTTCACGCTTTACTCCCAGACCAGACAATGCCAATATTATCGATTCTGGAATGACATTATTAAAAGCCCCCTCAATATCAAGAAAGGCCACCATAGTGTACTCCTTTACCGAAAGCGATCTCTCGATGGTACCAACGAGCTCATGAAGAGCTGTTTCCGTTGATCGTCCCTTGCTGTATGCATGTTGCTTTGTCGAAAGCAACCTCGGGTCAATCACTCTACGCAAATATGAGTCTATCATTCGTTCCATTGTCTTTAACAAAAAAGAAGACAGACTAATTGGTCTGAAATCCTTCGGAGCTGTGTGGGAACTTTTCCCAGCCTTCGGGATAAATACGACTCTGGTATCCCTCCATTTTAAAGGAATATACGACCAGTTGATGCATGCTGTGTATAGATTATACAGCAACGGGGCTATATAGTCCAACACTTGCTGCAACTCAGCCGGGATTATACCATCAGGTCCCGGAGATTTATAGGGCCTGAAGCTTTTTATCGCCCAGATTAATGTTGGCATATTTATTATTTCCGAAGCAATTTCAGATGCTTGGGCGTCAGAACGTTCCAAAGCTTGAAACGGCGTCATGGAATTGCCCGGAAAATGCGTGTTTAAAAGGAGATCCAGCGACTCTCCACTGGAGGAAGACCACACCCCATTAGGATCTTTCAGGTATCCTAGGGTGCAAGGAGAAGAAGCCAGAACCTTGCGCAGCCTGGATGCCTCAGAAACGTCTTCTATGTTTCCACAGAAGTTTTTCCAAGAATCACATTTGGCATTTCTGATCATCTTTTTATAACTCTTAAGTTGCAGCCTGTATGCAGACCAGTCCTCGTCCGCTCTTGAAAATTTAGCCTTATTAAAGAGCTTTCTGCAGGAATATCTGCTCGTCTGCAACTCATTTGACCACCAAGGTGGCTTTTTTTTCCCTCTAGGCTTTGCAGAAGGGCAAGACGCATCCAGGCACCTATTACAAACATTTGTTATATGGTCAACCAGACAGTCAATTTCCGCTAAACTATGCGGTTCAGATAGGGGTACTTCATCCAAAAGCAAAGAAAAAGTCTCCCTATATTTCACCCAGTTTGTTCTTCTCAGATTTCTAGAGACTGTCTCAACCGGGGCACGCTCCCTGAGTAAAAACTCAATGTACCGATGATCTGAGAAAGAATGCTCTTCCAAAACTCTCCAGTCATCAATTCTATCAGACAATGTATCTGATACAAGTGTTACGTCAAGAACCTCTTGCCGCGTACTTGTAACGAAAGTTGGTTCACTACCCTTGTTACAAATATACAGGTTAGTGCTTAACAAAAACTCCAAAAGTGATTCGCCTCTATCATTTGTGTCTGTACTACCCCATATCGAATGATGTGCATTAGCATCACAGCACACTAGTAACTGGTGTCCCCTAGATTCAGACTCCCGAATCAGACCGCCAACCTTCTCCGGGGGTATTGGCCCCGGATTAGGAAAATACGCAGAGGCGAGCCAAATAGATTTCCCATGAAGCTCTAAGCTAGCCGCTGTAACATCCATATCACTAAAAGTTGATAAAAAGAATATATTTAAGCCATTTTTCGCCAAGATGCAGGCTCTTGGTGAGCCCTCACCTTTGGCAACCATCAACTTAAACCCAGGGGTCTTCAATCCGCAAACCCTGCCACCCCGCACCCAGGGCTCTTGGATAAAAACCAAGTCAACTGCTCCTGTCGTCAGGCGCAGCAATAGTGCAGCTGAGGCTGCCTTACAGTGATGGAGGTTTATTTGTAGGAACCGCAACATCTTGCTTTTTTTCCACCATCCTTTCCACCACCGTGTTATTGGCTTCATCCTCCGTGTTATCATAGAGGTCGCATTCGTCCCCAGATTCGGTTTCGAATAAGCCAGATATGTGTCCCATCTGTTCTGAATCGGAGGCAACAGAACTCTCCGAATTCCTCACTGCATGGGCCTCGTCCTGAATGTCACCCATAGTGGCATCAGCTTTATCCTCCGTGCCATCACAGAGGTCGCATTCGTTGCCAGATTCGGTTTCGAAAATGCCAGATGCATCTCCCATCAGCCTAGAATCGGTCAGCTGAATATCAACCTTTTCCAGATTCTCCTCCCCAGCCGACTCTGCCACTGGCTTGTCTGCTTCCAAAATAGGCCTCTGGTCGCCCTTGTAGACATTGACTCTTATATGAAAAAAGCCAAATCTAATAATGCCGTCAGTCCTGGCTAAAAGCGGAAGCGATTCCTCATTAACCAAGACCACTGCTTGACGACGAGCGCCCTCCATCTCACCCAATCTGGCAATTTGCCAATTCTGAGTTGGAAGGTCAGGATTGCAGACTTTTATCATCTTTAGAATCACCGCAGTGTCACTTGTAGCCATTGGGATCCATGCATGAGCTCTGGGTTGCGAGGGGATATCATGTTTTTCCACAACGTCCAGTCTGGCTCCAGGCCATAACTCTCCCACTTGGCTAATGGCAACCTTAAACACGGCTGCGGATCTTTCGTTTCCAAAAGCAACGAGTTT
This sequence comes from Pegoplata infirma, assembly GCA_963921195.1. Lineage (NCBI taxonomy): Eukaryota > Metazoa > Arthropoda > Insecta > Diptera > Anthomyiidae > Pegoplata > Pegoplata infirma. The sequence goes on from OY992541.1 coordinate 15,991,066, forward strand.
TACTCGCCCCTGATACCAACCTGCGTTGACAGTAGTAGGGAGAAAATCAGGCATACTCTCAAGAAGCCTATAGTAGATTTCATTTAGTTTAGTTTCAACTAAACTCCACTTGTCCCTTGGAATACTACAATCCCCATTTTGCCTGTTTATCACAGCCCTAACGAAGTTACCTTTCACCACTTCACTAAAAGACTGAGTCCAGACGTTGCCGGTCACCTTAGATCTTTTAGGTAAAGGTTTCTCGTCGGGCGAGCGCAACCTTTTACCAGACTTCGATGACGAGGCCGAAACAGCGCTCTGTTTGTCAGATGCGCGCATTGCCGAAAGTTTGTCCTGTTCTTCAATGACTCCTTTCGCCCATGATAGCGACGCCTTCTCACGTTCGGAGAGCTTCGTTCCATCGAGTTGGCTTAGTCTGTTAATTATTTTCAAACAAAGCCTTCTCTGGTTGTGCCTGACCTTTGATGGCTTAAGTTTCTTTTTCTTTTTACCACCAATATTAGGCTGAGCACCCCTACCAGAATCAAGGCCGGACTTCAAGGTCGCAACCCTAAGACCAGTGCTAGGACCAGCACCAGTCGGTGAGGCAGAGCCTCGAACTAAATCGGTATCATTTGTGTCCATATTTTCATTTTCCTTGATGTGGTAATGAAAATATCACAAAAATACCTATTACGAACAAACCTATTACGAACAATTTTAGTAATTCAATTTATAGCACGGAGTTAAAATAAAACACGTCCACACTCGTCAACAGTTGAACGACATTGGAATCATACAAGTCAGTTGAAATTGGAATCATACAAGTCTTCTTTGGGAAAAGTTTGTAACAATCGTGGGTCATTAGAAGTAATTTTCTTCAATAGAAACCCTGCTGATTTTAATGCATGTATTAACTCTTTTTGGGATTCAATGGCACTTTCTATAGAGTGCCCGCCAGAAAGTATATCATCCACGTATGTTTCTCTGCGCAAAATTAAAGCTGACTTTGGGAATTGCTTTTCGGAATCAGATGCCAATTGTAAAAGAGTTCTAATCGCGAGAAATGGTGCACAATTAATTCCAAATGTGACCGTTTTTAATTGGTAGTCTTTTACAGCCTCCCGGGCCGACTTTTGAAACAGAATACGTTGGAATGGGCGGTCAATAGGATCTATTAAAATTTGGCGGTACATTTTTTGTATGTCGCCGTTAAAAACAAATTGATAAAAACGCCAATTTAAAATAACAGTCGTCAGGTCAGACTGGAGGGTTGGGCCTGTATACAAAACATCGTTTAGAGAATATCCAGATTTTGTTTTTCGGGATGCGTTAAAAACTACTCTAACTTTGGTGGACTTGCTTTCGGGGCGCACAACAGCGTGATGCGGTAAATAAAATGAGCTACACCTGTCATTTGAAAAATATTCCACAGAAGTTGTTTCCTCCATATGATTTAAAACTAGATAATCATTAATATTGAGAGCTTAATGAAGGATCCTTAGATAGAGATTTCTCCATGTTCACGTATTGACTTAGAGCTAGAAATCTAGAAGGACCTAGTGATAATGATTTTGGAAATTCTCTTTTAAAGGGTAACCTTACCATATATCGGCCATCTGTTAGACGTTTAGTTGTTTGTGTATAAAAGTTTTCGCAAAAATCATCTTCGGCTGAACTCGGAAGCTTGGAGTGAATTTCCTCCTGCTCCCAAAATTTTCTAAGTAACGTATTCAATTCAGAGTTCGACTGAGAAGACACCGAGCTAGAAAACGAGTAAATCGGCGGACTTTTTATGGGTCCACTGAGCACCCATCCAAAGACCGTATTGTAGGCGGATGCTGACCCACAAATGTCTCTTTTGATGCCGTCTAGGTTTATGTAACGTTCACTGTCATTTCCGAGTATAAGATCAATCTGAGCTGATGTATTAAAACTCGGATCAGCTAAGTCTAAATCTGCAAGATCAGTTGGATTAGGAATTTCAAACGACATTGAAGGTATCCGATTTGTAACCTTTGGTAAAACAATCGCGGTAATTTTGAGTCGAAAATTGCATTTTTTCGAAAATAAAACTAAATTGCTCTCTTTCTCAGATGTTTGAATCTGACCGCCGATTCCGACAATCTCGTAAGCCGATTTTCTTGTCGGAATTTGTAAACGTTGTCGAATCTTTTCTGAGATAAACGTTCTTTCCAAACCGGGGTCAATAAGAGCTCGAATAGTAAAAAGTTCTCCCCTGGATTCGATTTGTACCAGTGCAGTTCTTAAAAGAACATTGGTACTATTAGTGGCATAATTTGCATTTATTTGATAAACTTTAGAAGTGGTGGGTTTTATTTCCAACTTAGTTCCTCCCATTTCTCAAGAGTGGTTTCTGGTAGTTTTGAGGAAACTAAGTAAATGAGAATTGGATCCCATCCCTGAACTGAGACACCTAACATTTCTAGCGTAGACAAGCAATCACTAACGGAGTTGTGAATTTTTTGAAGAGATTCAGTATTTTCGAAAGTTGCAGCTGGAATCTTAAAGAGAATTCTGATTTGTGAATCCACTAAAGCTCGAGTATTTTCATATCGAGACTTCAGAGCTTGCCATGCAAGATCAAAATTTTCATCGGTTAAGGGAAATCTTTTAACAATAGAACCTGCGTATCCGGAAGTTTTATTCCGTAAGTGATACAATTTCTGGGCATTTGTAAGTTTTGTGTGGTTTTTATATACGGCCGTAAACATATCCCTAAATGATGGCCACTCTTGGTAACCTCCTGAAAAAATCTCGGTATCACACGGAGGGACCTTTATACATATCGCTCCTTTACTTGTATAGTGTCATAACTCAAAAAATGCGTTTTTTGAGTTAATGATGCAGAATTTTTCGTTATATCATGCTTTATATTGTGTCAAAAATTCCTATTAATATCTTTTGAACTCATCGTTTGAGAAGAGTACACGCCATTATTACATTTTCTATGTACCGGCCTTTTTCAATTAAAAACCAGTTTCAATAGTAAACTTTAAACGTGTTTTCTCCAAAATGAAATATTTTGAGTTATGACACTATACAAGTAAAGGAGCGATATGTTCGCTGATTCATTAGAGGGATTTTGATTCTGATTCTCTGGGTTCAGACTTTCGCGAGTACCAACACTCTGCTTTTGTACTTGAATTAAATCAAGAATTGATGAAACAGTTAAATAATAATTTTCAACGCATGAATCATATTTTTCTTGTGCTTTCAATTTTGTTTCCTCACTTTCTGCAGATAACATAAGCTCTTCGTAAGCTTTTTCTGCCTTGTTCCATCGAGAGTCAATATCTCTTAATCTGACTTCAAACACTCCACTGGATTGATCTTTGACCTCTGGGGTGTTTGATTTTTTGCAAAATGAAATCAGATGGTCAGCATCAAACGTGAAACGTTGTTCAAGATTTGTCATTTTGAAACTTTATTTAATGCTATGTTTTAAGAAAACTGAAAGTTATTGTATATACTAACAGCAACTATTTAGAAAAAGTAGGAATTCGGATTTGGATTTTTCTCAGATTGTTCCAATACAATTATTGTATTAGCTATGTTATGATAAATGTGAAACATGAATTTAGCAAAAATAAATGTTTTTTGCAAATTCTTTGAAATTTGAACTTGCTGCACGTTGTTCTGTTGGTAAACAAGGGATTAATTCTTTGTAATTTGAATGTTATTTTATTGGATACGTTTTTTTTTTAAGCTTACAGCTATTATGCCTCATAAATCAGAAGAACATAAATAAATAAATGGTAATCTAAAAGAAGTGAAGCCACACTGTATGATACAATTTAGCTAGTAAAAGTACCACACTAAGTAGTGCAAAAATTTTTCGATTATGTTTGTGAATATTCATAAAATTCAGAATAAATTTTTTTTTAAAAAATTATGTCGTTTTGTTTGATTTAAATTTTTAAAGATTCAATTTTAAAATTGATTTTTAATTTAAACTTTCTGTAAGTTGTTTGGGTGATGGCAAGTAACCAAATTTTTTATTTGATCCCGTGACCAATATTTGCAAATTAAGGTAAGTGTTTGAGTTGTTGTGAAATCAGATAAATTTTAGATAAATGTTTTTATTTTTTTTTTTTAAATACTATTTATTTTTTATTTCTTCTTTCACTTTTTGAACAATTTTCACTGTGTAATCTTTTACATTAGTTGGAAATTATTGGTTTGATTCCCATTTTGGTTATATTTGGATATTTAATTGTAAATGTTTTTAGTTTTGAAGTTCAAATAAAATATTTAAAAGTAGAAGAAACATTGCGTTACAAAAGCGTTGATAATTATCAATTAAAAGTGGGGAAAAAATTGGGGTTGGGAACCACTGATTATTTTCAAATTTGTAAGTATTTTTTACTCTTAATATGAAATGATATTAAGAGTCGATCTTTTATTTTTCTGACTAGTTTAAAAATTTTGTTTTCCTTTTAAGTATATTTACTCTTAAATAAAGCGTTTTAATATGAAATAAAATTAAGAGTTAATCTTTAAATTTTCTCTTCTGTTGAATTTTTGAATTAAAGAATGAGAGCATTTATACTTTCTCTTATATTGTACGAAAATCTTTTCTTAGAGAATAATCACAATTGGAGCGGGAAGCGGAAAAACGCTGCAAAAATTGAGCGATTAATTTAAATTAAGCGACAAGCGGTTTCCGGTTTTCTTTGCATTATTTTTGACATTCATACCTCGAAATGTATAATTGTTGTGATAATTATTTTAATTTTATTTAGAAATTTTACTTTTGGCAATAACATTTTTTTTATATTTAAACAATAAAAATTGTTCAATATTATAAGAACTCATTCAATTAAGACCAAGAGACAAAATATTATAAAACAGTTGCAAAACAAGAAAATAACAGCAACTTTTGCACAATTTATTTATTCGAAACAATAAAAAATAAAATACACATTTTGTGAAACAAATTTTACATATTGCATCCTAAAAACTTGAAAAATTGCATAAAAAATCATATATTTTTTAACAATATCTATTAATTTTTTAGCAAACTCCATTGTTTGAATAATTTTCCATATTTTTTTCTCTGTTTTGCTTTGTTGTTTATTTCCATCTGCCAAAAAACTCGTACTTTACTTGTATTCTACAACACTGTACAGAAAAACAATACTTTTTTTTGGTTAAAGTCTGGCAACGCCAAAAAGTAAAATGAGAGGAAAAATGAGAGAGAGAGAAAAAACGCCATGAAAATAGAATAGAATCTATTTCGGCGGAAAAACGCCGCGGAATTTTGATTGCATACAAAATATATGGGGAGAGTTGCGGAAAACCGCTTCCCGCTCCAATTGTGATTAATCTCTTACTGTCAAATTTATATGATACACGTTTTTTATTTGTGTTTTTGTTTTTTTTGTCTGAAGCACGATTGTTCATTAGTTTGGTAAGTTTTACCAAATTCTTTAAACTATTGTTTGATGTGACACGAAATTGCGAGTTTGAAAAATATGTTGTATATCAAAGTTTGGTTCGAACTAGTTTTAAGTATGATTGTAAATACGACCAGTTGTAATAATTGCAGCGGGGTTAAGGCTCTGGCACTTGAGCGCTACTGTAGCGGTGCTGTAGCGTGACGGGCTCTTGTATCGTTTTTAAGTTCGGCCGCTATACCACCGTCACGTATTCGTTTAAGTACCTATTTCCATTTATTTTAATACAAGCTAACGTATCAGCTGACACGTCTCCGAACCGTATTCGCTCAAGTAATTACGCCTTTAGGTTGAAGTGTGGATTACAATTTCTAATAAAGCAACTAAATTTTAAAAAGTACCAAAAGTTCAGTTTTTTACCTTTTTTGTCCCCTTAGAATCAACATTGGCAAAAATCCGGCCTTACTGGATCTTTATTCCGGGAGATGAACATACAGTCAAGTCTCTATGACCATTATTTTAGGAGATATAAAAAGTACCAAAAGTACAGTTTTTTACCCTTTTTACCCCCTTAGAATCAACATTGGCAAAAATCCAGCCTTAGTGGATCTATATTCCGGGAGAGGACCTACAGTCCAAATTTCAAGTCTCTAGCTTCAGCGGTTTGGGCTGGGCGATGATGAATGAGTATGTCAGTCAGTCAGTCACATTAGGTTGTAAGTGGCTGCTGACTTTTTACGTCAACACACGTAGACTCTGAGGTCCATTGTGATTGTCAGTCACATTACTCTTTTATATATATAGATGATAAAATTCTATTACTTAAGCGTAATAAACAGTTAGGCTGGGTCGTATTCCAACAAAGTGCTCAGATCAACTATTAATAGTGAAAAAAAGTTGGTACAAGTAAATACAAGCAATTTAAAACCAAAATGAACAAAATCGGTCCATGGCTTCCGTTCTCGCATCGCGGGTCAAAATTGCGGTTTTTGAAAAAATGGACATAATTTAAAAAAAAAATTAAATATTTAAAAAAAAATTATTAAAAAAAAAAAAATTTTTTTTTTTGTATCGCATTAATTCAAAGATATTTAGAAAAATTTAGTTTGTTTTTTCGGATATCGATAACCCACCCAAACGTGAGGCCAAAAAAAACTCACATTTTTAACATGGACCTCAAAACTACTTTTTCACTATTTTAAAAATTTAGTGAAACAAAATGTTTAAATATATTAGTTTATCCACTTGATATCATTGAATACATCTCAGGGATTGTAGAAAAAAAATCTTAGTTAAATTCCTTCGTCCAGTTGGTGTGTGGAGCGATTTGAATTTAGCGGATTTCCAGAACATGTGTTTTTATCGACATTTTTGACTAATTTGTAGTTGTTAGCAACATTTTACTTAAATTAACCAATTTTTTTTGTTCAAATGGTTGTTTTGGACCATAGTAACTCTGCTTTGAAATAATAGGCTTTTTGGACAACGTTAACCCTTGCCGGCACGGGGTTAAAAAATTCCTCCAATGAAATTTTTGAAAATTCCTCACTCTAAAATCGTGTATGTGTTTAAATAATGAACAATTACAAATTTATACAAAGTTTTCTTGAATGACATGTTTAACCTTTGTTGAACGAACGCCCAACAAATTTCAAACAGCTGATTTTTTACTCATAGTCAAATGGACTTTTTTGACATATTAAATAATATGTTTTTTCTTTTAGCTTTACACAGTAAAAACGACGAAGACGTAATGAAATTTCGGATGCCAGTTTTTTTTTATTTTATTTAGTTTTAAGCATTTTCCGCTTAAGTGCGCTTACTTTAAAACGTTTATAGGGCGTTCACACTTGCTGTTTTGAAGTGTTCAAGAGTGAGATGTTTAAAAAAGTCTTTGTTCTGTGTCCATTACGTTTTTATTCTGCTACTGGTGTTTTGTTAAACAACTTGTTTAAGGTCGCTAGTGTGAACGCCATATTAGAGTGAAAAACTTATTAAGTATGTTAAAAAGTCCATTTTGACTATGATTATAAAATGAAAGATATGTACATCTGCGAGTGAATCGTTTGAGCGGGGAATGCATTTAAACGATCGCATTTAAATTAACGTTTTAAAGTAAGCACACTTAAGCGGAAAGTGTTTAAAACTAAATAAAATAAAAAAATGGCATCTGAAATTTCATTACGTCTTCGTCGTTTTTACTGTGTAAAGCTAAAAGTAAAAAAATATTATTTAATATGTCAAAAAAGTCCATTTTGACTATGAGCAAAAAAACAGCTGTTTTTTGGGCGTTCGTTCAACAAGGGTTAAAGATGTCCTTCAAGAAAACTTTGTATAAATTTGTAATTGTTCATTATTTAAACACATACACGATTTTAGAGTGAGGAATTTTCAAAAATTTCATTGGAGGAATTTTTTAACCCCGTGCTGGCAAGGGTTAACGTTTTCCAAAAAGCCTATTATTTCAAAGCAGAGTTACTATGGTCTAAAACAACCATTTAAACAAAAAAAGTTGGTTAATTTAAGTAAAATGTTGCTAACAACTACAAATTAGTCAAAAATGTCGATAAAAACACATGTTCTGGAAATCCGCTAAATTCAAATCGCTCCACACACCAACTGGACGAAGGAATTTAACTAAGATTTTTTTTCTACAATCCCTGAGATGTACTCAATGATATCAAGTGGATAAACTAATATATTTAAAAATTTTGTTTCACTAAATTTTTAAAATAGTGAAAAAGTAGTTTTGAGCTCCATGTCAAAAATGTGAGTTTTTTTTGGCCTCACGTTTGGGTGGGTTATCGATATCCGAAAAAAACAAACTAAATTTTTCTAAATATCTTTGAATTAATGCGATACAAAAAAAAAAAAATTTTTTTAAATATATAATTTTTTTTTTTTAAATTATGTCCATTTTTTCAAAAACCGCAATTTTGACCCGCGATGCGAGAACGGAAGCCATGGACCGATTTTGTTCATTTTGGTTTTAAATTGCTTGTATTTACTTGTACCAACTTTTTTTCACTATTAATAGTTGATCTGAGCACTTTGTTGGAATACGACCCAGCCTAATAAACAGTGTTGCCAGTTTAGGGGTTTTGTCCCCAAATAGGGGATTTTTTTTTTAAATTGGGAATGAAAAATTTGATTTGGGGATACGGGGATTTCCTGGGGATGACACTGATTTTTTTGGGGATTTTTAGGGGATGAAATATTTTAGATAAACAAGTGTTTTTTAAATACATCAATCATAAAATAATGCTAAAATCGGTAAAATGAACTTAAGTTTATAAAATAAATAATTACGGAAAATTTACTTGGCCAAAAAAATAAATACATGAACTCTACATTATTTTCGATCAATCGTGTTCCAAAAAACCGCAAACGTAGGAATTGTGTAAGATGTATAAAGAAAAAACAAACATTTTTGATGGTGTCTGTTAAAACCGTACACTAAGAAAAAAAAATATTAAAATCAAACAGAAACAACTTTATATTAAATATAAAACAGTGACGAAATAGAACAAAGTTTGTTTTTATTTAATTTAAATATGTTTCTAGTTGTTTTTAACATGACAAGATTGGTAGGCAACATTTTAAAATTAAGATGTAACAATATTGTTTTAAAATTGGCCATGCTAAATTTAAATATGCAACAAATTTTAATTGAAAGTTGACCAATATTAATGTTAATATGCGACATTTTTTTCTTTTGCAGCTTTTTACTTACCTAAAAACCATGAAACTTAAAATAAATCAATACACATTTTTGTTTTAGTTTTTTTTTTTAAATTATTTTTACAATATTTTTTAATAACACAGCAAAAAAATTAACACTACTCTAATTGTACATCTAAGGTAGAATTACATCCAAGGCTTTGGCTTCAAATATTGCTTGTTGGCTTTATTTTTTGCTATACATAAAAAAATCAAAGCCAAAGCCTTGGATTTACTTCTACCCTAATTGTAGCACTACATCTTATTACAACAAATGTAATTAAATACCAAAAATAACAAGTAGAAAAATTTAATTCGACTTGGTCGAATCTATGAATACCCTCCACAATGTTATCTGATAGTAATTTTCTAAAAAAAATATAAAAAAATTGCATTACAAATTTTTTATTAGAAATATGTATATTATTTTGAGTCAAACTTTCTTTTAATCAATCAAATTTTTTTGAGTGTACAATTTTTTTGACTGTCAACATTTTTTTGAGTCTGCCATTTCATTCAAAAAAATAATAATGTGTAAATTTTTTTTTTGAGTGTAACATTTTTTTTTGAGTGTAAATTTTTTTTGAGTGTAAATTTTTTTTAGTGTACAAATTCTTTAAGTAACAAATTACTTTGTAAAATATTTTTGTTGTTTTATACCTACCCAAGCAGAAATTGACGACGGTTATAAAAAAAAAGCGTTCTGAAAGCACTGTAACAAAAAAAGAACGTTCTCAAAACGTTATTTTCGAACGCTTTGCGAGCGTTCTCGAAAAGCGTTCTGAAAGCACTGTAACAAAAAAAAAGCATTCTCAAAACGCTTTATTCGAACGCCTTGAGAGCGTTTTCGAAAAGCGTTTTGAAAGCACTTTATTAACAAAATACATGTTCGTTTCAAAATTAAATGGTTTTAAAGCAGTTTTTGCAAACGTTTTTAATTTTTTTTCGTAGTACATACAAGTATAGTATTTTTTAGATTATACACTCAAAAAATTTCATGCATAAAAATACGAAGTATTATTTCGTAAAATTTTTTTCGTACATATTACGAAATTTTTGTACATATTACGAAATTTTTGTAATTTTACGAAAACTTGGAATTTCGTAAAAATACAAATTTCGTTTATTTTACGAAGTACATTTCGTAGCCAAAAAAATACGAAATACTTCGTATCTTAACGAAATATTTCGTAATTTAACAAAATATTTTTCGGAAAAAAAAAATCACAAAATCAAGGGGTTTGATTTATTTATCTGAATTACTAGATTTAACAGATTTAACAATTAAAAAAATGGAATAAAAAAAATTTGTTCCTTCTCTTTTTAATTTTTGTTTACGATTTCTAATTTAAAATTATTTTAAGTATAACACAAAGTCAAATCACCCAAGATATATTTTTCAATGCAGTCTGTTAGGTGTTGCGACATTAGTGAAAAGTTATACAGGCATGTCACCGAGTCAATTCCGTTTAGAAATGGAATTGGAAATGGAAAAATATGTCGTAACTTTACGAAATATTTTCGTTAAACTAAACATAACTCGTATTCACAAAAAAAAAACTTCGTAATATGTACAAAAATATTTTGTATTTTTACGAAATATTTCGTAATTATATAAAATATTTCGTAGTTATACAAAATATTTCGTAACTTTACGAAATATTTTCGTAAAAATAAACATAATTCGTATTTACAAAAAAAAAACTTCGTAATATGTACGAAAATATTTAGTATTTTTACGAACTACGAAATAGTTATACTAAATATTTCGTAAATTTACGAAATATTTTCGTATTTATTTCGTAAATATCACAAAAAAAAAACTTCGTAATATTTACGAAATGCCATAGGTAAATATTACGAAATATTTCGTTTCGGCAAAACCACGAAATATTTCGTACAATGTACGAAGTATTTCGTTCATTTTACCTATGAAATTTTTTGAGTGTACTCAATTTTAAACAAATTGTTATAAAAACATTTTGTTAAATCAAATTAAATAATTTTTCCCTACCACCACATTGAAAACGCAAAATTTTGAAAACATGAAACATTTTTTAATTTGTAAATCTATTTTAAGTTTTATTATTATCATTTATGCAAAAGAGTTATAGCAATAGTTTCGTTATAAAATTTACAAATAATGCATTTAACTTCTACAATATGCACACTGACTTCAATAACACCTTCACGTAAATTTTTAACGTTATAAAATCCTATTTCTTTTGATGGAATTGGATAGACAAAATAATCGTTTATTTCATTAAAGATGTTGCCTTTTAAATATATATTATCACATGTTTGTTTAGATCGATTTGTACTTTTTTCTACTTTGTTTACAGACCATCTGGTTTTGCAATTTGAAAGCGAAACAGAACAAACCATTTTTACAAAAATTAGCCGCTGGCTGGCTGCAGTAAAGGACAGAATAGGAGGAAGAAAGTCCCTATAAATAAATTAGTTTACTTTTTTTATGAAGTTTACCTTTACTAAGTTTACTTTTTTTAATTCCATTGAATTTAATTTTTATTTTCTAAGATACTTTTATAAAAAAAATATCTACAATTAACGAATAAAAAAAATATCTGCTTTATATGAGGAGGTCCATAACAAAACGCGCCAATTCCACTTTTTGGATTTTTCGTTTTTTTAACTGGATACTATTCTACACATTAAAATCTATGTAACAACTACTAAAAAACATCCCAAAGTTCAATATTTGCACAGCAATTCACTACTGACTTTAATTATGAAACATCCCAATGCTCAGTACTTACACTTATACTCAGTACTGACTTTGTTTTCATTTATGCGTTTATCTAATAAACTGTTAAAGTGGAATTGGTGCGTTTTGTTATGGACCTCCTCATATGAAGTCCTTTAAAGTACTGTTTTTTCTTATTTCAATCGCTGGAAAATATCTTTAATTTTTGTATTTAAGCTCTTTATAAGTGCTTTACTTCTGGTTTTTAAAGCGCTTTCATGACTTTAAACAAAACGTTCTGAAAGCATTTTTTAAAGCGCTTTTAAAACGCTTTAAACCTAGCGTAGATCGATGTTATCATTCGGATCATCTGAAAGCGCTTTGAAGATGGTAAATGGAACGCTTGTAGAACCGTTCACAACGCTTTCACAGCGCTTTTGAGATTGTATTTTTCTGACTGGGTACATAGGGTGACCGTGCCTAAGTTCGGCATGTACCAGTAGTCGGCACTTTTTGAATTTAAACATAAATAAATAAGAATAATGGCAGTTATATATTTAAATAAAACCAAGATTCCATTAAAAATATATTTGTCTCCCTTTTTCCAATAATTTAATTGGAATGTGGTTGGAATTTTGGCGTCGGTTTATCCTCATTGTGGAACAGTTTTTTAACAAGTGCAGAAGTGCGTTTTTTTTAGTGATTTTTTAGTGAATAGACCAATTTGAAAAGGTGAGTAAGTAACATTAATTTTAGTTATATTTTAACTTTTAAGGTTTCAGAGGGTAGATAATATTTAAAATATTGTTAAAATGTGAACAATTTAACAAAAAAATATTAATTTTTTATTATTTTAACTATGCCGACATTAGGAACGATTTTTATTCACAATTTCCAATGGTCGGCATTGGGGTGCCGACTACTGGTTAGTTTGAATTTTTCTAAGTTTCCTAAAGTCGGCAGTAGTTTTTCTTCAACATTCCATTAAAACCTCTAGTCCTAGAGGTCAAGAAATGTCATTTTAAGATATGTAGAGATAACTATAATTTCAGGCAATTTTGGAAGTTCAAATATGACCACTAAGGAGAAAAGACTAATCCACCAATACTCCGAAGAATCCCTACAAAGGGCTTTAAATGATGTAAGAGAAGGATCAACGACTATATTAGGAGCTAGCAAAAAATATGGTGTTCCACGATCGACCATCCAAGACCGAATTCATGGCAGAATTGCTGAAGGTCCTAGAAAAATGGGTCCACAAACAGTCTTATCAAGTGGCGAAGAAAAGAGGTTGGTTGAATGGTGTCACAACCTTGCCAAATGTGGGTTTCCATTAAAAATTAATGACTTGCTGAACACTGTTCAAGCAATCATCAAAGACGATGGGCGGATCACACCATTTCTAAATGGTCGGCCTGGAAGAAAGTGGTACTCGTGCTTTTTGAAACGGCATCCCAGCTTAGCTCTTAGAGAAGCGGAAGGAATCAGTAAAGGACGAGCAGTAATTACTGAAGAGAGCATAAGAAAATGGTTTGAAGACTTAAAAAATTTTCTAAAAGAAGAAAATGCAACCGATATTTTGGATGATCCATCGCGAATTTTTAATGGTGATGAGACAAGCTTTTGTATGTGTCCTAAAACAGGAAAAGTTCTGGCTCCAAAGGGATATCGCAATGTGTATTCTATTCAACGCGGTAATGAAAAAGAAACAGTGACTGTACTACTGGTTTTTTCAGCAAATGGTAAGACCGTAGTCCCAATGGTTGTCTTTCCATACGTTCGACCACCGAAAGATGTGGTTAACAGCATGCCAGAGAATTGGTTTCTCGGAAAGTCAGAGACCGGATGGATGGTAAGTGAAACATTTTTTGAATATGTGGCGAACGGGGTGCATAATTGGCTTGATGAAAACAATGTTCAACGGCCCATTTTACTGTTTATAGACGGTCATAAATCACATATGACAATGGAGTTAAGCCAATTTTGTCAAGAAAATGGAATTATTTTGTATGCACTACCCCCAAATACCACACATATAATGCAACCAGCCGATGTGAGCGTATTTAAACCTCTAAAATCCGAATGGAAGAAAACCGTAAGGGATTGGCAAATGAAGCCGGAAAACTGCAATAAAGTTATGTCAAAATCCACTTTTTGCCCACTTCTTGATATGGTTCTAAAAAACCTTAATATGACAGACACAATTAAGAATGGTTTCCGAAAGTGTGGTTTGTATCCTTTTAATCCCGACAATGTAGATTATACTAAGTGCGTTAAAAATAAATTAGAGATGTTAAACGAAAATCAACACGAAGATAACCAAACAGAATGTGATTTTGACATAGCCATTCGAGTAATTAACGAAATAGCTCCAAATTTGCAAGAACGTGGTATTAATTCGGATATTATTGTTAAAGAGATCGATGCTTTAAAAAAAATAAGAAATAATCAAACTGTTGAAATATTAGGTGATGTCCCGATACAGCCTGGTACATACGTAATCAATGCCGAAGGAGTTTTGGAAATGGAGGTTGACGAAATTCTATCATTAAATTCAGCTACAACTAATAACAACAACTCGTTTCAATCTCTCGACTATTCGGCTCCAATGTCAGCTACTTTTGCTGCATCTAATGAAAATGAAATCTCTTTTCTTCTTTCGTCTCCAAATTCATCAAATAATAATGCTGTTACTGAAAAAAGCAACTTAACGAAACCTGGTAGCTGTTCATCATTAATTCTATGCGATTCATCAATAAATAAAAACAGCACTTCTTTAATGCCATCGACTTTTAAGAACCACTTATATTTCCCTAAACCATCGTGTTCAGCACAATCTACCACTAGAATCAAGCCCCCAAGTGCAATATCCGCTCTTGCATGGAGGGAGCATATGCAATCAAAGGAAATTGAGAAAATAGCTAAGGCCGAAGCTATTCAAAGACGAAAATTAGAACGTCTAAAAAAAAAGAAGGAAAAAGAAAATAGACCAGTTAAAGGTAAAAAAAGAAAACAAAAACAAGTGTGTGATACTTGCGATGAAGAGTTAAACAGTGATGCCGAGAATGATGAGTTAAAAAACGTAGGATGTGATTCTTGCCCTAAGTGGTTTCATCTTAAATGCACTGAATTCAAAAACCTATCATACAATGAAGTAATTGATATGGATTTCGCATGCAAAGCATGCAATATCCAAAGCGACTAAATGTCTATAATTTGTTTTATAAGTTTTAATTTATGCAAGAATGCGCTTAAAAATTTGATTTAATTTCAAAGATCTCACTTATATGAATTATAAAATATGTAAGAATATTAACTTTAATTTAAATACTACTAAAATTTTTATTTTTAATAAAATATGTAAAAATATAAACCACTTTTATTTTAATAAATAAAAATTTGAACTAAATTATCAAAAATTTTATGTACAATTTTATTATTTCCAAGAGATAGCCCATTTTGAGTAGACTCATCGCCTTTTGTAGGCGTGGTAACAAACACATTTTTAAGCATTTACCGCATAGAAAAAGTGTTCCCCTAGAGCGCCCTCGTCAATTTTTGTTTTAAATAAAAAGGGTATAAGAGATTCCAACATCCCTAGACCACTTTTAATTGGTTTTTCCTTTGCAAGAAATATCATGCCGACCATTGGATCATTACATGCCGAATATTGGGAATTGTATGCCGACTACTGGCAAAAACGATACTTTTTACTAAATCTATAAATTAATTAAATTTAAAAAATTATTTTTTGAAAACAGTAAATTAAATCTAAAACAAAACTCCTTAATGAAATAGAATATCTAGGTTTTATTAAAATAGCATGTTTACGTCCGTAAGGGCACCAGTTTAAAAATAAAAAATAAGTTAAACTGCCGACTACTGGTACACTTACCCTATATGTAATACAAAAAAAAAACTATTTCACATATTTTCTTCTTTTTATATTACCATCCTTTTCTTTAAAAACCAAAAACAAATTAACATTCAATCATACACATACTTTATTTGATTTTTTCCCGTTACATACTGTTACACTAACAATAACAAATATTTACTTGTCTAACAACTAAACTGCACCCCACGACAAGAAAACAATCAACAACAAGTTTTACAAAACTGGTATTTCACCATGCTATTAAAACTTGTTTAACGAGTTTTCAACAGTTTAAGGTGAAACAAATCTGAAATTCAGTGCATTGCTTATAACTTTTGAACCACTGAACCGATTTTGCTGAAATTCAAAACCAAACAGCCTTGGGGAACAGCAAATATATATGCTAAGCTTCAGTCTCCTCAGAATTGTCTTTCGAAAGTTATAGTGGTTTTAATCTTGTAAATTCGAAAAATACCCTTCCCGAAATTTACTATTTTGCTCATAACTTTTGAACCACTTTACCGATTTCGCTGGATTGCAATACCAACCTGACCCGGTAAATGAAGAACATATATGTCAAACTTCAGGAGCCTCCGTAAAGTCTTTCAAAAGTTAGCGTGTTTTCAACGGACAGACAGACAGACGGACGGACGGACGGACGGACATCGCTAGATCGACTTAAAATCGATCAAGGATCATGAATATATATACTTTATGGGGTCCTAGACCAATATTTCGATGTGTTACAAACGGAATGACAAACTTATATATACCCTCTATCACTAGAGTGGAGGGTATAAAAAATAAACACACTTAAATTAATACTATATACCATATATAATAAAGTAAAGTTAGAAGTTTTCAGTTTCTGCCAATTACATAGATAGATACATCCCCTCCTCGTCTTCTTTGTCTTTATTTTTTTCACTTGGTTTTTTACTTTTTTATTTTTGTTTTAATTGTAAATAATATTGTTTTTCACTTTAGTTTTTTAATTTTTAATTTCACTTGAGTTAACTTAATTAATTTCACTTAAAACTCGTCACATTAAGAGATGTGAAAAATGTGCGTCTTTCTTTTAATGAAAAAATATTTTAACATTGTATCTACTTAAAATAAAATTGCCCAACTTTACTATATTTCTTGAAAAAAAAAACATTAAATGTCAAAAAACAAAATTGTTCAACTTTAAAATAACCACGAAAAATATTGTTTTTAATACAAATATTTGAATAAGATTTTTTTAAATTTTTAACGACTTTTAATGACAGCATGTTAAATTTAAAGTGATCAATTTTAAAGTGTGTTTTAATTTTTATTAAATAATAAAAATTAGTTATTTATTCGACCTTTTAATTGTGCAATGAAAAAGAGTTTATTCTGATTCGAGGCCTTTTCATGTTCCCCATTATGAATTGCCAAAATTTTTGAAAGCAAGAAACTCTATGAGTATTTAATGGGAGAATATCCTAATAAAGAAAGTAGAGTTATCATAAGTACTTGCTATGTTAATTCATAATGGGGAACATGAAAAGGCCTCGAATCAGAATAAACTCTTTTTCATTGCACAATTAAAAGGTCGAATAAATAACTAATTTTTATTATTTAATAAAAATTAAAACACACTTGGTAACCCTCTTGATACGAGAGAATTTGTTTTCTATAACAGAAGGCAAAAACAAAAACTGTATTTAACAACTACCGACGGTAGTATATGCAGTAACCAAAAAAACTTGCTTTCAAATTATATTTGGTATAATGCTGGTGGAACTTCGAAAATCATATTTGCTTTCTCACTAATTGTAAGTTGAGATTATTTAGAATATGAATATTTGATGTTTGCATGCTAACAGTATTACCTAATTTTCTAAAGAATTCTGATGATGGGGGAATTGGAACACCCCCGAAACGATCGTCAATTCATTCCTGAAAATTGCCAAAATTTTTGAAAGCAAGAAACTCTATGAGTATTTAATGGGAGAATATCCTAATAAAGAAAGTAGAGTTATCATAAGTACTTGTTATGTTAATTCATAATGGGGAACATGAAAAGGCCTCGAATCAGAATAAACTCTTTTTCATTGCACAATTAAAAGGTCGAATAAATAACTAATTTTTATTATTTAATAAAAATTAAAACACACTTGGTAACCCTCTTGATACGAGAGAATTTGTTTTCTATAACAGAAGGCAAAAACAAAAACTGTATTTAACAACTACCGACGGTAGTATATGCAGTAACCAAAAAAACTTGCTTTCAAATTATATTTGGTGTAATGCTGGTGGAACTTCGAAAATCATATTTGCTTTCTCACTAAGTTGAGATTATTTAGAATATGAATATTTGATGTTTGCACGCTAACAGTATTACCTAATTTTCTAAAGAATTCTGATGATGGGGTAATTGGAACACCCCCGAAACGATCGTCAATTCATTCCTGAAAATTGCCAACATTTTTGAAAGCAAGAAACTCTATGAGTATTTAATGGGAGAATATCCTAATAAAGAAAGTAGAGTTATCATAAGTACTTGTTATGTTAATTCATAATGGGGAACATGAAAAGGCCTCGAATCAGTGTTGGTATTTGAGAATTTTCAATTAGTGCCAAGTTGAAGGCTAAAAAGGGCCAAAATAGGTTGAAAAGGGCCAAAAATTTTTTTTTTTAAATATTTTTTATTTTTTAGTACTTTTTACACACAACTTATAACTTTTTATAAATGACGGTTTTGAAAGTAAAATCATCTCTGCGGGAAAGGTGACCAGTCGAGTGTTTTTTTGTACAAAAAGGACCTGTCAATAATTAACACCTTGTGATATGTTCCAGGACTTGTGTCGAACTGATCTTTCAGATCTCCGGACACTTTTTTACTGGCCTTAGAACTAGTATTCCATGACCAGTTCGCGTTGAATAAGTCATGGGATAGGTTTTTAGGATCAATTTTTCCTGTAGGACCAATCAATTTTCCTCAGGGATTAAACACTTCAAAATCTTAATTTAAGGGAAACAGAAACTTACATTGTAAGGGGGAACAACTGATAATATTTTCGTGTTTGTAATACATAACTAAATTTTGACAATTTTTGGAGGGAATGAAAAAGGGCCAAAACTGTTATTTGTGGTGCCACTGACCATTCAATAGTGCCAAAAATGGCACTATTGTGCCACATTTCCCAACCGTGCCTCGAATCAGAATAAACTCTTTTTCAGTGATCAATTTTAAATTAAAATTGTATGCAATTTTAAAACAAACATATTTTGTTTAAATCAATCAAAAACAATATTAAAATTAAAATTTTTAAAAAAATATGTGGCATACTTAAAATAAACATGAAAATATTTGATTTAAATATGTTTTTTTCCCTCAGTGTAGTGTTATCATGTTATCATGCTTTTCTTTTTCTTTAAACCAAATTGTCGATTTTCATACATTTTCTATAGTATATCCTTTAAATCTATTATGAACAATATCCAAAATTCACAGGTTTTTCTATAGAAAAAAAAGACTAAAAGTACATCAATTGAAAATACTGGTCTTTTACGACTTCTTAGAATCTTAAAATCAATACCACGTTTAGAATACCTATTCCGGAGTAAGTATTTATAAAAAGTTAAGGGTTTTTACAGCAATTTTCACACACAGCTCCGAAGAATTTCAGACCAATTAGTCTGTCTTCTTTTTTGTTAAAGACAATGGAACGAATGATAGACTCATATTTGCGTAGAGTGATTGACCCGAGGTTGCTTTCGACAAAGCAACATGCATACAGCAAGGGACGATCAACGGAAACAGCTCTTCATGAGCTCGTTGGTACCATCGAGAGATCGCTTTCGGTAAAGGAGTACACTATGGTGGCCTTTCTTGATATTGAGGGGGCTTTTAATAATGTCATCCCAGAATCGATAATATTGGCATTGTCTGGTCTGGGAGTAAAGCGTGAAATCGTTTTAATGGTGGAAAGCCTACTTGCCAGTAGACGTATAACGTCTGAATTGGGAGCATCCGTCATATCTCGATTTGTCAATAGGGGCACACCACAAGGAGGTGTTCTTTCGCCGCTTCTTTGGAACCTGGCACTGAATTCAATGCTAGCTACTATCTCTAGAAGCACGTGGTTGTCATGTTGTCGCATATGCTGACGATGTCGCGATAGCGGTAAAGGGGAAGCATCTGCCAACATTGCGGGACATTCTTCAGGGTTCTCTGAAAGATCTGTCTAAATGGGCAAGAGACTGGGTCTAGGAGTTAATCCTAGTAAAACAGAGCTTGTTTTATTTACAAGGAAAAATAAGATTCCTGCTTTCGATCCTATTTCTCTGGACGGTACTGAAATCACCATCTCAGATGGAGCCAAGTATCTTGGAGTATTTCTAGATAGGAAGCTGAATTTCAGGCGTACTATTGAGGAACGGGTGAGAAAAGCAACGATTGCTTTGTATTCCTGTAAAAGGGCCATTGGAAAACGATGGGGTTTTAGCCCTCAAGTCGTTCATTGGATCTATACAGCAGTGGTGCGTCCAATTTTGCTGTATTGAATCATTGTCTGGTGGTCTGCTTTAGAAACAAAAGCGAACTGTGTCTTTATCACGAAGGTACAGAGAATGGCGTCAATGTGCATCACTGGTGCTCTTCGTACTACACCTACGGCTGCATTAGAAATCCTCCTTCACCTGATACCCTTGGACATATTGGGTAGTAGTGTTTCCAATTATTCGACCCTGCCGGTTAACCGGTTAGGTCATTATTCGAAAATTGATGAAAATTGATTAATCGGTTATTCGGATCGATTAATCGGAAAAAGTGGCGATTAATCGATTAATCGTCAAAAACAATGAAAAATTAATTTTAAACAATTTTTTAAAAGTAATGTAACAAAAAATAAAAGTATTTTAAGTAAAATTTCATTTTCAGTCTTTATTAGGGTTGCCAGACGTCCTGTATTTGGCGGGATTGTCCCGCTTTGTGTCAACGTTTCCCGCGTCCCGCGCGGGATTCCAAATTCCCGCTTTTTAGGAGTCAAAAATTTATTTGACAAATAGACCATACAAACTGCCAACGCAAAAAAAAATGTTCAAGCCAGTTGTGCTTTTTTGTGGCAAGGGTTGCGCTACTAGTGCAAAAAAAATCTGTTTGAGTACAAATAAAAATTAATTGGATTTTTACGCAATCGTTTGGATTTAAGGCAATCCGTATAGTCTTTCGTGAATTCAACTCAGTTCAGCTAAAGTTTTTGAAAAGTAGACACAATAACACTGTGCTACACCAAAAATATGCAGGGGTTCTCACATAAAAATTCGGGTTGGCTGGAGTCCATAGAGTACTGATATACTCATAGTTTTTCTGGATCACTTCGTTAAGTACGTTTTTTATTGGCAAATGTGTTGGAAAACGGAAATTCTTAAATTACAATTTTAAAAAATTATTACTTTGTTAGTTTGCAACCGATTATGGATTTGTTTTAAAGGTATAGGTCTTACCTTTCAAACAAAACAAAAATATTAAAAATCGATCAAGAATTGGCTGAGCTACGATCGCTTAAGTAAAAAAAAACGAATTTTTTGAAAAATTTGTCATATTCTTTACACTCTAAGTTGAAAGTGAATCATTAAACAATTTTTTTGAATTTTTTGTAAAAAAGTATAGTAAAGTGGCTTTCCAAAACACCAAAAAACATAACAATCGGTTAAAAAATGAATGAGTTATGCTAAGTTTTGTGATAGGACATTTTTAATTTTTTGTCAGAAACGCTTGTAATTCAAGCATTATTCATAAATCTTGTTACTAGTAGTAATTTTATGCGCATATGCATATAAACTAGAGATGGGAACGTAATTAGATTTGTGCGTGATTTACACATGATCACAAGTGAGCGTGATTGAAAATTGATTTTACTCACGTGGTTGTTAGTGAGTGTCAGTGTGAGTGGAATAAAAGAATGGGTGTGTCAGTTACTTCCAAATCCTATTTATAATTTTTTGGGTTTGTTTAAAAAATATGAGTGTTACTTCTTAAACAAAACAATATTGAGAATCGGTTAAAAACAGGCTAAGGTGCGCTTGTTTAAGTAAAAAACCTTTTTTGAAGAGTTATACCTGCAACATTTTTATGACAGAAAAAGCTGTGCGCTTGCAAACATGTTTTTTTAAAACGAAATTGCTAAAATTGTGGGATCATTTGATGGAAATTTTACCTGTTTATAAATATACATGTGAGGCATTCCACACCAAATGTTCAGTGAGAAAAAAATTGTGTACCAAAATTTTTTCAATGGGTCCCGGGTAAAAAAGTTTTTTATATAACTAGGGTGAGATTTCCATGCAAATGCATGTTTTTTGTCGAAAGCCTAAAAACGATATCGACCAATTATCTTTCCGAATCAAGAGATTTGCATTAAATGGCATCGATTTGTTTTCGCATATTTTGCATATTTTGGTGAAAATACATATTTTTGCATATTTTGATTTTAAATGCATATATTGTGCATATTTCGAACTTTTAAGTGCATATTATTGCATATTTTGGCATAAATTAGCAAAAACACAAATTGAAATTAATTTTTTTCAAAAACTATTTTAAATTTTAAAAATTTATTTTGAAAATCAGAAAAATTACTTTTTTTTTCTTCTTAATTTTTTTTAAAGATTTTCTTAATTTTTAAAAAAAATCTTGCTAGACAAACATCCAATCTTTAAAAAAAAATTACAAAAGTGACCGGATTTTTTATAAATTGACTTTTTTAAAACATGGAAAATTTCAGAACGGGTTCTGAAAATTTTCCAAAAAAATTTTAATTGATAGCCGATACAAAACTATACAAGAATGTAAATTTTTGAGATTTTGGTGCATTTCGTTTTTATTTGATATATATTTAAACAAAGCAACTTGACACAAATTTTACCATTTTTCCAATATTTGACCACGCCTCCTAAGCCTAGTTTTTGAATAATTGAACAACCAAAAACGTAATTTTCTTAGCTCCATATATGAGGCATTCCACACCAAATGTTCGGCAAAAAAAAAGTTGTGTCGTGTCAATATGAAATCATTTTCAAAGTATTCGCTCTTAGGGTACTATTAAATAACATAAATAAAATTTAAGTTTTTTCAAAAAGTAGGCCTTGTAGGCGTGGTCAAAAATTAAAAATATCTAACTTTTTTGCCTGAGCATCTTTACTTCAATATTTATGCAAATTAAATGAAACACAGTAAAGTCTTAAAGACAAAAGCTGTTTATAGATTTTTGAATGGGCTATCAATTAAAAAAATAAAAATTGGAACATTTTCAGAAGAAGTTCTGAATTTTTTAAATTTAAACTTAAACTTTATTTATCAAAAAACATGCCGCAATTTTATTTGTTTTTTATTTTTTTAAAAAAAAGCTAAAGGAATTTTCTATCTGATCTGAAATTTTTAGAGATGTGTTTTGCCTTGTTTTCGAGAAATCAAAATTCAAAAATTGCGACACGCTTATTTTATACAATAATGGTATTTAAAACGTGTGCGTATGAGTACTTAATATCAATACTTAAAAAATATTTTAAGAGGCGATGGTAGCGTGAGTGAGTTTTTAATAACGATTACGCACGCTCATGAAAGAAAAAATTTAGTCACGGACGATATTTTATTTTTCTCACGCTCATTCACGCACACGTGAGTAGAAAAAAATAAGTTACGGTCACGATGATCACGTAAGCGTGAGTAAAATAAAATATCGTGCTTGAATAATTTTTTTTCTTTCATTAGCGTGCGTGATCGTGAATAAATACTCAGGCAAACAAGTTTGATATTTTCAATATTTGACCACGCCTACAAGGCCCACTTTTTGAAAAAAACTTAAATTTTATTTTTGTTATTTATTAGTACCCTAAGAGCGAATACTTTGCAAATGATATCCCATTGAAACCACTATGGTTTTTCTGTAGTGGAACTGTTGGTGTGAAATGCCTCACATGGCTATCCATACAACCCATTTAAAAATTTACGGTTCACATGTTTTTTTTTCGCTGAACATTTGGTGTGGAATGCCTCATACGTATATTTAAAATAGGTAAAATTTCCATCAAATGATCCCACAATTTTACCAATTTCGTTTCAAAAATGTCATATGTTTTTTGTCATAAAAATGTTGCAGGTATAAATCTTCAAAAAAGGTTTTTTACTTAAACAAGCGCACCTTAGCCTGTTTTCAACCGAGTCACAATATTTGTTTGTTTAAGAAGTAACACTGATATTTTTTAAACAAACCCAAAAAATTATAAATAGGATTTGGAAGTAACTGACACGCCCATTTTTTATTCCACTCACACTGACACTCACTAACAACCACGTGAGTAAAATCAATTTTCAATCACGCTCACTTCTGATCATGTGTGAATCACGCACAAATCTAATTAAGTTCCCATCTCTAGTTTATATGCATATGCGCATCAAATTACTACTAGTAACAAGATTTATGAATAATGCTTGAATTACAAGCGTTTCTGAAAAAATTTAAAAATTCCCTATCACAAAACTTAGCATAACTCATCCATTTTTAAACCGATTGTTTTGTTTTTTGGTGTTTTGGAAAGCCACTTTACTATGCTTTTTTACAAAAAATTCAAAAAAATTGTTTAATGATGCACTTTGAACTTATCGTGTAAAGAATATGACAAATTTTTCAAAAAATACGTTTTTTTTTTACTTAAGCGATCGTAGCTCAGCCAATTCTTGATCGATTTTTAATATTTTTGTTTTGTTTGAAAGGTAAGACCTATACCTTTAAAACAAGTCCATAAAATCGAAAATCGGTTGCAAACTAACAAAGTAATAATTTTTTAAAATTGTAATTTAAGAATTTCCGTTTTTCAACACATTTGCCAATAAAAAACGTACTTAACGAAGTGATCCAGAAAAACTATGAGTATATCAGTACTCTATGGACTCCAACCAACCCGAATTATCATATGAGAACCCCTGCATAAATAATTTTTGGTCTTTTGTAGCACAGTGTAATTAATTAAATTTTTTGACATTCACAAATAAACAAACAATAAAAATATGAAAGCATATTTAGCCGTTGCATGTTTATTAGTGCGTCCCGAATTCGGCTTATTCGAATTTAAAAGTGCTTGTTGCGCAATTGCAACCCCTTTACGGAAAAATACCAAACATTTTTTGACTAAAGCCCAGTTCACTACCAACTTCCAAAGCAATCTTAATGCATTTCTAAAAAATTCGATACCAAAATTTATTTATTTTTTTAAACTGATGCCAAAAGTTGCGGATTCCGGGCATAAATATTACAAAAACTTCCAAGGAGTAATTTTGGTCCAGCGATGCATTTTAAGGATTTCCCATCTCTGTGTTTTAAACTGCATATTAATTTAATATTTTTGTCCCGCCAAAATTTTTGAAATCCCGCCAGTTTAGAAATTTTTTTGCATTTGTCCCGCTTTTTGGAAATAAATTTCTGGCAACCCTAGTCTTTATACACATACTCACACCCAAAAAAAAAACGTGGGTATTCAATACTAAAAATTTAACTAATTTTAGTCCAAAAGGACCTAGTGCAGAAATTGGTAACCAATACTAAAATTTTTAACTAATATTAGTCAAAATCAGTAAAAATTACTAATGTTAGTACTTTGAAGATACTAAAATTAGTAACCAATTAGTAGATTTTGGTGCAATATCACTTACTAAACCTTTTACTGTAGAATTATTTTGAGTGCACAAAATGAGAATAAGTTTCAATCTCTAAATGGATTATATCAATTACTATTTTAATTGATTTTGCACCTATCACGAAAGTAATAGTATTAATTACTAAAATTTGTAAAAGTTTAATATTTAATATGTGTAAAATTGAATATTTTGGGAATATGAAAATCATGTGGGGTATACCACTATTAAATTTGGAAACTAGTCGCCCTAAACTAAAAAACGTATATAGTGTAGTCCACCCAACTATTTCCATTTGTGTTTTGTGGCCACAAATCCTCTCCAGAAATTTATAGGTAAAATTGAATTTTATGGGAATCTAAAAATCATTTGGGGTATCCCACTAATAAATTAGGAAAGTAGACCCCTAAGACTAAAAAACGTATACAGTGCAGTCCACCCAACTATTTCCATTTGTCTTTTGTGGCCACAAATCCTCTCCAGAAATTTTATAGGTAAAATTGAATATTATGGGAATATGAAAATCATTTGGGGTATCCCATTATTCAATTTGGAAACTAGACCCCCTAGACTAAAAAACGTATATAGTGTAGTCTACCCAACTATTTCCATTTGTCTTTTGTGGCCACAAATCCTCTCCAGACATTTTATAGGTAAAATTGAATATTATGGGAATCTGAAAATCATTTGGGGTATCCCACTATTCAATTTGGAAACTAGACCCCCTAGACTAAAAAACGTATATAGTGTAGTCTACCCAACTATTTCCATTTGTCTTTTGTGGCCACAAATCCTCTCCAGAAATTTTATAGGTAAAATTGAATATTATGGGAATCTGAAAATCATTTGGGATATCCCACTATTCAATTTGGAAACTAGACCCCTTAGACTAAAAAATGTCTATGGTAAAGTCCACCCAACTATTTCCATTTGCCTTTTGTGGCCACAAATCTTCTCCAGAAATTTTATGTGTAAAATTGAACATTTTGGGAATATGAAAATCATTTGGGATATCCCACTATTAAATTTGGAAACTAGACCCCTTAGACTAAAAAACGTATATAGTGTAGTCCACCCAACTATTTCCATGTGTCTTTTGTGGCCACAAATCCTGTCCACAAATTTTATGTGTAAAATTGAATATTTTGGGAATATGAAAATCATTTGGGATATCCCACTATTAAATTTGGAAACTAGACCCCTTAGACTAAAAAACGTATATAGTGTGGTCCACCCAACTATTTCCATTTGTCTTTTGTGGCTACAAATCTTCTCCAGAAATTTATAGGTAAAATTGAATATTATGGGAATCTGAAAATCATTTGGGGTATCCCACTTTTAAATTTGGAAACTAGACCCCTTAGACTAAGAAACGTATATAGTGTGGTCCACCCAACTATTTCCATTTGTCTTTTGTGGCCACAAATCTTCTCCAGAAATTTTTTGGGTAAAATTTAATATTTTGATATGAAAATTATTTGGGGTATCCCACTATTAAATTTGGAAACTAGACCCCCTAGACTAAAAAACGTATATAGTGTAGTCCACCCAACTATTTCCATTTGTCTTTCGTGGCCACAAATCCTCTCCAGAAATTTTATGGGTAAAATTGAATATTTTGGGAATATGAAAATCATTTGGGGTATCCCACTATTAAATTTGGAAACTAGCCCCCTAGACTAAAAAACGTATATAATGTAGTCCACCCAACTATTTCCATTTGTCTTTTGTTGCCACAAATCTTCTCCAGAAATTTTATGGGTAAAATTGAATATTTTGGGAATATGAAAATCATTTGGGTTATTTCACTATTAAATTTGGAAACTAGCCCCCCTAGACTAAAAAACGTATATAGTGTAGTCCACCCAACTATTTCCATTTGTCTTTTGTGGCCACAAATCCTCTCCAGAAATTTATAGGTAAAATTGAATATTATGGGAATTTGAAAATCATTTGGTGTATCCCACTATTAAATTTCGAAACTAGACCCCTTAGACCAAAAAACGTATATAGTGTAGTCCACCCAATTATTTCCATTTGTCTTTTGTGGCTACAAATCCACAATAGTGCATTTATTCTCAAAAAATTTAATCATATCAATTAAAAAAGTTATTAAAAACAAAATCGAACTTTTTAAAATTTTTAATTAAAATTTTTTTCTTTAAAATTTTTTGTGTGCAGTTTTAAAAGGGCCAAACCAAAACGCAACTAATTGAAATTTAGATATAATAAAAATTTCTAAATTTAATTTGAAATTTTCTAAATTTCAATCGGGATTACTGAGTTTCAATTCCCCATTTCCGTTTTTCAATTGGGATTTCAAAATTTCAATTTTCTTATAATTGTAATTTTTAAATTTAAATTTGGTTTTCTAAACTATGAATATATATTCAGATTTGTGAATTTCACTTGGCTTTTCTAAATTTCAATTGGTATTTCTTAATTTCAATTGGTATTATTGAATTTTAATTATGCTTTTCAGAATTTTAATTGGTGTCTTCTAAATATTAATTTTTTATTTATATATTTATTTCACTTTTCTAAATTTCAATTGAGATTTCTGGATTTAATTAGCGCTTCAGGAACTGAATTATCTTTTTTGAATTTCATTTAGAATTTTTAAATTTCAATTTTGCTTTTCAAAATTTCAATTCAGATTTCTTGATTTCAGTTGGTTCTGTAAATTTCAATTTTGTGAAATTGGGAGTTTCTGAATATCAATTACGATTTTTAAATTTCAATAAGCTTTTCTGAATTTGAATTGCGCTTTCGTAAATTTTAATTGGGCGTTTCTGAATTTCGATTTCTGAATTTCAATTGGGATTTCTGAATTTGAATTAGCTTTTCTGAATTTCAATTGGGATTTCCTGAATTTTAATTTGGATTTTCGATATGGCGTTTGAAAACTTTAATTAGGATTTCTGAGTTTTAAATTATGTCTTCTGAGTTTTAAATTATGTCTTCTGGTTTCTGAATATTTTTTTTCTGGAGTTTTGACTTTTTTGGAAGTGTTTGTAAAAAAGAGGAAGTTTTTCAAATAAATTATAGTAGAATATAGAGATAATAATATTAACCGGTTAATCGAACCATTTTAACCGATTAATCGGGTCGAATAATTATTTGCGTTTTAAATTGTTTGTTTCGACATTAACCGAAACAGAGGCGACTAATCGAGGAATCGGTTAATCGATTAACCGAATTGGAAACACTATTGGGTAGGCAGTATGCAGCTGCGTCGGCAATTCGACTTAATAGCACGCTGCAATGGAGGAGCAGCGATTGTGGCCATAGCGCGATCTTGAAAAAGATAACAATACCACAAAATGTGGATTGTACTCCCTCTTTGAGCCTCTTTGAGCGCCACTTTACCACTATGATACCATCCAGGGAGTCTTGGATGGGGGATACTCCGGAAAGTGGAGCTACCATAAATTTTTACACAGATGGATCGAGGCTGCACGAACAAGTGGGCTTTGGGGTCTATTCGGAAGAGCTTGGATTGAGCCTGGCTCGTAGATTGCCAGATCATTGCAGTGTTTACCAGGCAGTGATGCTGGCAATAAAGGAACTGGTTGAGCTGCAATGTCTTGTCTACAACCGCAGTCAACATCTATACTGACAGTCAAGCCGCTGTCAAGTCCATGGATTCAATGTTTCTGAAAACAAGATCTGCCCTTAACTGCCGCACGTCTTTAAATGAGATGGCCAAGCAGTTTAACATACGACTCATATGGGTCCCAGGGCACAGAGACGTTCCAGGGAATTGCAAAGCCGATGAGCTTGCAAGACTAGGAACTACCTTACAGGTTCCAACAGAATTGGAATATGTTGGTATGCCTCTAGAAACTTGCAAGCAAAACCTACGGCTTTGTTCTGCGACGGAGACTAATCAAAGATGGGCAAATGGATGGACGTGTGAGACAACACGACTGATTTGGCCTTCTCTTAATCAGGGGCGCACAAGTGAGCTGATATCGCTTCCAAGAGGAGAGATTTCGACGGTGGTTTCTATAATTACCGGACACTGTCTTATAGGGAAGCACGCAGAGCGGTTAAATGTGCCGTCGAATGACTTTTGCCGAAGTTGCATGGATGAAGAGGAGTTGGAAACTATCGAACACTTTATTTGCCATTGCCCGGCAATTTCTGGTCAGAGACTTGCTTCACTGGGATCTAGGGAGCTGTACGATCTTTCTGATTTGTCGGATGTCAAAATTCAACATCTAAGGAGTTTCATAAGAAGCTCAAACTGGTTTAACGACAGGGACTAGTAGGGAAACCTATTACGATCCCGTGGTATCACAATGGACCTCAGAGTCTACGTGTGTTGACGTAAAACGTCAGCAGCCACTTACAACCTAACCTAACTAAATTTTGGTAGATGCAAGAGGGGGAACTCTTATGTATGTAAATTAATTTGCATTTAACGGGATGATTTTATATACATATATTATATGTTATTTTCGGTTCTTTTTTTTTTTACAAAAATGTTGTTGCATTGGGTTTTGCGTTTAAAAATTGAAATTTGGCAATTTTCTAAGTTAATTTTTTTTTGTTGGTTAAGCAAATATTACTTCGATTTCTATTTTGAGAATTCTCTAAAATCTACATTTTTTATGAGTTTTTTTTCACTTTTAGCACAATCTTTTAAACTTCATTTTCTACTCACGATTTTCCAAGAAATTATGTGTCGAAATCCTTTTTTCCAAGCGATTTTCCTCTGTTCTATTGGTAAATTTCCAGGTAAATTCCTTTTGTCCAAAGGGCTGTTTTTATTTTAATAAGGTTTTTGGTTTTAGAATAGTGACAGCACCTTTCATTTGCCTTCTTTGATATTTTTTCAACTACTAAACTTTTGCAATTTTGTGTTTGATGCTCACCGCATTTTTTTTTTCACAATTTTTGACACAGCGTTTAAAGGTGAACAGGTCACTTTTTTCGAAGGACCATGAATATTATTACTTACGTCTAAGGTTTGATGGTTACACGGTTAGCGAGGGGAAGTAATAAATAAACAAATAAAAGAGATTTAATGTTTGCAAATTCAGGAATGTTTATTCAATGCTCACCGTCTGTGGTACCAGCTAAAATACAAGTGAAATTTAATACAGATTTTGGTTACCACAAAGGTTTGGTTTTATAAACATTATTAAAAACGATGGCGATTTTGAACAACCGACATAACTATGTTAAATTTATCTTAGTTTAACAGAAGCTTATATTCTTCAATGTAATTAATACTTCATCTATAATCTTCTACAATTTACACTATTTACATTTTGGATCCAAATTCATGATTAATTTTAATGGAGTTATAAACTTAATACCTATATTAACATATCGTTAATAAACTTTATGCTTATTTAAACACTGATAAAATAATTTCTAATTTCACGTTTAAAATTCCAAAACAATTTACCAAATTTCATCTTATTATATAAAAAATTATCTAATTTTAACAGATAAGATATGATTTAATACAATTAGATAGACCCATTTTTGGGATCAAACTTAATCAAATTTGATATTATTTTATCAAAAATAATAGAATTTGATATAATCGTATAATATTCGATCCGCCAATTTTCGGATAAAAATTAATATGGATTTACATAAAAGCATATCTGTTCATATATAATTAAATATTGCGTCATATACCTTTTTTTTCTCGGGAGGGGCATTTTTCGATAGAAAATATTTGAGAAGGGGGAAAAAAGAAGGGAAATTTTAAAAGTTTCAATGTTTTCTAAGATAAGTTCATATAGAAAAATTATTAGGTTCTAAGGCATTTTTCTACAGAAAAATTTAAGACGCAACTTCAGAAGAAAAATTTACAGACTCAAGGACACACTTCCTTTATAAAATTTCTCAACATAAATATTTTCAGATTCTGTGAGATTTTTCATACAAAAAAAACTTAGATTCTGATATAATTTTCTATAGAAAAATTTCAAAACATTTTTCTTATTGGAAAACATCATAAATTTTGAAAAACTGAAATATATTTCTTTTAAAAAAAACTATCAGATTCTGAAACGTTTTTCCTGTAGAAAAATTATCCGATTTTAGATTTTTTTTCCAGAAAAATTCTTGTGAGACTCTAAAATATTTTATTCTAAGGAAATTAACAGTTGCCAATGGATTTTTTCTATAGAAAATTTATAAGATTCTTAAACATTTTTCCTACAGAAGAATTCTTAAAATTTTAGATAATTTTTCTTTTAAAATATTCTTAAATTCTGAGTCAAATAAGTATCTAAATATTTTCTAAAGACAGTCTCGATTTCTGAAACATTTTCTTATAAAAAATGTATGAGATTTACTTTCTTTAGAAAATGATAAGAAAAGTTATCAGATTCAGTCTACGACTCTAATTTAATTTTAGTTTTTCACATGCAATTTTTTTGATTCTTAAATATTTTATCATCCCAAGGTTGGTAAAAAAATTCCTTAGACTAGAGACTATGTTTGCTGACGTAATCAAAATAAAATTTTTGTAGTCAAAGTTCTTACGGATTTTTTTACATAAAAAAATTACAATCCCATTAAAGTATTTCCAGAATTTTGTGCATTTTGGATGGCATTCGTGGGTTCGTTCAAGGCAAATTTCACTTATTAAAAAATCCCGCTTTTTTTTTATCAAAATCCCGCTTTTTCAACCTTTCGATACCGCTTTTCAGTCAAAAGCAGTTGGTCAGGTTACTCATACGCCAACATAAATTTATTTTCGCACTTACCAAAAACTTGTTTAATTCTGTTTAGATAACAGACTTAGAGCTGATTTGTCTTATTTATAGGAATTCGACTGTTTTTTTGTTGACCAGAGACATACAGTCGCTTTCTCGTTTTCTGTGTAATAAGAATTACATTTTTTTGAACTTTAAAATCTTTGAAATGATAAAGAAGGTTTGTAAATTTTTTGAAGTGCAGTGCCCAGTTTCTGTAACTATGTATGTGAAAATTTTCCGCATCGAGAAAAATAAATCAATATTGTAGTCATTTAGTTTTTAACAGGGTGACTACAATGTTGCTAATGTAAAAAACATCGAATACGAAAAAAATGCAAAGCTGTGTTTTTAAATCACTCTGTTAAGTATAAGGTGACCATAATGTTCATTTATTTTTTTTCGATGCGGAAACTTCTCGCATAGTTACAGAAATCGGGTACAGACTTTAAAATATTTTTTGGAACTTGTCTACTTCTGATATATTTGAAATTTTAAGATATGAGGCAATGTGTTTAATATCAGAGTACTCTTAAAAATTAACAACGACTGTGAATATTGTTGCTTGGATTTATTCCAGTAAATGGCTAATTATATTGAATGCAACTCTGATACCATTTTGCTTACTTTTTGCTTACCAAAACCTTTTTGCTTACCAAACCGGCAAAATAGGTTTGGCAGAGCTATGGGTGTGGATTATCAACCCTGTAACACCTTCAGGGTCCAGCAGTAAAACTATAAAAAAAAATGGGCTAAAAACACATGACAACCACTCACACTAAAACAAAGACTTTTGGGAGCTAAGATGGTAGCTACTCCCACTCATAACCCACACAACCTGGTCACTTTGGATATATTATTAAATGACCCCTTTATTTAAATGACACCAACTTACCTTATACTCTTAACTCATTTCCACCAAAACGACCCATTGTCCCTTCCTTTACCTCCCACAAATAAATTTAGCAACACATATTGATTTAAATTTTTTACTAAATAAAAAATACATTTATTGAACAAATAAAACATAAAACATAAAGGTGGCAAAAACAATTTTCTGAATCTCCTATACTATCCGCATTTAACTTTTTAATGAATTTGTATTTAAAAGATTTATAACGAATTTTGGTATTAATAAAATTTTTGTATTTGCAGATTTGGTACGACGGTGTATTTTAAACTGATTTTAACATCACCGGTTACGGAGACTCAAAATTACCCAAACATAAAATTTGTATAAAATTTAAAATGAAATATAAAAAAAATAAAATATATGTATTATCATGTCACTAACATGCTTTTAAAATTTTTACTATATGAATTGAAAATAAAAAAAATGTAAACTATAAAAAAAAATAAAAACGAAATTGATTGATTTTGAATAATAAAAAAAATTACATATAACAATACAAAAAAAAAATTAAACCTAGGATTAATCCAATTTATATGTTTCCAGACCTTTTTTTTCGTCTGGTTTTTTCGCAAATTTTAACTAATTTTTGTAATTCCCTCAAAAGAGCTCTCTGGAGTTAATTTAGTTTGAATTTTTGGTCGAACTACTTTAAATCTTGACCTAATTATTCATCACGGTTATATATCGGTTTAATCCCTCACAAAAAACTAAAATTTTTACAAAAAAAAACTGATTTAAAAACTTAACCTAACATGCACTTATAGTTATACAAAAAAAAAAATTTAATAAATAAAATAAATAACGTACAAACAAAAAAAAATATGATTTTTAAAGACTAACCACCGAACTTTATAACAAATTTTCCCCTTCGAGTGGGAATAAAAATTTGGCGCCGAAATCTATGCACCACAGATAATTTAAATAAAAAAATTCTCCCTCTTTAGATAATTATTCTTCTTTTCCCAAATTTAGCTTTCCCCGCCGAACTTATCTTTTTCTTAAATTTTTGGAACTTATTTGAGATACGTTCAGTGAACCTCTAATTTTCTAATTTGTGTTCCACAAGGGTTGCTCCAAGAAAGGAAGCTACTCCTTTTTACGCCGCGCGTCTGGTACTTTATGGCGCGTCTTCCCAAAATATCGCTCGCACATAAAATTATAAAAAAAACGAAAAGTGTTACCTTAAAATTCCTGTGGTCACTATGTTATGTCGGATAAACTGGCTTTACGGTTTCTTCTCACTTTTTCCTCAGCTTCCCAACTTTTCCCTTGGTACAATTAGTGGACCACACTGTATTTAAAAGAAACAAATTCTGTAATATATATTAAGAAAACTAACTATTTTTATGATTAACACTTACGGATTTCTTATACACTTTTGAAATTTCTATAATTTTCAGGAATACAAAAAAAAAATGGAGGATAAAAACTCGGAAATCAAAATGGTTTCCCAAAACTCGACTTCTATGAAAATTTGTTGAATTAATTTTGATATCTAAAAGAATTCCTTTATATTAGAACATTGAGATTTATTTAACTGTATCTTTGTAGGAAATTAATAAACTTTCCGAGTTTTTAAAATTTTTCAATAAAATATTCACTGTGTTTTTTTTTTTTCAAACTTCCACTATATTCCGCACAATTTTAATTAAAACTTTGTTCGTTCGATTCTGGTAGATTAATGTCCGCCAAATTTGATTCTAATTTCAAACAAAGCTAAAAATTATGTTTCCAACATTTAACATAAAACAAAATATATAGAAACCTCTATTTAACTGCATTTAAGACATAAAATAAATACTAACACATTCTAGTATAATTGCTAATCTCTCTAATTTTGAATTTACTCCCCCCCTCGGATCCATAAGCAGCTATAACAGATAGTTTTCAAAACTAACAGTTTAAGAGAAAATGGGGATTTTTTTATCCCTTTTTCTACTACCCTAAATTTGCAACTCTGTGAACAAATAAAAAAAACCACCTTAGGCAACCCTGAATTACGTTCCACATACAAGTACTTGGGCACTACTTGTATCGGCCACGATCTCCTCAAAAATATTAAAAAAACACAAAAAATACAAAAAAATAATGATAAAACTAATCTTCTATATATGGGGCATTCCATGTGAAATCGGACACTTTAAAAAACTATTTTTTTAGATTTTCCCAATTTGTTTACAGTTTTTAGTACCCTTCGAAAACTCCTCCGTGGTAAATTTTCAGAATTTTTTGATGACCCGTTCAAAAGATATCGAATTTTTAAAAATTGGTAGTTTGTTCCTTTACTCAAACTTCTTTTAATCATAACTTCTTCAATAATGGTCCAAATTTCAAATTTTTTTTTTTTCAAAATTTTTGTTATTTTACGTACTTTTTAAAAAAAAAAACTCAAAAAATTCTTAAAAGCGCTCTAGTATGCGATTTTTAAGTTTTAAAATTTAAATCTAATTTTTGAAAATGTTTGTACTCTTCGATTTTTTTGAAATTTTTTTGTGTAAAACTTCTATCAATTCTACAAATTTTTTGCCCAGGAGCATCGTGGGATAACGATTATTACAATTTTTTAAAATTTTTTGAAAAAATTTTACTGTAATTTTCCAATCCTAAAATCACTTCTACTGCTCTAATGGTGCGTCATAGAGGGGTCCTTTATAAGACCGACCCCCATTAATTTTTACGTCTTAACATTTCTTTGGAACAAACTTATACCCTATCTCCAATTTCTAAGGGGGCTCCCACACAAAACGACATTTTTTAAAATTTGTTCCAACCGCTCTAACTGCCCTAATAGTGCCCTTAGAGTAACAAAATGTATGACCAACCCACAATATTTTTTTAGTCCAAACATTTTTTTTGAACACCCCTACCCTCTATCTTTAACTGTTAAGGTGGTCCCCATACAATTTTTTTTATTTTTTGTAAATTTGTTTTATTTCATCACCTTCTACCGGCCCAATGATGCGTCCGAGAGGGGTCATTAGTGAGACCGACCCCCATTTATTTTTACCCTTTAACATTTTTTCAAAACATACCTACGCCCTATCTCAACTCCCTAAGTAGGCTTCCATACAAAATTACATTTTTATAAAATTTGCTCCAACTGTTATTTGTATGGGAGCCTACTTAGGGAGTGGAGATAGGGCGTAGGTATGTTTTGAAAAAATGTTGTAGGGTAAAAAAAAATGGTGGTCGGTCTCACTAATGACCCCTCTCGGACGCACCATTGGGCCGGTAGAAGCTGATGAAATAAAACAAATTTCCAAAATATAAAAAAAAAATGTATGGGGACCACCTTAATAGTTAAAGATAGAGGGTAGGGGTCTTCAGAAAAAATGTTTGGACTAAAAAAATATTGTGGGTCGGTCATACATTTTGTTGCTCTAAGGGCACTATTAGGGCAGTTAGAGCGGTTGGAACAAATTTAAAAAAATGTCGTTTTGTGTGGGAGCCCCCTTAGAAATTGGAGATAGGGTATCAGTTTGTTCCAAGGAAATGTTAAGACGTAAAAATTAATGGGGGTCGGTCTTATAAATGACCCCTCTATGACGCACCATTAGAGCAGAAGAAATGATTTTAAGAATGGAAAATTACAATAAAATTTTTTCAAAAAATTTTAAAAAATAGTAATAATCGTTATCCCACGATGCTCCTGGGCAAAAAATTTGTAGAATTGATAGAAGTTTTACACAAAAAAATTTCAAAAAAATCGAAGAGTACAAACATTTTCAAAAATGAGATTTAAATTTTAAAACTTAAAAATCGCATACTAGAGCGCTTTTAAGAATTTTTTGGGATTTTTTTTTAAAAAGTACGTAAAAAAACAAAAATTTTGAAAAAAAAAAAAATTGAAATTTGGACCATTATTGAAGAAGTTATGATTAAAAGAAGTTTGAGTAAAGGAACAAACTACCAATTTTTAAAAATTCGATATCTTTTGAACGTGTCATCAAAAAATTCTGAAAATTTACCAAGGAGGAGTTTTCGAAGGGTACTAAAAACTGTAAACAAATTGGGAAAATCTAAAAAAAAAAGTTTTTCAAAGTGTCTGATTTCACATGGAATGCCCCATATATACAAATGGATGTATGTATGTGGATATGTATGTTCCGTATGGACTCGAAAACGGCTGGACCGATCTTGATGAAATTTTCAGGGAATATTCAGAATAGCCTAGGGAGTAACACTGTGCGGTCAGATTTTTGATTTTTTGCGTGTGGGCGGAGGGGCGTGGCAAAATCGAATTTTTACATTGCACCTCTAATGAAACGGGTAGACCGATTTTGATGAAATTTGAACCAAAGATAGTACTAACCGAGTACTAACTATATGCTGAATTAGAGCGTGATCGGACAAATGGGCGTAAAATGACATTCTTTTTTGCCTGTGGGCGGAGGGGTGGGCAAAATCGAATTTTTACATTGCACCACTA
Organism: Pegoplata infirma; assembly: GCA_963921195.1. Classification (NCBI taxonomy): domain Eukaryota; kingdom Metazoa; phylum Arthropoda; class Insecta; order Diptera; family Anthomyiidae; genus Pegoplata; species Pegoplata infirma. The sequence goes on from OY992541.1 coordinate 16,028,497, forward strand.
ATGACATCTATATATAAAAAACGGATAGACCTATTTTTATAAAATTTAAACCAACGATAGTACTAACCAAGTACTAACTATGTGCCAAATTATAGCGTGATTGGACAAATGGGCGTAAAATGCGATGCCCCTTTGTATTGAATTAAATTTTATTTCTGCATGCTCCGCAATAACGCAAAAACTGTGGATTCGATTTTAATTAAACTTTCAGCACTGTTAACCGAGTGCGTAACTATAGGTCATGTTATACTACGATTGGAAAAAGGGGAGTAAAATGCCACGACAGTAGGATGAAAGCGCGGGGTCTGGAAATTTATCCGAGCATGTATTTCCCCATAAGGATAAATTTTAAATGAGCTAAAAAAGAGCATGTATTTTGTTTTTGTAAAAATATTTTCCCATTGAGATAAAAATTTGAAATGAATTAAAAAGAGCAAGTATTTTTCCCATAAGGAAAAAAAAAATTTTTTTTTTCCATTAGTAAAAAAAATTATGAAAAATTTTTAATTTAAATTTTTAAGAGCATGTATTTTTCCCATAAGGAAAAATCATATATATATTTTTTTTTTCATTTGGAAAAATTTTGGAAAAATTAGGAAAAATTTTAAATTTTTGAAAAATCATATATTTTTTTCATTAGGAAAAATTAGGAAAAATTTTAAATTTAAATTTTTAAGAGCATGTATTTTTCCCCATAAGGAAAAATCATAAATTTTAAATTTCATTAGGAAAAATTTTGGAAAAATTTAGGAAAAATTTTATAAATTAAGTTTTAAAATTTAAAAAAGTACTGGGTTATCATAACTCATAGAAAGTTATCTGTTTAAACCAATATTTAAAAACTTTTTTATGAAAAAAAATGCATGTACATTTTTAGTGTATTACTTCACCATGCACGAGTATTTTAAAAAAGTGCAAATTGCTATACATGCAAAATATTTCATGTAACGCGATATTATTTTATTTTAATTTTTTTTTTTTTGTGTATGGTAGAACGTAGACTTTATTTTTCAAGATATTGAGTATGGTCAGTTATTAGAATTGAAAAATAAAGTGATGAATATGAATTTTATACAAGAAATATATTTTGTTGTTTTGAAATTATTATTTTTTTTTTTTGATAAATTATATTTTTTTTTTGATCATTGAATGAAATTTCGATAGCGAAATTTTTTTCAAAAGTCATATACCGGTTTAAAGAGATTTACTAATTTTAGTCTCTTATCATCATCATAATCATAATTTTAAACATCATCAGCTAAGAATATAATAAGTTTTTACTAGAAAATGCTATTAGATGTGAGTATGGAAGAAAAAAGAATACGATTCAATCCTAAACCTACCATACATCATATGTATGTATGGGATTTTGCTTACAGAAAAGCTCGGAAGGGTGAATGGGAAATATATGCTCGTGATCATGAACGTTTTAAATTTCGCATACAAAAAAGCAGTGTTGTTTTAAACCCTATATTAGAGCTGGGACATCGAACTAAAATTTATGAAAAACTGTTTATGATATTTGCTGATAAAAAAGAATAAATTTATTTTAATTTTATTTTAAATAAAAACTCGGTTTTATTTTTTTGTTTATTTTATTTATAATTTAAATATAATGTTAATTTTAGAAATATTTCTTATTTTTTATTATTAATAATAATTTTTATACAATATTATAGTAAAATGATTATTATGAATTTTATACACTCAAAATAATTACTCTGTTAAAAACTCTGTAAAATGACTGTAATCTCAATTCGACAGACATTTGACAAAGTTATCTGTCGAAATACCGGTTTTAAGAATATACTTTGTATTTTCTTGTAACCGAAAAACAAAATGTTATCTGTAATTTTACTTTTTACTTTGTAATCTCTATTTTACAGATAATAAACAGAGTTTTTTGTTAAAATACAGATTTTATACATTTTCTCGTAACCAAAATACTAAATTTCAACTGTAATTTTACTTATTGCTCTGTAATACAGTTTTTAAATAAAAAACTCTTCAAAAAACTCCCAAATATTTCAACCGCTCTTTAAAAAGCGTCTTAAATTACAATAAAACCTGGTAAATTTTACGAGGATGTCGGCTAAAATTGGAGGTTCTCGTAAAATACATCGCAATTTTCACAAAAAATAAAAAAAGTAAATTTACAATTTGGAAGCATTAAAGCAAGCAAATTTACTCGGTGGCATTTTCCAATTGTCAACGCTACTTGCACATTAAGGAAAGGGAAATTGATCAGAAATCAAATAGTAAATAAAATAGTAAAATTCTGGTCGCTTTTATCAATATTTTACAGATAATTCTGTAAATTTACAGGTTTTTTTTTTTTTTATCGAAATCATTTTACAGAGTTTTCTTCGTAAAATAACAAAAAATCTTGCTGGTTGGAAATCTATGGTATTTTCTGCTGGCTCAGCAGAGTATCTCTGTAATTTAACAGAGTGATTATCTTGAGTGTATAAGAAATGTATTATGTTGTTTTGTATTTTTTTTTTATTTTTGATAAAATTTTAAAATAAATTTTTCATCAGTAAATGATTTGAGTGATATTTGATTTTGAATTTTTTTTTTTTTTGTTTTTTTTATGATAAAGATATTTTTTCTATTTTGAACATAATTTTATATCAAATGATGAAAATTTTGTTATTTACATAAGGCTAGAGATTAAAATTTTTAAATTTATGAAAAATTGAGATTTTTGATTATGAGATTTCTTTTTTTCTAGAGGGTTTTTTTTTTATTTTTCATGATATAGGGTATAGATTTTTTTATGTTAGTAAAACACAATGATATTTTTTTTTTGATTTGAATTTTTTTTTTTTTCTTTAATCTTAAAATAAAAAAAATTATGATAATTTTATTTTTCATAATATAGAATAAACAAAGGTTTTTCATGTTGAATATTTTTTTATTTTATTATTTTTTAGAACTTAAAATTATGATGATTTTATTTTTATAATATAGAGTATACAAAGATTTTTTATGTTGAACATAATTTTACATGATATGCAAAAATTGTATTATTTTTTACAATTAAAAATTTTATAAAAATACTGTTTTTAAAACTTAAAATCTAGTAAATTATCTTCTGAATCAAAAAAATATTCTGCAGGCATTCCCATCTGGTTGTTAGGGATAAAAAATTCCTGTGATGATTCTGGTGTTTCGGGTATTTCTATATCTTCTGATAATATTTCTTTTTTTCCAGAACTTTCTAGAGTTTCGGGTATATCTTCTGATAATTTCATTTCTTGGCCTGGTTCTATATTATTTTCAGTTTCCTCTTTAGGGAAAAGGTCTCTTTCACAACTGATGTTGCAAATCATTATATGTTGTTCAAAATTAAAAAGACCTTTAAGAATTTTATAACACTCGCTGCACTCGATATTCATTTTCTCCATTATTATGCTTTTTGTTTTTAATTATTTTTTGAAACTTCTTTAATTGCTTGTTAAAGATTGACTAAATTTGGTATATATTCGTACCAGAGAAGGTAAAATCACAAGATATGTGTGTGATGTGCTTGCATACGTGGAATTTCTGTATTAAATATCATGTATATTTTTTTTTCTTGAGTCTAGCGTGGCAGCGCAAAAAAAAAAAAAAAACAAATTAGCAGAAGTGTGGCTGTGTGATTGTGTTTTTTTGTTTTGTTTTGCAAAGATGTGTTTTGTGATTTGTGAATTTATGTGTTTTCACATAAATGTGAAATTGATTTTAATTTTCGTATCAAATTTTAACATCAACATTATGATTTTGCCAAATCGTATATACATACATACATAAGTATAATGTATTTAAGAATTTATTAATATTTAAAATTGTGGAATTGTAGTTACTTTGAGAATAACAAAATTGTTGTATTATTTAGGAAATTTTATTAAGAAATGTAAAGATTTGGTTTTGATAAAGGAACATACATATGTATATTAGGGTGGGGTGGATAAAAAAAATCGTTTTGTATGATGACAACATATTACAAATTATTTTGTAATTTTTGGTATCATTTTATTTTTGAATGCATTTTATAACAAATACTTTGTTTTTTTTTTTGTTTAACTATACATATTAGGGGTTTTCACGATCTCTGGCATTATTCGTGATATACGCGTGATCGTAAGTGAAATTTTATGTTACCCACGTGATCGTAAGTGCACGTAATTAGACAATTTGTTTTTTGAGTAGAAAAGATTAAAAAAGCCGTGCCGAATGTATTGATACCCTCCACAATATCAAGAAGATTATTGCAAAAGACTTGAAAAAAAAAAAATTAAAAAAAATTTCCGCGAAAAAAACTTTTGGGAAAATAAAAACCGCGATTTTTTTTTTCTTTTTTTGTCAAAAAATGAATTAGTACTTGTTTAAGTACCTTTCGGTGTTCAATTATGTTCACATATGTCAACCAGCAACCGAATTAAAGCATTTTGTATTTTTAGGTTATGTTGAATGTACCAACATTTTTGAGGTGTCCTTACATTTTCGATCATAACTTTTGAACCGCTGAACCGATATCGCTCAAATGCAATACCAAACTGCTCAGGAGAACTTCCAATAAATATGTTAAGTTTCAGTCATCTACGTGTAATATTTTGGTCGTGATTACCATTTCCACAGACAGACGGACATCGGTAGAATGTCTTAAAATCGATCAGTGATCAATAATATATGGGCTTTCCAAGCCAAATCACTCACTTTTAGACCCGACCCCTTTCGATTTATTTTATTTTTGGATATGTTTTAGTACTTATTAAATGCAACTTGGACACCAATTTTCAGCCTTTTATTCCAGGATGGTGTTGAGTAATCAATTTTTCAAAATGGCGATTTTTTCAAAAAAATTAAAAACTTGAAATTTTCAATTAATTTTGACCAGTTAAAACTTTAGATATCTTAAAAAAAGTTGGACAACGTTTTCTTGGTATTGAAATGTAGTTTTAGAAAAAAAATATTAAAAAATTATTCGAAGTAATTATCCCTTATTTTTTTTACGCTTTAAAATTAAAATCTACTTTTTGAAAAAGTCCGAAACCTTCGATTTTTTTTTTAAAAGTCTAAAAGTTCTACTCTAAACTACGCAACTTTTGAGCCATAAATCGAGATGTGATCGCAATTCGTTCTATTTTTTTTTTTAATTTTGAAAATTGCCCCTTATATTTTTTGAGTCTGATTTATTTTGTATGGTGCTCCAAAAAAAAAATAAATTGGTAGATACTGACCCTAACTTACACTAGATATATTCATTTCGAGGTAAAAATACGTCTCACAAAAATTAACAACGATCGGACGTGGGTAAGGCGTTCCGCATGGGCCTTGAAGTTTAGAAAGCGGATTACAAGGAAAAATATGGATTTTTTCTGTTTTTTAATTTTTTTTTGGTATTTTAAGTTAAGCTTAAATTTAAGTGGTTACAGAATTATAATACGGAGTAAAATGCCTCTCTAATAAGGTACCAAAAACTGAAATCGGTTGAAAATCAGCCAAGTTATTAAAACTTCCCCAGGCATCTAACGTATGGTAGACCACTTGATTAAGCAATACAATCCGATTTTTAAAATTCATTGAAATTTCGTACTGTAATAACATTTTTTTTATTCTTCAAGTTCGAATGTATTTAGATGACAAGTATTTTTCATATTGTGTTTTGCTTACATTTTTTAAAGTAATGCTAAAAATGCCTGCATTTTCAACACCCTTTTGAAATCTCTATTTAAAAAAAAAATTTTTTTTGTTTTAAAATTTGGAAAAACCAAAAAAATATTACACTTAAACATGGATAATGAAACAATGTTATTACAGTAGAAAATTTCACTAAATTTAAAAAAGGAACTCGTATTCATTAATCAAGTGGTATGACACACGCTAGATGCCTGGGGAAGTTGTAATAACTTGGCTGATTTTTAACCGATTTTAGTTTTTAGTACCTTATTAGAATGGCATTTTACTCTACATCATAATTCTGTAATCACTTAACTTAAAACTTAACTTAAAATACCAAAAAAATTGAGAAAACAGAAAAAAATTCATATACTTCCTTGTAATCCGTTTTTAAAATTTCAAGGACCATGCTATACACCTTACCCATTTCCGATTGTCCTAAATTTTTGTGAGACGTATTTTTACCTTGAAGTGAATATATCTAGGGTAAGTTACGGTCAGTATCTACCAATTTATTTTTTTGGATCACCATATAAAATAAATCAGAGCCAAAAAATAAAAGGGGCAATTTTAAAAATTTTTTAAAAATTAAAAAGAATTGTGATCACATCTCGAATTATGGCTCAAAAGTTGCGTAATTTAGAGTAGAATTTTTATAGGTTTTTACAAAAAAAAATCGAAGGTTTCGAACTTTTTCAAAAAGTGGATTATAATTTTTAAACGTCAAAAAATAAGTGATAGTTACTTCGAATAATTTTTTCATATTTTTTTTCTAAAACTACATTTAGATACCAACTAAACGTTGTCCAACTTTTTTTTAAATATCTATATTTTTTAATGGTCAAAATTAATTAAAAATTTTAATTTTGTAATTTTTTTTGAGAAAATCGCCATTTTGAAAAATCGACTACTCAACACCATCTTGAAATAAAAGGCTGAAAATTGGTGTCCAAGTTGCATTTAATAAGTACTAAAACATATCCAAAAATAAAATAAATCGAAAGGGGTCGGGTCTAAAATTGAGTGATTTGGCTTGGAATGCCCCATATATACTTTATTGGGTCCTAGAAAACATATTAACCCTCTAACTCCTTCTCATAACGGTATTTTTTGGGTCTATTCTAACAAATCGCAAAAAACACCCCGAAAGAGGGGGAGTGCGGAGATGAAATGTTCTACAAAAATATTGCTATTAAAATTTTACTATATACCTCAGAGCACACCAAAGCCCAAAAATTAACACAAACACCAAAAAATAGTCAAATTCTATGTTTGCTTATGAAAAAAAGGACGGACGGACAAATCTTCATGTCGTTATGCGCGGTATAGGGTTTGATTTAAGAAACATGGTTTCTTTGGGAAATGTTCTTAGAATTTCTTGTAGATTATGTTTTTGTATACGATTTTTGACAAAAAAAAAAATCTACACACAAAACAAGAAAAAACAAAAAAATCATATTACAACACGATCTATTTTTCCGACTCTAATATTTTTTTCTATAACAAACAATATAATATTTGCCAAAACGTGTTTTTTTTATACAGGCTAATATATTTTTCCATACAGCTACACGTTTTTTTTTTTCATATTACAAAACGATTTTTTTTACCCACTCTAATATAATATATTCTCAAGCAAAACAATTTTTTGTTTTTGTACATTGTCGCTAATAACAAGTCAAAGCAAAATAATTTGTCTCCAACACATATATATGTATGTAGGATTTACCAAACAAAAGTAATGTTTATGTTTAACTTTTGTTATTTAAAAAAAAAAAAAACACATGTGAAAAATGTGAAAATTGCATGTAAAAAAATATGTATGATGCTAAAATTCTTGAATAACAGAAGCTAAAAAAAAAACACATGCATACAGGCACGCTAATGCAAGTTTTTTTTTTTTACAAAGCTGAGAGAATAACATGTGTTTTCTTGCTATTCAGTTTTATGGTGTGATCAGTGTTACCATATATTTTTTGGAAAAATCTTATTTTTTCTGAAAAAAAATCTTTTTTTTGTAAAAAAAAACTTTTTTTTTGAAAAAAGTATTAAAATCATTTTAAAAAATCCCAAATTGTATTTTAAATTCAATTTTAACATAAAAAACAAGTTAAAGTATAGCGTAGAATGAAAAAATAATATTAAATATATAAATAATATATATTTCTGAGGTAATTTGAGCTTATTTAGAAATTAAATTTTTGTTTTTACCTTTCCAAAAATCTTTTTTTCAGAAAAAAAATCTTTTTAGCACCTCAAAAAACTTGCAAAAAAAGATAAATCTTGATATATGGCAACACTGGGTGTGATTTACCATTGCGTTAATGTGTATGCAAGCACAAATACGTTCTCTGATTCGTACTTCAAATTAAAATTCCAATTTGTTTAAATTAGCTTACTCCTCAAAAATACATTTAGTTTTATGTAATTGGTTATATATTTTAAAAATTATTATATAATTTTTAAATATGTGTTGTACCCGAGTAAACAAGTTTTTTTTTTTATATTGATATTATTTCATTTTGGACTCATAGTATTTCATATGCGATATTCTTCTTACAATAATTTTTTTTTAAGATTTTGAAATTTTTTCTATTCAATAAAAAATTAAAATAAACGGTATTATATTAAAATAACATTTATCTATATTTTTTATGTTTTTTTTAATATTAACATTTTTTAAACTTAACATTTATATATATATTTTTTTAAGGTTTTTTAATTATTTGGAAATATAAATAAAAAAATATTCTCATTGTTTTCTAAAATGTAAAGGGGATAAAAAAAATAAAGATTCTCATTAAGTTTTATTTATTTTTGTATTTTTTTTTTTTAGTTATCCAAAATATTTAAAGTATTTATTTAACCAGAAATTACGAAAACAAAAAATATATTTCTAAAATTTAAGGAAATTAACTAAAAGTATATACAATTTTATAAAAATTTTTTCTCTATTAAATTTTTTTCATATTTTAAATGCCAAATGTTTTAAAAGTTTAGAAAAATACTTTGGATTTCTCAAAACTACCGTAATATCAATATATTCGAAAGTTGTAAAAAAATGTCAATGCTTTTTTTGGCAACAATTTTAATATATATTTGTTTTTTGTATAACTTTTCATTATCTTGAAATATAAAAATTTTGAAATCAAAGAAATAATTTTCGATTTTTAAAAATGTTTGAGATTTTATTTTTTTCGAAAAAAGAAAAAAAGATTTTCAAAAATTCAAATTTTTTGAATATTCAAAAAAAATCTGAAATTTTTAGAAAATTAAAAAAAAAAGATTTTCCAAACATTATTGAAAATTAAAAAAAAAAATTTTAAAACTTTTGAAAATTCAAAAAAAAAAAAATCCTAAATTCAAAAAATTTCTCAAAATAAAAATATTTTGAAATATTTTGAATTGCATTAATTTATTTAACAAAGATAAAGACAATCATATAAAAATGGAATATTTACATTTTATTTAAAAACACATTTATACTTTTTCGCCTCCAGTGTTGCGTTTTGGGCCTTACAATAATGACATACCAGAACATGGATTTTATGCAAACAAAAATAAAAAACATAATATTATTAGTATTTGACCCGATCCAGACAATGAAAATTTAATTTACTCACCTTTTGTTTCAACAATTTTCCGATTATATCCTGCTATTTTAATAGAATTTCATGTTTTTTTTTTGAATATTCAAAAAATTTGAATTTTTGAAAATCTTTTTTTCTTTTTTCGAAAAAAATAAAATCTCAAACATTTTTAAAAATCGAAAATTATTTCTTTGATTTCAAAATTTTTATATTTCAAGATAATGAAAAGTTATACAAAAAACAAATATGATATTAAAATTGTTGCCAAAAAAAGCATTGACATTTTTTTACAACTTTCGAATATATTGATATTACGGTAGTTTTGAGAAATCCAAAGTATTTTTCTAAACTTTTAAAACATTTGGCATTTAAAATATGAAAAAAATTTAATAGAGAAAAAATTTTTATAAAATTGTATATACTTTTAGTTAATTTCCTTAAATTTTAGAAATATATTTTTTGTTTTCGTAATTTCTGGTTAAATAAATACTTTAAATATTTTGGATAACTAAAAAAAAAAAATACAAAAATAAATAAAACTTAATGAGAATCTTTATTTTTTTTATCCCCTTTACATTTTAGAAAACAATGAGAATATTTTTTTATTTATATTTCCAAATAATTAAAAAACCTTAAAAAAATATATATATAAATGTTAAGTTTAAAAAATGTTAATATTAAAAAAAAAACATAAAAAATATAGATAAATGTTATTTTAATATAATACCGTTTATTTTAATTTTTTATTGAATAGAAAAAATTTCAAAATCTTAAAAAAAAATTATTGTAAGAAGAATATTGCATATGAAATACTATGAGTCCAAAATGAAATAATATCATTTTCATCTTGTATACTTACAAACTTTTGTTAGGTAAAATTATTTTTACTTTATCAAAAAAATAAAAAAACTCTAAAGTAGTAGTTCAATATAATATCATTCGGTTTTTTAATATGGTCATTTCTTGATTAGAAAACTGTTTTGTATTTAAAAAAACAATTGTAAGAAAAACACAAAGCATATGAAATATTATGTGTCCAAAATGAATAAAATAATTTTCTTCTATAAAATATCAACTGTATAACTGTATTCTTACTTAAGTATAATCATTTTTACTTTATTAAAAAAATCTATATTGAGTAGTTTAATATACATAATATCATTCGACGTCTTTTTAATATTTGGAGTTATTAGTAAACAGAAAAGATTTCTAGACTTTAACAATTTATTGAAGGAAGACTCTTATACCCTATTCACACTTACAGTTTTAAACCGTTTTTAGCAATTTTTTTTTAGCATTTTCTGTCAATATACTGTAATAGAATAGAGAAAGTGCTAAAAATATTGCTGCTTAAAACGATTTAAAACTGTACGTGTGAATTAGGGTATTACTTACAATGTTAAGTAAAATCATTTTTTCTTTATTAAAAAAAAAACTCTATATTGAGTTTTGGACGTCATTTCAATATTCGGATTTATTAGTTAATAGAAAAAAATTCTAGACTTTAAAAAATTTATTGTAAAAAGAACACATAGCATGAAATATTATAAGTCCAAAAATAATTAAAAATCATTTTCATCTAAATTGTATTCTTAATTACAAACTTTTGTTAAGTAAAATTATTGTTTACTTTATTAAAAAAACTCTAGGTAATATAGAAACCATTCGGCATTTTGATGTTTTCATTTCTTATTGAATAAAAAAAATTTCTAGTCTTTAAAATTTTTTTGGTAAGAAGAACTTTGTATTTTTTAATATAAATATAACCATTTTTTAATTTTATTTATTTTTTTTTTACATTTTTAATATAAAAATGAAAAACAAATGCGAATATAATACAATTATTTATTTAACACTTTGCTTATTATTTTTAGACAGTCTATAAAGAGAAACCGTTTCGAAAAGTCCATTATTTAAAATATTTAAGCCAAACAATATGCTTTCTTCTAAAATAAACAATTTTTTAAATGAATTCTCTAACAGTATATTCGAGGAACATATTGACAGGATATACAATTTTCTGCAAATGTTGGAAATTCAAAAATTTAATGGAGATATACCAATACATTCTCAAAATGGAAATCATTTTGAGAGCTGTCCATGGAATGAGGGGGATGATAATCTGGAATGGTGTAGATGCAGATTCTTTGAACGTGAAAAAGCCTTCATCATCAAGCTAATAAATAAATATTATTTACTATCAACTCGTAATAATAAGCAATAATTTTATAATTGCAAAAAAATATTTTTAAAACATTTCTAAAATTAAAATTATATATTAAATTATAAATAAAACAAACAAAAATTAAACCGTATGATTCGAGTTTTTATTTTAAATATTACTAAAACTATTTTTTTTTATCATCAAATATCCATTTTATTATTCTAATAAATAAACATACTCAATATCTTGAAATGTAAAGTAACCAAAAAAAAAAAAAATAAAATTTCCTTATGAAAAACAAAAACATATTTCTTTTTTTAAAATATAAAAATTTATTTGTCCTATAATTTGTCCTATCAGAAAAATCATTTCATTAATTTAAAAAAAAATTTTTAATTTGATAAAATTATATTAAATTATATATAGTTATATAAAAAAAAAAACTTGTTTACTCGGGTACAACACATATTTAAAAATTATATAATAATTTTTAAAATATATAACCAATTACATAAAACTAAATGTATTTTTGAGGAGTAAGCTAATTTAAACAAATTGGAATTTTAATTTGAAGTACGAATATATACCAAATTTAGTCAATCTTTAACAAGCAATTAAAGAAGTTTCAAAAAATAATTAAAAACAAAAGGCATAGTAATGGAGAAAATGAATATCGAGTGCAGCGAGTGTTATAAAATTCTTAAAGGTCTTTTTAATTTTGAACAACATATAATGATTTGCAACATCAGTTGTGAAAGAGACCTTTTCCCTAAAGAGGAAACTGAAAATAATATAGAACCAGGCCAAGAAATGAAATTATCAGAAGATATACCCGAAACTCTAGAAAGTTCTGGAAAAAAAGAAATATTATCAGAAGATATAGAAATACCCGAAACACCAGAATCATCACAGGAATTTTTTATCCCTAACAACCAGATGGGAATGCCTGCAGAATATTTTTTTGATTCAGAAGATAATTTACTAGATTTTAAGTTTTAAAAACAGTATTTTTATAAAATTTTTAATTGTAAAAAATAATACAATTTTTGCATATCATGTAAAATTATGTTCAACATAAAAAATCTTTGTATACTCTATATTATAAAAATAAAATCATCATAATTTTAAGTTCTAAAAAATAATAAAATAAAAAAATATTCAACATGAAAAACCTTTGTTTATTCTATATTATGAAAAATAAAATTATCATAATTTTTTTTATTTTAAGATTAAAGAAAAAAAAAAAAAATTCAAATCAAAAAAAAAAATATCATTGTGTTTTACTAACATAAAAAAATCTATACCCTATATCATGAAAAATAAAAAAAAAACCCTCTAGAAAAAAAGAAATCTCATAATCAAAAATCTCAATTTTTCATAAATTTAAAAATTTTAATCTCTAGCCTTATGTAAATAACAAAATTTTCATCATTTGATATAAAATTATGTTCAAAATAGAAAAAATATCTTTATCATAAAAAAAACAAAAAAAAAAAAAAATTCAAAATCAAATATCACTCAAATCATTTACTGATGAAAAATTTATTTTAAAATTTTATCAAAAATAAAAAAAAAATACAAAACAACATAATACATTTCTTATACACTCAAGATAATCACTCTGTTAAATTACAGAGATACTCTGCTGAGCCAGCAGAAAATACCATAGATTTCCAACCAGCAAGATTTTTTGTTATTTTACGAAGAAAACTCTGTAAAATGATTTCGATAAAAAAAAAAAAAAACCTGTAAATTTAGAGAATTATCTGTAAAATATTGATAAAAGCGACCAGAATTTTACTATTTTATTTACTATTTGATTTCTGATCAATTTCCCTTTCCTTAATGTGCAAGTAGCGTTGACAATTGGAAAATGCCACCGAGTAAATTTGCTTGCTTTAATGCTTCCAAATTGTAAATTTACTTTTTTTATTTTTTGTGAAAATTGCGATGTATTTTACGAGAACCTCCAATTTTAGCCGACATCCTCGTAAAATTTACCAGGTTTTATTGTAATTTAAGACGCTTTTTAAAGAGCGGTTGAAATATTTGGGAGTTTTTTGAAGAGTTTTTTATTTAAAAACTGTATTACAGAGCAATAAGTAAAATTACAGTTGAAATTTAGTATTTTGGTTACGAGAAAATGTATAAAATCTGTATTTTAACAAAAAACTCTGTTTATTATCTGTAAAATAGAGATTACAAAGTAAAAAGTAAAATTACAGATAACATTTTGTTTTTCGGTTACAAGAAAATACAAAGTATATTCTTAAAACCGGTATTTCGACAGATAACTTTGTCAAATGTCTGTCGAATTGAGATTACAGTCATTTTACAGAGTTTTTAACAGAGTAATTATTTTGAGTGTATAAAATTCATAATAATCATTTTACTATAATATTGTATAAAAATTATTATTAATAATAAAAAATAAGAAATATTTCTAAAATTAACATTATATTTAAATTATAAATAAAATAAACAAAAAAATAAAACCGAGTTTTTATTTAAAATAAAATTAAAATAAATTTATTCTTTTTTATCAGCAAATATCATAAACAGTTTTTCATAAATTTTAGTTCGATGTCCCAGCTCTAATATAGGGTTTAAAACAACACTGCTTTTTTGTATGCGAAATTTAAAACGTTCATGATCACGAGCATATATTTCCCATTCACCCTTCCGAGCTTTTCTGTAAGCAAAATCCCATACATACATATGATGTATGGTAGGTTTAGGATTGAATCGTATTCTTTTTTCTTCCATACTCACATCTAATAGCATTTTCTAGTAAAAACTTATTATATTCTTAGCTGATGATGTTTAAAATTATGATTATAATGATGATAAGAGACTAAAATTAGTAAATCTCTTTAAACCGGTATATGACTTTTGAAAAAAATTTCGCTATCGAAATTTCATTCAATGATCAAAAAAAAAATATAATTTATCAAAAAAAAAAAAAATAATAATTTCAAAACAACAAAATATATTTCTTGTATAAAATTCATATTCATCACTTTATTTTTCAATTCTAATAACTGACCATACTCAATATCTTGAAAAATAAAGTCTACGTTCTACCATACACAAAAAAAAAAAAATTAAAATAAAATAATATCGCGTTACATGAAATATTTTGCATGTATAGCAATTTGCACTTTTTTAAAATACTCGTGCATGGTGAAGTAATACACTAAAAATGTACATGCATTTTTTTTCATAAAAAAGTTTTTAAATATTGGTTTAAACAGATAACTTTCTATGAGTTATGATAACCCAGTACTTTTTTAAATTTTAAAACTTAATTTATAAAATTTTTCCTAAATTTTTCCAAAATTTTTCCTAATGAAATTTAAAATTTATGATTTTTCCTTATGGGGAAAAATACATGCTCTTAAAAATTTAAATTTAAAATTTTTCCTAATTTTTCCTAATGAAAAAAATATATGATTTTTCAAAAATTTAAAATTTTTCCTAATTTTTCCAAAATTTTTCCAAATGAAAAAAAAATATATATATGATTTTTCCTTATGGGAAAAATACATGCTCTTAAAAATTTAAATTAAAAATTTTTCATAATTTTTTTTACTAATGGAAAAAAAAAATTTTTTTTTTTCCTTATGGGAAAAATACTTGCTCTTTTTAATTCATTTCAAATTTTTATCTCTATGGGAAAATATTTTTACAAAAACAAAATACATGCTCTTTTTTAGCTCATTTAAAATTTATCCTTATGGGGAAATACATGCTCGGATAAATTTCCAGACCCCGCGCTTTCATCCTACTCACGACCCTTTGTACTATACTGGACGTTGTCTGCCTATTTCGCAATCACGAAAAAACTGCTGAACCGATTCTCTTGACATTTTCACTACATACAGTGCTAACCAAGTGCATATGTAGGACATATAAGATCGTTGGAAAAAGGGATCAAAATTGCAACGCCCTGTGTACTATACTGACCACGACTGAACAAAGAGGCGTTAATTACCACGCCCCTTTGCTTTATACTGAACGTTACATCTGCCTGTTTTGAAATCATGCAAAAACGGATACGCCGAATCTGTCACTATTGATAGAACTAACAGAGCGGGAACTGTAGCTTATATGTAGAGCGCGATTCGGCAAAAGGGTATAAAATGTCACCCCCGTTTTTCATATATAAAAAGTTATTTCCTCCTCTTTCGCAAGCACACAAAAACGGCAAAACTGATGTCAATGAAATTTGCAGCACAGATTGTACTAATCGAGGATGCGTCATGGAACTTAAGACTATCACGATTCGATAAAAATGCGTTAAATGACACGCAATATAAAACAGTTTTTTTCTTAGGGCCAGCAACGCGGACCGGGTATAGCTAGTTTACTAATATAAAAAAAAAAATATGAACATCAAATTTACTAAAGCTACTAACAAAAAAAAAAACGAGCAAATAATACTAATAATTAACAAAAAGAACGAGACAATTAATACAACAACAAAATAAAATCATGGCGTGCTACCAAACCAATGGCACAAAAAAATCAAAACGCATGAAACTCGATTGTACAATTCCTGGGCGTACAAAAAAAACATATCGTGAACCTATATTCAAAATATGCCAACACAAATTTAAACAAAATGAGTTTCCGATGGCAAACAGCTCCCCTATGCAATACCCATCTGTGATAAAAATTTCAGAGCAAAAAAATAATTTGTTGTCGTTTTACATCAATTTTTGGTTTTCTGCTATCTCAAAGTAGATATTTTTTTGGTGAAAATAAATGCCAACTCCCATTGTAAATTTCCAAAAATTTTTCAAAAAATTTTTTGAAAAAAATTATACCTCATATCCCATTGAATTTGCCATCCTGAACACGAATCCGGTAAAGATTTTGATATCTAGTGGCTAGTTTTCGAGATATTGCCATTTTGAAAATATCGGTAAATAGTGTAACTTTCAAACTATTCATCAGATTTAAACATTATGGGTGGTGCAAATACTGTCAATGATAAAAGCTTTCAAAATAGCTAGTTTGGAGTGAGCCTTCTACAATAAAGCGTGAGTTACAGAGTGCCAAAGTTGACCACACAGAAAATAATATCGCAAATTTTATTTTAATTAAAATGTTATTAGTTTTATAATTTAATTTCAATTAAATTTTTAATTAATATAATTAAATTTTTAACTTTATTTTAATTAACATTTTAATTGTTTTTAAATTTAATATTAATTAAATATTTAATTTATTTAATTAATTGTTTAATTACATTTTTAGTTTTACTTATTTTTTTTGTTTTGTTTTTCGTGTGTGTCTGCTGGGTGTTTTTCTCTTGCATTGTTTTACTGATAAAAAAAAATACATAAGTCTAAACAGTTTGTTGATTTTTTTTTTATTTCTCATATAGTTCTTTGAATTCTCATTTTGTTTATAGTTTTATGTGTATGTATATAAAAGGTTTATAATCAACTTTATAAAATTGTCTAATTGACTATGTCTTTACGGCATAAATATATTTAGTAAAGAAACATTTTTTTAACCCTTTTTATTTAAAAAATGTTTTTTTTAATTATTTATTTTTTAAAAAATGTATTATTTTTAATTAATGTTTTAATTTATACAATTAAAATTTTAATTGATTTAAATTTTTTTTTTAATTAAATTTTTAATTTATATAATTAAAATTTTAATTATTTTTTTTTTCAAATTGTTCACGTCATATAAGGGTCAATACTCACTACATGTTATTTTCTGTAAAGGGCTCTTATATGACGTGAACGTTGGCAATTCTCTTACATTGTCATGAAATGTCATTTTTTTGTATTTTCCTTTTTTTCCTACTTTTTAAGTTTTTTACTTTCAATTGTGAATTTGTTAGCGCCAATGAAGGCCGATCTTTCTCTTGTAACTTTATAAAAAGCGTTTAAAGCTAAAACAAATAAAATAAGTGAATTCTTTTATCAGAAAACGAATAAGAAAAAGGTGTCTTTGTTTATTTTCTGGATATTACGTGCAGTGGTAGAGCACGTACGATAAGGCTTCCTTACGGGAACGGGTATACCCAATCAAGGCAAGTTCTTTACAAGAACATTTGGTCATCTTCGAACCGGATTCAACAGCAGTAACAACAAGTCGTGTGGAGTGTTTTTAGAAAATTTGTCCGACAGCAATAGTGTTCCTGACAGAGCTGACCCTTAACACTGGATATTAGCTAAATCGCTGGAAACAAAAAGGTGCGTAAATTTGTCTTCAAAAATAATAAGGAACTGAAACCAATAAATTTGAGACTCATATTAAAAATCAGTTTACTCATTTGAACATAAGAGTTTAAAGACAAATCTAGAAACACCGTTAACAAAAAAAAAAAAAATACTGTTAGAATTTTTTTGGAATCTCATTTGCAAATTACAATAACTTTTTGTTACTGGAATTAACTGGACAACGTGATTTGATATTTTCGATTTTGTCTCTTCCTCTATTCGTGATCATTTAATAGTTGATGCACATTGGGCCATTACGATACGAAATATGATTACTTTTTTATAAATTTTTTTTTGAATGCCAGCTTAATACGAAATCATATTGTCTCATTCCTGGCGTGTGTTATATAGCAATAGAGCCACACATTGGGCCTCTATAGAACAAATTCGTAAAAAAAAAAAAAATTTTTTTTTGGTTGATATTAATTTATTTCTTTTTTTTTGCGCTTATTACCACACAACAATAAACCATACACGATCTGTCTCATACTTAAATACCGCACACTGGGCCTATATACAAAAAAAAAAACTGTCTCTTTACTCTCTGGGTTCTGATTTGCGATTTTTTTGCTATTGTGCCTACTTGCATGAAAAATTATTTTTTTGCATTGGTTCAACTACACACTGGGCCAGTATACAACAAGATTGGTTTAGACTGTCATCACCTAATTTGTTATATTTTTTTTATTAATACATCGAAAAGTTTGGTTGAAATTAAAATTTTTATGAATTGAACTTTAACTAAAAACGACAATTAGCCTTTCCCAATCGGGCTCATATAGAGAAACTATATACAGTAAGGGTTTTTTCCCTCTGTTTGAATTAGCTTTTTTTTATCTTTCTTCATTCGCGTGATTTACTGAGGATGGGAAAAAAAGAAAAAGATATGGAGCCACAACAAGAATATACAATATGTTCCGACGAAATTATTAGATTTGCCCAATATTTGAAAGATTTAGACCCCACCAAACTTAACAAGGAGGCATGGAATGTCGAAAAACTAGAATTGGAAACTGCGTGGGGGGAATGCAAGCAAGCCTACAAAAGCTTTTTGAAAGTACCCGACATCCCTGCAGAAAATTTTACGGCCGTAACGTCAAAACAATCTTCTGTACACAAAACCTATATACATTGTATATCCTATATTACGGAAAAGGCCAACAGCCGAACCGTGACTGTTCCTACGAAATCAGAGATTCCCAATCGTGAACACTTCGTTCATCTCCCTCCGTGTGAAATTGCTACATTTCATGGTGATTATATAACCTGGCCCACATTTCGAGACATGTTTACTGCTCTCTACGTAAACAACAAACGACTAACCAAGGTAGAAAAATTTTGTCACTTACGCGAAAAAACAGATGGCCAAGCAAAGGAAATAATTGAGTCTGTTCCTTTCACTGATGACGGGTTTGATATTGCATGGGACAGTTTGAAAAGTCAATACGACAACGAACGAATGTTGATATTTAATCAATTCGATATCCTTTTCAATTTGCCAAAATGCAATCAAGAATTGCCTAAGGATATCAAACGCCTCCAACGAGATATAAATAACTTTCAGTCCGTTACGAAACTTTATAAAATCGATATTTCCTCTTGGGGCCCCATATTCGCCTACCAATGCTTAACCCGCCTACCCAAATTAACACGGGAACTTTTTGAGAAATCCGTAGACAACAAAACAAAAATGCCACAATGGGACACGTTAGATAAGTTTTTGACTGAAAGATTTCAAGTTTTAGAAAGTATGACGGATATGGCTAGCTCTCAGGAGACCAGTGGTTCCCAACCAAGAAATAAGTATTCAAACTTTACTAAATCAATTCAGTCAAAAGCTTATCACATAAAGAGCGGGAATTATAAGTGCACCTTATGTAAAGGTGACCATAGATTGAGATCTTGCCCAGAGTTTTTGAATATGGATTTTAATGCTCGCTTAATCGAAGTAAAGAAACACAAGCATTGTATAAATTGTCTGGCCCTTGGCCACATTGCAACAGAGTGCAAAAGTCAACATTCTTGTTTAAAATGTCACCTTAGACACCACACTTTACTCCATAAAAATAACTCTCATGAACAAACTGAAAGTCCCTTAAGTAACCCCCCGTTAAATACGGAAGCTACCACGTCACAAGCATATGCGATACAGTCCACTCTTAATACTCAAGCCATAAATAATACAGTCCAAAACTACCATACATCGGTCTCAAAAAACACAATGCTTGCAACAGCTTGGATAAATATCGTCCACTTAGGCACTGCCTATAAAGTAAGAGCTTTGATTGACCCATGCTCTGACGATTCCTTTGTCTCAGAAAAAATTCAGAAATTATTAAAACTACCAACCAAGCCAATTTTGGCTGATATTACTGGTTTAGGTGGTGAGAACATAGCTGTTGGGGTGGATCTGTGGAGTAGTGGATATTAAGGCTGGAGCTCTGAGCACAAATAAAATCACGAGTTGATCTTATTACTCAAAAGAGTGTTAATAAAAAATCCCAATTCAAGTCTTCAAAAAAACAAGGAAGATCGTTTTCTAATGCTAAAAACGGAAAGAGTATCTAAGACAATATTAAACCGACAGCAGGAATTTTAGGCCTTATTGTGAGAAAGAGACAGAAAGGTTTTTCGATAACTTTTCTGCTTCTTACAATATTCAGCTTTTGAATATAAGGCTTTTTGGGAATTTAAGGAATTGTTTAACGGATTAATGTAAAAGAAATATTTAAAATACTTTTGACATTAACATTACCGCCCGCCTTGCAGGATGCATGCAATGAAAATAGGAAGGGATCAATAATAGTGTCGTAGATACTTTTTCTGCAAATAAAGAGATAGGATAAATGGAATTCAATTATGAAAGTTTAATTATACAATGGTATGAAATTCAATGGAAAACAATTCATGGAGGTACTAATAATATTTAAGCTTAAGTCTACTTAATTATGTACAAAAAATGAGTTCAAAGTACGTTTGTATTTTGCCTTTAATATGTAGTGCTTGATAGTGGAGTTTCGATGTTATTCTGAAATATAAACTCGTGTCTAAGTGGAGCAGGAACCATAAATAGTCCAGCCAAACATAGTGCTCTGTGCAGTAGGAAAACCTGTCCTCGAAATAACTCCCTCACGGATCACTTTTGGATAAAGATCAACCCCTATAACGATATCAATTCCAGCTGATTCGTAGAAGTTGGAGTCAGCAACGTTTTTTGAAAAGAATATTTAAAAAAAAAAAAAAAAAATTTAAAAAAAAAAAAAAAAATCAATATTGCAAAAACCAAAAAAAAAAAAATAAATTTTTTTTTTACAAAAACCAAAAATAAGAAAATATATTAATTTAATTTTTAACATAATATGAAAATTTAATATAATCATGTAAAGACTACAATATGGACCTAGTGTCTCCGGTAGTCTTTTCTAACCCTGCTGTCATTCTAGGTTGATTGACAATTATAAGAAGAAGAAGAAGAAGAGTCAGCAAGAAACAAATCACGGAAATTCTTCTTAAAAGACTCAGGTAACGATTGAGTCGGAGTTCGAAGGGACATACGATTATCTACGCGGAAAGTTCCCTCGATTTTTGAATTAGCGACAAAACGGGATATAAGCGTCAGTGGACAAATGGTTTCGTCTTGGAGAGTTAGTGTCGTTAAGTCATGTTTTTCAACCAGCTTTTTTGAAATTCGACTTATTGACGATCCAGAGTCCAAAAGACAGCGAGCGTGGGAAGTCATGGAGTTTATTTTGACCAGCACGGTCGGAAGTAATATGAAGCTGTTTTGACGCAGGATAGCAGTCCATGACGCTGCCCTTGACGTAGAGGGAGCCGATGGGGAAGCATTCCGTGATCGGATTTGTTTGGATTGAGGTTTTGCTTTAGGAGCAGGGGTAGGAGTCGGTGAGCGTGATCTTGATGGTGACAAAGCTAAGTCTGTAGAAAGTCTTGGATGGATATGGAGCAAAGTGTGATGTAACTTCTTACAGCGCTTACAACCATGTTCGCTGAAGCAAGTTCCTTGGGAATGGTCATGTGCGAGACAGTTGGAACAATATTTGTGTTTTCTAACGGCCCGTATCCGTTCTGTGACATTCATAGCCAAGAATTTCCTACAGACTTTGAGAGGATGGGATCGCTTACAAACTTTGCGCAAAAACGAATTATATTTGAGCGGAAGATTTGAGGAAAACTTACGAAGACTATTCTGCCAAGACGCCAGGAGTTTGGAGGAAGGTTTTCGTCTTTAATCGCTACTAAAGAGTTTTCCTTTATATTTTCCTCAGGTTTTTGCCATTTGACACGCTTGTGCATCTCCTTGAGGTACTCGTTTTTCCAACGAGTGCAAAAACTTTGATGGAGGAGTTTCAGCCTTTGCCAACGATTAGTTACGGAAGCAGGAGATTCCTTCATAGATGGATCTATTGGAGTTAAGATCGGAGTTCCTATGAGAAAGTGGCCCGGAGTTAAAGCAGATAAGTCTGAAGGCTCTTGGGACATAGGAGAAAGTGGCCTGGAATTTAGACACGCTTCAATTCTAGCTAACAACGTAGAAAACTCCTCAAAGGTATACTTAAAACCACCTGAAACTTTGCGGAAATGGAGTTTAAAACTTTTTACCCCTGCTTCCCATAACCCTCCCATATGAGGGGCTCCAGGAGGTATAAAATGCCAAGTTATATTTTGGTGGGCGTAATTAGAAGTAACTGCTTCATGGGAAGTTTTGATAAATTCCTTAGCAAGAATTCTGGATGCACCAACGAAAGTTGTACCATTATCGGAATGTTTTTTTTTTTTTTTTTTTTTAAAAGGCAGCGGTGGAAAGGTCAGATGTAACTTCAAGGTGTATGGCTTTAGTGGAGAAACATACAAAAACACATACGTATCCTTTCGTTATTCGACAAGCTCTACCAGAATAGCTTTTAATGTCGAATGGACCTGCAAAATCTAGACCTGTATGGGTGAATGGACGGGTGAACTCAGCTCTTTCAGGAGGAAGTGCAGCCATAATTTGTTGTTGACACTTTTTCTTATATAAGATACAAGGCTTGCACTTATTTATTGTGGTCTTAATCAGGTTTTTAACTTTGGGAATCCAGTATTGGCTCCTTATAACTCGGAGCATAAGCTGGTTACCACCATGGATAGTTATATCATGGACAAACTTGACGAAAAGTCGAGTGTACTGACAATTGTACGGAACTATAATTGGATGTTTTTCATGATAGGATACTCCAGGAGCGAATTCAAGTCTACCACATGAGCGGATTATCCCTTCAGGATCAAGAAAGGGGTTGAGGCTAAGAATCGAGCTTGACGATGAAATGGACTTCTTTAAGGACAAGGCTTGGTACTCATTTGGATAAAAGGCCTTTTGGCTTGTGCGGATAAGAGTGTCACGAACAGCAATAACTTCAGAACTCGTAATAACAACGGAATCTTTGCTAAAGTTCGAACGATATTTTTTATGAGTTCGGAAGTAGAATCGGTAAATATAAGCCAAAACCCTTAATGCCCTTGGATAGGAAGAAAAACGATCTAAAACGTCTTCAAAGTTCTTAAAATAGACAAAATGAACTTTAATTGACTTCTTTTCCAGATCAGTTTCTGGAATTGTCATCGATTCTTGATATGAACCTTTAAAATCATGAAGAAAGTTTGGCCCATTCCACCAAAGCTCATTGTCAACAAGCTCTTGAGGAAAAACTCCACGGCTAGCCAAATCTGCAGGATTATCTTCGGAAGCAACGTGGTGCCAATGTGGAGGGTCAATGATTTCGATTACACTGTGCTACAAAAGACCAAAAATAATTTATGCAGGGGTTCTCATATGATAATTCGGGTTGGTTGGAGTCCATAGAGTACTGATATACTCATAGTTTTTCTGGATCACTTCGTTAAGTACGTTTTTTATTGGCAAATGTGTTGAAAAACGGAAATTCTTAAATTACAATTTTAAAAAATTATTACTTTGTTAGTTTGCAACCGATTTTCGATTTTATGGATTTGTTTTAAAGGTATAGGTCTTACCTTTCAAACAAAACAAAAATATTAAAAATCGATCAAGAATTGGCTGAGCTACGATCGCTTAAGTAAAAAAAAAACGTATTTTTTGAAAAATTTGTCATATTCTTTACACTCTAAGTTGAATGTGCATCATTAAACAATTTTTTTTAATTTTTTGTAAAAAAGTATAGTAAAGTAGCTTTCCAAAACACCAAAAAACATAACAATCGGTTTAAAAATGAATGAGTTATGCTAAGTTTTGTGATAGGACATTTTTAATTTTTTTCAGAAACGCTTGTAATTCAAGCATTATTCATAAATCTTGTTACTAGTAGTAATTTTATGCGCATATGCATATAAACTAGAGATGGGAACGTAATTAGATTTGTGCGTGATTCACACATGATCAGAAGTGAGCGTGATTGAAAATTAATTTTACTCACGTGGTTGTTAGTGAGTGTCAGTGTGAGTGGAATAAAAAAATGGGCGTGTCAGTTACTTCCAAATCCTATTTATAATTTTTTGGGTTTGTTTAAAAAATATCAGTGTTACTTCTTAAACAAAAAAATATTGTGAATCGGTTGAAAACTGGCTAAGGTGCGCTTGTTTAAGTAAAAAACTTTTTTGAAGAGTTATACCTGCAACATTTTTATGACAAAAAACATTTGACATTTTTGAAACGAAATTGGTAAAATTGTGGGATCATTTAATGGAAATTTTACCTGTTTATAAATATACGTATGAGGCATTCCACACCAAATGTTCAGCGAAAAAAAAAACATGTGAACCGTAAATTGTTAAATGGGTTGTATGGATAGCCATGTGAGGCATTCCACACCAACTGTTCCACTACAGAAAAATCATAGTGGTTTCAATGGGATATCATTTGCAAAGTATTCGCTCTTAGGGTACTAATAAATAACAAAAATAAAATTTAAGTTTTTTTCAAAAAGTGGGCCTTGTAGGCGTGGTCAAATATTAAAAATATCAAACTTTTTTGCCTGAGTATTTATTCACGATCACGCACGCTAATGAAAGAAAAAAAATATTCAAGCACGATATTTTATTTTACTCACGCTCACGTGAACATCGTGACCGTAACTTATTTTTTTCTACTCACGTGTGCGTGAATGAGCGTGAGCAAAATAAAATATCGCGCGTGACTAAATTTTTTCTTTCATAAGCGTGCGTAATCGTTATTAAAAACTCACTCACGCTACCATCGCCTCTTAAAATATTTTGTAAGTTTTGATATTACTCATACGCACACGTTTTAAATGCCGCCATTATTGTATAAAATAAGCGTGTTGCAATTTTTGAATTTTGATTTTTCGAAAACAAGGCAAAACACATCTCTAAAAATTTCAGATCAGATAGAAAATTCTTTTTTTAAAAAAATAAAAAACAAATAAAATGTTTGATAAATGTTTTTTGATAAACAAAGTTTAAGTTTAAATTTAAAAAATTCAAAACTTCTTCTGAAAATGTTCCAATTTTCATTTCTTAGCTTTTATTGATAGCCCGCCCATTCAGCTTTTATTGATAGCCCATTTAATTGATAGCCCATTCAAAAATCTATAAACAGCTTTTGTCTTTAAGACTTTACTGTGTTTCATTTAATTTGCATAAATATTAAAGTAAAGATGCTCAGGCAAAAAAGTTAGATATTTTCAATTTTTGACCACGCCTACAAGGCCCACTTTTTGAAAAAACTTAAATTATATTTTTGTTATTTAATAGTACCCTAAGAGCGAATACTTTGAAAATGATTTCATATTGACACGACATAACTTTTTTTTTTTGCTGAACATTTGGTGTGGAATGCCTCATATATGGAGCTAAGAAAATTACGTTTTTGGTTGTTCAATTTTTCAAAAACTGGGCTTAGGAGGCGTGGTCAAATATTGGAAAAATGGTCAAGTTTGTGTCAAGTTGCCTTGTTTAAATATATATCAAATAAAAACGAAATGCACCAAAATCTCAAAAATTTACATTCTTGTATAGTTTTGTATCGGCTATCGATTAAAATTTTTTTGGAAAATTTTCAGAACCCGTTCTGAAATTTTCCATTTTTTAAAAAAGTCAATTTATAAAAAATCCGGCCACTTTTGTTTTTTTTTTGTAATTTTTTTTTTAAAGATTAGATGTTTGTCTAGCAAGATTTTTTTTAAAAATTAAGAAAATCTATAAAAAAAAATTAAGAAGAAAAAAAAGTAATTTTTCTGATTTTCAAAATAAATTTTAAAAATTTAAAATAGTTTTTGAAAAAAATTCATTTCAATTTGTGTTTTTGCTAATTTATGCCAAAATATGCAATAATATGCACTTAAAAGTTCGAAATATGCACAATATATGCATTTAAAATCAAAATATGCAAAAATATGTATTTTCACCAAAATATGCAAAATATGCGAAAACAAATCGATGCCATTTAATGCAAATCTCTTGATTCGGAAAGATAATTGGTCGATATCGTTTTTAGGCTTTCGACAAAAAACATGCATTTGCATGGAAATCTCACCCTAGTTATATAAAAAACTTTTTTACCCGGGACCCATTGAAAAATTTTGGTACACAATTTTTTTCTCACTGAACATTTGGTGTGGAATGCCTCACATATATATACAAACAGGTAAAATTTCCATCAAATGATCCCACAATTTTAGCAATTTCGTTTTAAAAAAACATGTTTGCAAGCGCACAGCTTTTTCTGTCATAAAAATGTTGCAGGTATAACTCTTCAAAAAAGGTTTTTTACTTAAACAAGCGCACCTTAGCCTGTTTTTAACCTATTCTCAATATTTTTTTGTTTAAGAAGTAACACTGATATTTTTTAAACAAACCCAAAAAATTATAAATAGGATTTGGAAGTAACTGACACGCCCATTTTTTTATTCCACTCACACTGACACTCACTAACAACCATTTTCAATCACGCTCACTTCTGATCATGTGTGAATCACGCACAAATCTAATTACGTTCCCATCTCTAGTTTATATGCATATGCGCATAAAATTACTACTAGTAACAAGATTTATGAATAATGCTTGAATTACAAGCGTTTCTGAAAAAAATTAAAAATGTCCTATCACAAAACTTAGCATAACTCATTCATTTTTTAACCGATTGTTATGTTTTTTGGTGTTTTGGAAAGCCACTTTACTATACTTTTTTATAAAAAATTCAAAAAAATTGTTTAATGATTCACTTTCAACTTAGAGTGTAAAGAATATGACAAATTTTTCAAAAAATTCGGTTTTATTTTACTTAAGCGATCGTAGCTCAGCCAATTCTTGATCGATTTTTAATATTTTTGTTTTGTTTGAAAGGTAAGACCTATACCTTAAAAACAAATCCATAAAATCGAAAATCGGTTGCAAACTAACAAAGTAATATTTTTTTAAAATTGTAATTTAAGAATTTCCGTTTTCACATTTGCCAATAAAAAACGTACTTAACGAAGTGATCCAGAAAAACTATGAGTATATCAGTACTCTATGGACTCCAACCAACCCGAATTTTTATATGAGAACCCCTGCATATTTTTGGTGTAGCACAGTGTTATCTTGGAAACCCTATTTGCCACAAAGGTTAACCAAAAACAAGGAGGTTTAGCGAGCCACGAAAGAACGATAGTTGAATCAGTCCAACAGAAAATTGAGCACTTATCAACATCTAGTTTTGGTATTAGGCTGTCTATCATTTCAGCCAAAAGAACAGCTCCACAAAGCTCTAATCTCGGAATGGAAAGAGTTTTGACAGGAGCTACCTTGGATTTGGACGAGACTAAATGGGTAAATGTGGAATCACCATTTCTTATTCGAATGTACAATGCTGCTGCGTATGCTTTCTCAGAAGCATCGCAGAACCCATGGAATTGGACGTCAGCATTTGGAAGAAAATTAATCCATCGAGGTATCTGGATATCATTGATACCGGAATAATTCGATTGGAACATTTTCCATTGAGAAAGAGATTCTGGGGACAGGACTTCATCCCAGTCAGTGCCTTCAATCCATATTCTTTGCATAAGAATTTTTGCAAGAACGACACAAGGCGAGAGCCACCCAGCGGGATCAAACAATTTCGCAATTTGCGATAAAACTTCGCGTTTTGTATACTTAGAAGACTCCGGAAATGGTTGAGTTGTAAAGTAAAAGGAATCTGAACGTGCATTCCAGCGAATACCCAATGTTTTCGCTGTACTACTGTCGTCAAACTCAAGAAAGTCTTCATTTAGCAAATGCTCAGGAGGAGTTTCTTTAAGGATATCTTTCGCATTTGCTGTCCACTTCCTCAAGGAAAAACCAGCTGATTGAAGAGCAAGGATTAGCTCATTCTTGGACTTGATTGCCTCTGTAATTGAGTGAGCACCTGCAAGTGCATCATCAACATATATATAATTGCGAAGAATATTGCTAGCAATCGGATAAACGGATTCAACATCATCAGCTAGTTGGAGAATAGTTCTAATAGCTAAGTATGGTGCACAATTGACTCCAAAGGTAACTGTTTTCAACTCAAAATCCTGGATAGTATGATTTGGATCGTTTCGAAACAAAATTCTTTGATATGGAGTGTGTTCAGGATTAACCAAAATTTGCCTGTACATCTTTTGAATGTCGGCATTGAACACGAACTGAAAGAAACGCCATTTGAGGATTAAAAGAATCAAGTCACTTTGAAGAATTGGACCTGTATGGAGTATGTCATTTAGACTTAACCCATTGGAAGATGGAGAGGATGCATTAAAAACCACACGAACTTTTGTGGTTGTACTTTCAGGCTTTATTACCGCATGGTGGGGTAAATAATAGCACTGAGTCAAAGTTTTACAGTCTGGAGGTGATACTTTTAACATATGATTTAAATGACTATACTCATTTACAACCTTATCATATTCTTGTTTAAAAGTAGGAGTTCGAGTAAGTCTGGCTTCATTTCGGAAAAATTGAGCCATCGCACTTACTCTAGACTGCCCAATAGTTTTGTCAGGAAACTCGTTCTTGAATGGAAGGGAAACTATGTATCTTCCGTCATGATTTCGTTTTGTGGTCCTTACATAGAAATCTTCACAAAATTTATCGGATGGGGACAAAAAGTTCTTCCTTGGAAGATTTTCCACCTCCCAAAAACGTGAAATCTCTTTCGCCAAAGAAATCTCACAAAAGTAAGAAGTAACGATAGACCTTGGTGAAGAATTACGCGGCACTGGACCAGTAAGAATCCATCCAAAGATGGTTTCTTGTGCCATTAAGGAACCACAAACTTTATGCTGTATTCCAGAGAGCATCACAGATGGGAATAAATCACCACCAATGAGGATATCTATCTTAGAGCTCTGATGGAAATCTGGATCAGCAAGTTGGATTTGAGGAAGATTAGACAAGAACGACGCATCGACGTGATGAGAAGGAAGATTGTTGGCCAATTGCGGGACTACTAAAGCTGATACCGACACTTCAAGATCATCATTTAATGGAGAACTTATATTAAACGCGCATTGCCTTTGGACTTTAGCAGAAATGGTATTGTTTAAACCAGAAATCTGAGCATTGGTGCGCTTGGAGGGTAATCTCAGAAGATTAAATAGTTTTTCCGAAATAAAGGTTCCCTCAGACCCTGAATCGATAAGTGCCCGAGCTTTGTACTTCATATTGAGATAGCATATATTAACTATTGCAGTACCCAATAAGACACCAGTGGAGTTAGTTGCAAAAAATGATTGGGAAAACTGAGCTCCTTGTAACGAAATGGACTGTATTGAACCAGAAGTGGATGGAAAAGGAGCTGAGTTTGGATTCAAGTTAGAACTGGTGCTTATATTAAGAGTTGGTGTGGATGGGGTGGAGCTATCAGAATCTTTATGAAGTAGCGTGTTGTGACGTTTTTGGCACCGAAAGCAACTGTTTTTACTCTTGCAATTTTTAACAGAATGAGTCTTTGAGAAGCAATTCAAGCATAAGCTATGCTTTTTAATTTCGGAAAATCTCTGATTATGATTCATTTGGAGAAAAACTGGACATTTTCGAATTGTATGAAATGCGTCTGGACATACTAAACATTTAGGCTCTGATATATTGTTTTGAAAAGTGTTAACTTTCTTTGAAGAACTAAGAGCTTTCAAATTATTCGAGATTCTTGGTTTAGAATCAAAAGATTTAACGTCAGTAGAACCACGCATTTCAGAAACGGATTCCAAGGTTCTGTAACGATTTGTAAGGAATGAATCAAAATCAGACCATTTCGGAATACTAGCCTTATCCATTATACCTTGTTCCCATAAATGATGAGTGTGCTCCGGAAGCTTTTTATAGCAAATGTACACAAACAACGGATCCCAATTCTTAACATCGATGTTGTACAGTTGGAGAGTTGAAATGCAACTGTTAAGCTCGCGTTGCAACTTCTTTATATCTTCGGATGATTCTGAAGATATTTTTTGAAGGTGCCAAAGCTTATCCAGTTGTCCAAAAACAATGGATTTTCGGTTTTCAAATCGGGCACAGAGATTTGTCCATGCCAAATCAAAACCTTGATTAGTTAATGGACTTTTCTTAGCTATTTCTTGTGCCTCACCACTTGTTTTGTTAATAAGATGAAATAATCTTTCGACAGGACTGAGATGGGAGTTCCTTATGTAAACAGCTGAGAACATATCTCGAAATGTGGGCCAGGACAGATAATCTCCCTTGAAGATCTCTATATCACATGGCGGAAGTCGAAAGCTGTGAGAAGTAGAGGCTTCGGATTGTCTTGGTGGTGGGGTCATAGCTTGGGGTTCAACTTTTGGAAGGGACTCATATCGCTTGCTTTCGTAAACCTCATTTAATTTAGCCAATAGATTACAATAAGTTATGTATGTGCTCTTATATTTTTTGTTGATGGATTCTAAGCTATCCTTTTCATGATCCTTACTATCATCTTCCACATCAGGATTTAAGTCCTCATTATCCCGATCGAAAAGATACTTTTCATAGGCGGATTTAACTCGAGACCAAATTGACTTTATCTCATATCGATGTACATCGACGGCATGAAGAGATGTACTTGGATATTGACCAGCCGCATAGTCAGCATCGAATTCGATTAAACTATCGGCCAAACGAGTGAAATGGTCAAGAGACATTCTGAATTGAAATTGGAAACAAGCAAAAGTCTATGAAAAGTATGAATGAAGCCTGGATAAAGTTAGCTGCCGAGACTAATGAGGATCGCTTAAGTGAAGATAAATATAAAATAAGACAGTAAGATTCTCCCCCTTTTTAAAGAATTATTAGGAGGTGTTAAAGAAAATAAGCTACAAGAAAACTCACGAAGATAAAAAAAGATATTTATTTTCAACAAACGTTTAGGTTCGTATAAGTTTAAATATGTGACGATTTTGTAAAATTTCGATCTAGAAAGAAATTTCAGCAAATGAGACCTTTAACGCAAGATAGAGAACCACAACCGTTCACAAAAAATATGATGAAAATTAACAAAATCACAGAATAAATTTTGACGTATGTTAATTTATTGACAAATGGTACAAGAATCCTTAGAATTAAAGATATATGAAAGGGATCCTTAAATCTTCCCGCCGAAGTAAAGAAATGTTGATATAACGTTTGGCCAAGTAGTTGGAAGTCCTTAAAGTGCTTCCTGATGAGAAATAAACGTATATCCGAAATGGAAAAAGACGGTTAGATTTTAAGGTCTTTTTTAAGGATTATACCCAATACAAAAAAAATGGTTATATACGATTCAAAACCAATTTATTGGCGAGTGTAGTTGAGCAGTTACGTTCAGACAAAAGTTCAAGTACGAGAAAGAGAAAAAAAATATATTTTCCTACTTTTCCTTAAATCATGTTGATTTGCAAAATGATTTAAACAAATTACAAGTATAGCAAATTTTACTCATATGAAATAAAAGTTTTAGACACTTTTGGTAATTGTGGAATGTAAATTTCTATTCGATTTTACATGTATACACTCTTATGTACACACCCTTTATAAATAAAGTGATGTTATTACACTCAAAATAAAAATGTCCGTAAATGATGGAATTTGAAAATTACTTTTCGTAATTAAATTCAAAATGTATACACTCCCGAGTAAAAATTTTCTGGTCTAATCATATATAATTTGATACAATCTTATATGAGTTAATATGCTTCCGTATAAATTTATATAAAATTTTATCTATCACTTTGATACGGTTGATCCACTTTATATGGTTAGATATTGCTCCATATATGATTAGATTCGTATTTTGGTTTTGCTCATCAAATTATATAAAAATTGATATTATAAGATCAATTTGATCTAATTAGATTTGACCAAATTCAGGATCAAATTGTATCAATTTTTATATTTTTTGATCTAAAGTAATACAATTAGATATTATTTGATACAACCATTTTACGGATCAAATTAGATCTATTTAGTAAAATTAGCATAATATTTTTACTAGGGCTGTTATGTAATCACGCTTTACCGATAAAGCAAAGTAATTACACTCAAAATAAAAGTCTGTAAATTATGGAACCAAATTTAAATATAATTGTCCTATCGTTTCTATTTTATAAACGTTTTGGGTCTGAATATTTTGCTTTCTGGTTGTTATGAAAAATATTTCAAAAGTTACGTTTTTCCTTTTTCGACGATTATGCTTAGATTGGTGTGAAATTAGTTAGCCTTAATGTTAGGTTGTAAACGTTAAGTACAAAACTTTGAGTATAAAAAAAATCAGTAATTCCCAAGTTGAATTTTAATGACGTAAACACACCCTGTACTAAGCAGCAGAGGTTGTTTGTAAAAAGGTTTGTAAATTAATTTCAGCGTCCACTTTAATCATATGAAGATTTTAAATAAAATATTTTTACTACAAGTATATTAAAACAACACTGTATTATGTGGATTTCGAAATATTCTATTGATTTAGCCGAAAAAAGTTACTTATGAGTAAAAATACACAGGACGAAAGGAATGCTCCTTAAGGCAGAATTAATAAAATTTTCGCTGATCTTTCTTTCCTTATTTTAAAATAAGTTACAATTTTTCTTGTCTTCAAAAAATTTCCTTCTTTTTTTCTTTCCTTTTTTCTTTTTCTTCTAAAGAATTGTTAAGGTTATATTTCCTTTTTAACAGAAGTTAAAAAAAGAAATTTCCTCGATAAGTTTTGCTAGGATTTAGCATTAGGTAGTTAAGAATGTCTTCATTCCCATGTGAAAGTAAACTCTTATTGAATCACCTTGTACCTGTATTTGCAAAACATATGTGAATAGCAAAAAAAACAAACCAAAGTTCATTAACCTTTTGTGAAGAAAAAAAGACAATTAAATTAGGGATGGAATTTTTGATCTTAATCTTGGTACTTTTTCGTTGGTACCAAAAAACTTTACATTCTTAAAATTTATCCCGGAGTCGGAAATAAGAGACTTTTTCGCAAGGTATGTGCATACGGATATTTCTTTAAATGCCGTCTAAGTGTTTGAGAAAATTTTCTGGAATTTTAAATAATAGCTTTGTTGGTATTTTCAAGCCGATTTTTCTTTTTCTCCTTTTTAGAAAATGTCTCGAGGAGGAACTTTTTATTTTCTTACAGTGCACCAAATTTTTATTCTCGTACAGTGCTTTAAGATAATTGTATGGACTCTAAGGATTTTTTTTTCTCTTTTTTGCGGATTCCCAAATCTATATGGACAATTTCTTCCTTTTTCCCCGTTTTTCGAGTATTTACTTTTGTCTAGTAGAATTTTATTTTCAGTTCAAATGTTTTCTTGTCCGATTGTAAAAGCCTTCGGAAAGTTTAACAGTGTCCACTGTTGTACTAAATTTATTAGAAAATAAAAAATACTAATGTACTGAGTGGTCCGTCTCTGATTGGAACGAAAGAACAGTGATTGCACAACAGACCTTTTAAGTGGTACTAAACAGTTTATTGTACAGAACCCTTTTTTACCGTGATGGTACTAAAAACAATAAACTTATTTTAAAGGGGACTGTATTGATGCGGTCAAAATCTATGGATGTTTATGGGAAAAAATACTAAAATCATCACAGATTGGCACTTTACTTGACAATTTGTGAAAAATACAAAATTGTGTGTACAGTGATTTTTGCTCTGTATAAAATATTTAGACAGCGAATAGATTTTAGAGCCTCATCCACGAAAAAAATCAACATTTGTCTTCAACTTTTCCGTTGTGAATTTTCCTTAAGCAACTTAGGAAAGTTTTCCTTAGATTTGTTGAATTAAATATAATATGAAGGGAAGATCCTTATTTCTCGTGGGGTACGGCAGTATTCAAAATATGAAGAAAAAAAAATACTAAAAAATGTACTTAAGGGCCGACTTTGTCCTCCTTGACTTAAGATCAAGAGATCAATTGGAAATGGATGTAAGTGTGGGTGAACGTACAAAATAAGTGTAATTTTAAGAGATAGTAGTAAGAGTGTTGTATTAAGTTAAAATAAAATTAAATGAAGAGATACAATCTAGGGGAAAGAATGTTAATTTGAATGGATAGGATGTATGTAAGTGTGTAAGGCGTGCAAATAAAGAGAAATTAATGTGGAAAGAGTGTGGTTTGTAATGTTGGTAAGTATGGGTTCTCTTATGGGGGTTCCCTTTTTTTAAGCTGAAAGGAGAAATTGCTTTACATACATTCATTTGTTCATGTTCAAAATCTGTAAAAAAGCGCGATTTCAATAGAACTTGTTTGATGGTTTATTGTGGGTTTTAAGTTGGATCGAACAAATGACAAAAAGTATCCTACTTTTTATGACAATTCTGTTGTTAAGCACTGGATATCAGAATTTCAAATGACCCGATATGACTGGAAATGTTAACAAACTCACCGACATTAATTTTAAATTATCGACTTTCAATTAAATCACCTTGAAACGGATGGCACCAGGTTTTACTTTTTTTCTTTTTCGACAAATCTTCCTCTTCTCTTGGCGTAATCTTGGCAAATTAAATTTCTTCTAAATTTTTTCTTTTTATATGTTTCTTCTATCACTATGTTCTTTTTTTTTTATACTTTCTACTTGTTTTAAATTTTTTTTTTCTTTATCACGACCACTGAGTATCAATTTGATTACTAAAAATTTTAAAATTTGTTGAACTATTTTTCATCCTCATTAAAAATTAAATTTTTCTTTATATAATTTTTGGACGATTTTTCTATTTTTAATGTATAAAACTACAACGTGGTGTAGCAGTTAACCAAATCAAAGAACAAAACGAACTACAGAAAAAAACCCTATTGAAGCACTATCAAACACATGTAACGATAAAAGGCAAAAAAAACAAACGAACCTGTTTTTTGATGGATGTATTGATGAGTGCCAATGGATGTTGATGGACGTTGGTTTGATCTCTAATAATTTGAGCAGAACTTCTCAGAGCGAGCTTTTTCCAATTGAGTAATCCGGATCGAATGGGACCAAATGTTGGGGTGGATCTGTGGAGTAGTGGATATTAAGGCTGGAGCTCTGAGCACAAATAAAATCACGAGTTGATCTTATTACTCAAAAGAGTGTTAATAAAAAATCCCAATTCAAGTCTTCAAAAAAACAAGGAAGATCGTTTTCTAATGCTAAAAACGGAAAGAGTATCTAAGACAATATTAAACCGACAGCAGGAATTTTAGGCCTTATTGTGAGAAAGAGACAGAAAGGTTTTTCGATAACTTTTCTGCTTCTTACAATATTCAGCTTTTGAATATAAGGCTTTTTGGGAATTTAAGGAATTGTTTAACGGATTAATGTAAAAGAAATATTTAAAATACTTTTGACATTAACATAGCCAAATGTCATAAAATAGCAAATTTCTCGATTCGGTCGATTCTTAATCCAAACGTGTCCCTAGAAATCGATGCTTTAGTAGTAACTGAGGTAACGGGTAATGTACCCACCCATACTATAACACCTATGGAAGCCAACTCCTTACCGAAACTAGACTTCGCCGATCCAGGTTTTTACCAAAGTGGTCCAAAAGATGTTCTATTAGGAGAAAATCTATACCCGTTAATCTTACTCGGCGGAGTTAAGCACGGAATTCTGGGCTCGTTGGTCGCCCAGGAGACCATATTCGGATGGATAGTGACAGGGCCAACTCAAAATTACTTTAGGAGGGTTTCACTGTCTCACTGTACAAGGGTCTCAATGAACGACCAACTATCAAAATTTTGGGAAATCGAAGAGATCTCAAAAAAACCTCCTGTGTCTGAAGAAGATAAGATTTGTGAGGAATCTATCGCTCTACAACGCGACGAAACTCGGAAGGAAGATATGTCGTGAATCTTCCTTTTAGGCTTCCTGTTACACCCCAACAGACTATTGGTCCTAACAGACATATTGCTCTCAGGCAATTCTCTAGAAATGAGAAAACCTTGCTCCGTAAACCTGAATACAAGCAATTATATGATGACGTCATCAACGAATATATAACACTTGGTCACATGGAAAAGGTTACTGCCCCGGTATGGACTACTAGACCCTCACATTTTTACTTGCCCCATCACGGTGTTTTTAAGCCCGACAGTACGACAACTCAGCTGAGAGTTGTCTTTAATGCCTCAAGCAATTCATTAAACGGAAATAGCCTCAACGGCATCCTTTATGTTGGCCCGATACTCCAGTCGGATATTGTCTCATTAATTTTGAAGTGGCGATTTTTCAGAATTGTGTTTAATGCCGACATAACAAAAATGTACCGACAAATTCTGGTAAACCCCGAACATGCCTCATTCCAAAGGCTGCTGTTTCGCGACACCCCGGACAAAGAAATTCAGGACTTTCAATTAAAAACAGTGACATTTGGGGTAAATTGCGCACCCTATTTAGCGATTAGAACTTTATTGCAATTGGCAGATGATGAAGAACTTCGGTATCCTATTGGCTCAAAAATTTTGCGCGATAACATGTATGTTGACGACGCGTTAGTTGGTGCTCACAATGTCTCGGACGCTCTAGAAGCCAGAAATCAACTTATTCAGATTTTAGATTCTGCGGGTTTCCAGCTTAGAAAGTGGACATCTAACACAAGACAAATTCTCAACGATCTGCCTCGTGAAATTTTGTTAAACGAAGACTTCTTGTGCATTGACGACAAAAGTATCGCAAAAACGCTGGGTGTTAGGTGGAATGCCTCAACAGACACTTTTTATTTTTCAACCCACAAAATACCGACCAAACCCGTATATACCAAGAGAGAGGTACTTTCGGTCATTGCGAGGCTTTTTGACCCAGCAGGGTGGCTTTCTCCCATAATTGTGGTGGCGAAAATTCTGATGCAACAAATGTGGCTCGACAAAACAGACTGGGACGAAAATATTAAACCCATATCGCTTCTTAAATGGCAAGGTTTTATATCGAAATACAACGACATCGACTTGATCACGATACCACGATGGGTGCAGTACTCTCCCAGCTGTAAGATCGAAATTCATGGGTTTTGTGACTCATCCGAATTAGCATATGCGGCCACTCTTTACGTAAGAGTAGAAGTCGATAATCAGGTTTTTACAAATTTGCTAGTTGCAAAAACTAAGGTTGCCCCTGTTAAAAAATTATCACTGCCGCGGTTGGAATTATGCGGGGCCCTTCTCCTAGCAAACCTAGTCGATTCTGTATTACCACAGTTTGAGATTAAGTCGTTTACACTCGGACTCTGGTCCGACTCCACAATTGTTCTGGCTTGGCTCAACAAACCTCCAACCTCGTGGACAACATTTGTCGCAAACCGTGTCGCAAAAATTCAGGAAAAAGTGGGAAACAATTGGGCCCATGTGAACACACATTGTAACCCTTCCGACCTAGCAACCCGGGGGCTGACCCCTTCAGAATTGAAGGAAAATGAGCTTTGGTGGAAGGGGCCAAGCTGGCTCAAGTTAGAAAAATCAAAATGGCCCTCCCACCCAATCGATCTGGTAAACACGCTGGAAATGGGAAAGGTAAAGGCTCATATTGCTAGATCTGCAGACAACGACATTTTGAATAGATTTTCTTGCCTATCAAGGGCAATTCACGTAATAGCATATGTTTTTCGATTTCTCAGACGGACACACCCGGACTCAAAAACCCAATTCAGTTCTATTCGTCTATCTGCGGCAGAACTTACGGCGGTAAGAAATAGACTGTTTCAGTTATCACAGCAAATGTATTTCCCACAAGAATATGATCTTCTGTCTCAAAAAAAAACGGTTAGCGTCAAAAAGCACTATCTTGACTCATACTCCTTTTCTTGACGAGCGAAAGATTACTCGAGCCAATGGTCGCTTAGGTTCCACCTCATCTCTCATGAACGCCACCCTATTATCCTAGCTTATGAAAGCAGATTGGCTCGACTGTATGTTGATTTTATACACAAATTAGTTCACCATGGGGGACCCCAGCTAATGTTGGCAACCATTAGGTCCGAGTGTTGGATCATAAAAGCAAAAATACTAATTAAAGCCCACATTAACAATTGCAAATCATGTATTCTTCATCGTAAAAAGCTTCAAGGTCAGATAATGGCTGAGCTTCCGAATGAAAGGACAACGTTAAGTCGACCTTTCACTAATACTGGAGTGGACTTCGCTGGTCCATTTGACATTAAAAGTTTTTCGGGACGCGGCTGTCGCATAACTAAAGGTTACATTTGTCTCTTCGTCTGCTTCTCAACTAAGGCCATTCATTTGGAACTCGTCAGCGATCTATCCACCCCAGCATTCCTGGCAGCTTTTACTCGTTTTGTCTCTCGCAGAGGTTGTCCAAACCGAGTCTACTCTTACAACGGAAGAAACTTCGTAGGAGCAGCAAGAGAGTTAAAAAATAAATTTATGCAGCACACAACCGAGTTGAAAGACTCAGCGGTTTCAAAATATGGTCATCAACAGTTATCTTGGCATTTTATACCGGCGTCTGCCCCTCACATGGGAGGGTTATGGGAGGCAGGGGTCAAAAGTTGCAAGGCACATCTTAAGAAAATCACAGGTCAAGTTAAACTCACCTTTGAAGAACTAGCCACCGTATTAGCATCTATTGAAGCCTGTCTAAACTCGAGACCCCTAAACCCCCTATCGGAAAATAGCGAAGATTTGACAGCTCTGACACCTGCACATTTCTTGATAGGCTTATCCTTGATGACTCCTGCCGAACCAGAAGAAATTCCATCAACGGCCTCAATGTTAAATCGATGGTGACGTCTAAAGGTACTCCAACAGGAGTTCTGTCGCCGCTGGAAGTCCGAATATCTCAATGAACTTCATAAAAGAAATAAATGGAAATTGCCTCAAGAAGACGTGAAAATAAATGATTTGGTTGTGTTAAAACACGAGCCCGTCTGTCCCACTGAATGGAGATTAGGTCGCGTTCTCAAAGTATATTGTGGCATCGATAAGCGAGTAAGGGTAGTCGACTTAAAAACTCAAAATGGGATCATAACACGGCCCGTCCACAAGCTGGTATTATTGCCACAAAATGTAGCATAACTACCCATTCTGATGTCTGTCTCTTATACAACCATTTCCTTTATTTTTGAAAAAAAAAAAAAAAAAAAAAACTCTAAATCTAACAATTTTTCATATTTCTTTCTTAGTTATGGCAGAATATAACGAACAATATCGCTGTCCCTTGTGTAACACTAGACATTCACTCCGAACATGTCGACAATTTCTTTCGATGACTCCAGATCAAAAGAACGATGCACATAGGGGCAAAATGTAATGTTTTGTGGCATCAATTAAACCGCTGAATTTTTATAAACGTTATGCACACCATTTCAAAGAGCATTGTTTAAGGCAGACATGGGGGTTAATGATTACATTGTGTAATTGATTACAGTTTCAATTACAATTACATGTAATTAGTAATTGAAAATTTTCAATTACTAATTACATGTAATTGTAATTGAAAAAACTCAATTACAAATTACATGTAATTGTAATTGAAAAAACTCAATTACAAATTACATATAATTGTAATTGAAAAAACTCAATTACAAATTACATGTAATTGTAATTGAAAAAACTCAATTACTAATTACATCTAATTGAAAAATGTAATTGATTTTAATGTAATTGTAAGAAACATGTTTATAATTACATTTAGTAGTTAATTACTAATATTGTCAATTACACATACATATTTATTCAAAAATCTTTATGCATAAAATCGTTAGTGCAATTGTTTGTAACGCATGATCTCTGGAGTCATAAGAGCTACCAACCTAAGACATACATATTAGATGCTGATCAAGGTTTTAAAGATTTGATTTTTTTCGACCCTGCAGGTGGCGCTGGCCTCAAGTTATAAACAGAATTGTGGGTGCCATTTGACAGCAGTTCAAAACAGAGTTAAAATAACTAAACTGCCACTGAAATTGTTAAACTCCTCAGTTGATAGTTTTTGAAAAAAGCCAGCATTTGAAAATAACACACAATACTGTAGTCATTCGCAACAAACTGGAAGCAAAAACTCCAAATCAAACGAAGATAACGAGAGTTTTTGTGGTAGTCTTTAAAAAAACTTAACAATGACTACAGACGACACAAAAGAAATACACAAAATAGACCGTTCAATGCGAGTAATAATCACCACATTAATTGGAATGCAAACATTTTTGTTAAACAAATTAAATTTAACAAATATTTAGGTAAAAAATCGTTTAACTAAATTTGAATTCATAACTGAAATAGACAAAAAATCTAAAACTGATAGGGTTTAAATAAACCCAGATCTTTTATACAATGAATTTATTCATTAAATTTTTAGTTTTGAAATAAAGTTTAAAGTATTCATTTTCAACTGAAACATGAATCAAATTAATTTTTATTATTATGCATCCGAATACCATGAAAAAGAATAGTTGTATGTTTTTTTTGTCTTTAAAAGTATTATAAGTAGTTATTTATTATGATTTTTTTACATTATTAACCGTTTTTTTAAAATTTGGAAAGAAAAATTATTTTATCAAATTTTTTTTTTTCCCTGTGAATTTTAATATAATTTTACCTAAGTATTTTTCAAAGCTAAACCAACATATTGTCAATGATATGTCCGTCCATCTGTAACATATTTACACAGATTAAAAAAAAAAATTAATTTTGTCGTTTTTTAGCGTCCCAAAAAAAGTGTAAATACAACAGGTGTTAATACATTAGAATATTTTTTTTTAAACAAAAAGTCACAAACAACTGTTATATTTGGTCTCTGAAGAGAAATCATAATAAAATTTATTTGTTACGATTTCTATTTTTGTCGACCATCCAAATTTTGATTTAATTGCTCAAATAACGTATTTTTGTCATAATATGACATATTATGTATGCTAATTAAACGTAATCTTATCATTTAATTGGAAAATGATGTTTGAATGATTTGTTGCATGATTCTCTTTAACATGGATTTTATCGCGAGTAGATCGGATGTAAACAACGCGAGGTATAACGAAAATAGTCGAAAAATTTAAAGAAACGCTAAACAAATTTTTAATATTACTGAATCCGTGAAAAAAAATTTTTGATATTTTTTTTGAGTTAGTAATTCAGGTAATAAATATTTGCAAAAGGGAAAATTTTATCAAAAAAAAGGTCAACATTTTTTAGGATCTGCTTATATGGCACATATAAAAGCAGATA
Source organism: Pegoplata infirma (assembly GCA_963921195.1). Classification (NCBI taxonomy): domain Eukaryota; kingdom Metazoa; phylum Arthropoda; class Insecta; order Diptera; family Anthomyiidae; genus Pegoplata; species Pegoplata infirma. Next base: position 16,069,784 of record OY992541.1, read on the forward strand.
ATAAAAAAAATTAGACATTTTCTGTATTAATAATTTCGCTTTTGGAAATATTTATTGCGATATGCAGCCGCTCCATTAAATGATAATGCAATGTCTTTAAAAGGTAGTTTCTTTACATATTTCGCGTTGCAAAAAAATAAAATACTAATGTCTTTTTGGAAATCCCGATATTTTTAACCCAACTTGATTTTTATGACCACACATATAAAAGAAGATCCTATAAAATGTAGACCTTTTCGTGCAAAAATTTTCAATTTTTCAAATATTTATTGCGATGAACAGCCACTCCATTGAATTTCAATGCAATGTCTTCACATATTTTGCGTTGTAAAAAAATAATAGTGTCTTTTAAATTCCTTTTGGAAATCCCGATTTTTTATGTCTTTATGACTTTGTAGCTGTTTCCTTTTTGTTATATGTTAAATTATGCAAGAGATCACTTATGCAGGTAGGATTTTGCTTGCATGCTTTAAAAAAATCCAACAAATGCGTGTGTATTTTCCAATGATGGGTACCAATACCTTTTCGATACCAATACCCGTTAATACCAATTCAAATTGAAAACCAATACCAATTAAAAACCAATACCTTTATTTGTGCGATACCAATACCAATAAAAAACCAATACCGATTCCGCAATACCAATTAAAAACCAATACTTTTATTCTTCAAAACCAATACCAATAAAAAACCAATACCAATTCATTTTTTTCTACTTTCGTATCGGTTTTGTTTCGGTTTTTTGTATTCTTATTTTCGTTTGTTTTAATTGTGACGTCAAACATTTTCTTTCCATCACATTATTAGGTTTTACCTGACTAACGAATTGCAAAAGATTTTGCATCGATCAGTAATCGTTTGCATGCAATGTCACATAACAAAACGGAGTTAGCTACTTGAATTTTAAAAGCCATAAAAACATAAAAGAAATACTTTTTGTCACGGTTTTTATGACCCCTAATAAAAGTAGATCTTAAAAAATTTAGACCTTTTCTGTGATGAAATTTTTTCTTTTGCAAACATTGTTAATATTTGATATACATATGTACATTGAAATGGGTTATCATTGATAACCCATTTCGATCACCTTTTTCAAAAAAATATTTATGTATGAAAAGGATGAAATTCAGGTATATTTTGTTACAAATGTTAAGTCTCATCTTTCTGCAATTAAAAAATATCTCCCCTAGACCACCGGAATTTATATGTGCATTAAAAGCAATGTGAAAAGCACAGAAATTGTTTCAAGCAAAACGAAAAATTTGCATTTTTTAGTTTAGACTTCTAATTTTTTTATTAATTAATATTAATTTTTTTAGATTTAATTTATTATCAAATTCCACTAATTGAAACATTTTGAAACTATTTATTTTGAAAATAACGAAATAAATTAATAAAATAGCAAATAAATCCAAATATTAAAATTGCATAAAAAGTTGAAATACAGGCTTTTCTGGAATAACGGAACATTAAAATTTTTTTACAAGAGTTTTGAGATCAGCCGGTGCTAATTTTACTAAATAGGTACCTTTTTTCAAAAAAAAAAAAATGAATCTTTGTCCAAAATGGGTTAAGCATGTACTATTTAGTTTAAAGTTTGACTTAATTCTGAATGCAAATACTGCTAAAAAATATATTTTTTTTTAAAAGGGGTTTTTCAAAAAAAAAAAAACACTCTCTAGACCAATGGTTCTCAAACGGTGGGTCGCGACCCCCTAGGGGGTCGCGGAAGCATTTCAAGGGGGTCGAGAAAAGTTTAGTAAACATCATGCTAAAATTATTAAAATTTCTAAAATATAAAAGCAAAGCATAATTTTTGGTATTGCTGAGTTATAAAAATATACGGCTACGTTAGGATCTGCCAATGTATGCCCATTTTAGCTTTTCAGCTCATCAGTGGGCTTCAAAAAACTCTGGAAAAGATAAAATTAAATTTACTCCTTTTTCCTTTTGTCATTCCACCCTTACACCGAAAAATCCAGGTCCATGTGGATCTTCTGTTTCGTACTATGTGCAAGCCAAAATAGATATGCTCCATCTTCAATACTATTAACTTGGCCATTTTCAGCTTCACAGCTCTTTAGGGTTTTAAAATTAGCTAAAATGTTTAAAAGCACAATTTTTAAATCTGACTACTTCAGGATATGATCGCCAGGACTACAAAGCATCCTTGCTTAATTAGTTACTTTGAAAACAGCTAAAATGTAATTTTTGATAATGGAGTAGTATTTGAACCATATTTGGCCTTAAAGGCTTGGTTCCAAAATTTGAAATAAAAATAAATAAAAAAAAAAAAATCCGCGAATTTAAGGGCTCAATATAAAAAGTGTGTTGAAAAAAATCGGTCCATGTTTAGATCTAGCCCACATAAAAACGTCCCCTTTAAATTTGGTAAAAATTACTCCTAAAACCGTATTATAACAAGTATGCTTTCAAAATTTAGCAGATAAAAGTATTCACAACGAATTATTCCAAATTTAAAAGAAATCGGACCAGTTCTACTTGTAGTCCTTATACAATCCACCCTTCCGGTGTTCGTAAAAATATCTCAAAATTCATGAAAAGGAAATATTTGACAAAAACGTTGGTCGTGTTTGTTAAACGTGTACTTGGTAACCTTATCAAATCTGATCATAATTGGACCATTTTAGACTTATAATTAGTTCTCATATAAAAATTTCGCTCGATATTCAGTAAAATCGGTCTATTGGCAGTAAATAGCCTATTCCCCTCAATTTTCGCTTCTGTGTGTTTTCTACACTAATTAAAGATCTAAAAAACCAGGTATCTAATGAGTCCATGTTTGGACTTGAGACCCATTTTCGGGAAAACCAGGTTTAGAGTAAAATATGGTCGGTCTTGACCGACTTTAATTTTCTCACTTGTTTTTTTATGTGGTGGGTCGCGAGAAATTTAAAATATATAAAAGGGGTCGCGAAGCAAAAGTTAGTGAGAAGCTCTGATCTATAACATCTGTAAATTTTATTAAAATGAAGTGTCCACCCTGAAATAGTTCCTTGTAGGTCCGATTTCGAAATCTTTCACTTATTTTTTACCTTAATATATATATATATACTAGAGTGTCCCTTATTTTGGAAATGTTGGAAATCTTGAGACGGTACCCGCTCATTTTTTTCCTTTTGACTTAAAAATAACTCAGAAAAAATTTTACGCCCCTAGGACCACGCCTTCCCTACGCGACGGGCCCTTAAAGAGCGGGGCCTAAAAAATCATTTTTCCATACAAACCAAAAAATTTTTTTTTTGATTTTTAATTTTTTTGTTATTATTTATTATATTACTTGGTTTGCTTATTCACAACAAAAAATTTGATTTTGGTGGGATAAGTCTTTCAGCGCTAAAAAATTTTTCGCAAAAAAAAATTTTGAGCCGCCGGGGTCCTACAGTAAAAAATTTTTAAAAAATATTTTTTTTTAGTTTTGACCAGCAACGGTTTTAGCTGCTATGTTGCTTTAAATGATATATATTCATAAAAAAATATTTTTGTATCTGTGACATCTTAATCGTGTTCTAAAAAAGGGTAAAAAATGCATTGATGATTTTTTTCGATACACGATAAAAATGTCACAAATATGAATAATATTTTTTTTGGAATATATATCATTAAAAACAACATAAAAACTAAAACCATTGCTTTTCAAAACTAAAAAAAAATATTTTTTAAAAATTTTTTACCGTAGGATTCCTACGGCTCAAAATTTTTTTTTTCGAAAAAGATAAAGATGTCACAGATATGAATAATTTTTTTTTTGGAATATATATCATTTAAAGCAACATAGCAGCTAAAACCGTTGCTGGTCAAAACTAAAAAAAAATATTTTTTAAAAATTTTTTACTGTAGGACCCCGGCCGCCCAAATTTTTTTTTTGCGAAAAATTTTTTAGCGCTGAAAGACTTATCCCTCCAAAATCAAATTTTTTGTCGTGAATAAGCAAACCAAGTAATATAATAATTAATAACAAAAAAATTAAAAATCAAAAAAAAATTTTTTTGGTTTGTATGGAAAAATGATTTTTTAGGCCCCGCTCTTTAAGGCCCCGTCGCGTAGGGAAGGCGTGGTCCTAGGGGCGTAAAATTTTTCCTGAGTTATTTTTAAGTCAAAAGGAAAAAAATGAGCGGGTACCGTCTCAAGATTTCCAACATTTCCAAAATAAGGGACACTCTAATATATACCCAGTCAGAAAAATACAAAAGGGCCAAGGTTGGCAAAGCGTTGGTGCCAGTATTACCAACGTTGGCCGATAACACGGTTTGCAACTAATACTGTACAGTGGCATTGTTGGATTGATAACGCCAGATGTAGCTCCGCCAATTGTTTTTTCTGGTGTTGGCAGACTGTTGGCAAAACAAAAAACACTGATAACGCCAGATGGGGCTCGGGCCAATTGTTTTTTCTGGTGTTACATTTAAAATATTAGCTTTTTGCTGTGATATGCCTGCCCGAGCGTTTATCAAGTGTACCAAGGGTCACACAGGTTTTTTTTCTTGTGAAAGATGCACCGTAAAAGGAGAAACAGTAAATAAAACACGCATTTTTAAAGAAATAAATTGTGAACAACGTACGCTCCAGTCGTTTAGAGAAAAGGCTAACGCTGAGCACCATTTAGCTAAAGAAACCAGTCCACTTCTCGATATTCCTAACTTTGACTTAATAAAATCCGTCGTTTTGGATGAAATGCATATGTTGTACCTTGGAATTGGGAAAACGTTACTTCAGAAACTTATTTTTAAGAATCCAGATTCTTATATTTCCGAAGAAAACGTAGCAATTATGCAACAAAATTTTTCAAAAATATCTAAAGATATTACAGCTGAGTTCCAAAGAAAAACGTTTGATTTAATGGATACAGGAAATTGGAAAGCTACACAATATCGTTTTTTTTTTATTATATGGCGGAGGGATAGTTTTGAAAAATGTATTGAAATCTAATCAGTAGACATTTTTTACTTCTTTTTACAGCTTGTCGAATTTTGTCATCTAGCAAATTAGCTACATTGAAAGCTGATTATGCTAAGCAGTTATTACGGAAATTTGTTGAACTTATGTCATATTTTTATGGACCAAAATCACATACAATGAATATTCACAACCTTATTCATATCGCAGATGACGTTGTTAATATAGGGGCGCCGCTATCTCAATTTTCCGCGTTTGATTTCGAAAATAGCCTAGGTTTTATAAAAAGTATTATAAATTCTCCAACCAACCCCATCGAAGAAGTTCAAAGAAAACTTCATATTTTTCGATCAAACGATTCATCAAATAATTTTCCATTGCTTTATCGTATCAATAGAAGCTTAAAATATTCTCTTGGACAAATTTTAGAAACCTCGGAAATAGGAGTTACTTTTAGCTTTGTTATTATCGAAGGCAATAAAATTTCACCACTTCCTCCTGATAACGTATGCTTACTAAGAAATGGAAATGTTATTACGGTTAACGAAATTTTTAGTAGGAAAGTGTCGAATTTCAAATGTGATGATATTTTTTTTAAAGGCAACGTTTTTCTTGAAGTTACTGATTTTGTGGAATATCCACTTCCATCAAGTGAAATAGGATTGTATGATGTTAGAAAATTAGATGAAAATAACACTGAAATTAACATAAGTATGGTAGAATTCAAGTGTATTCTTACTACATGTGATGATAAAACAATTGCTATTACTCTATTACACTAATTTTAATAATATATGTACAGTGCCGGTCAAAAAAATAGCACCAATGACAAAATCTCTATTCATCCAATTAAAACAAAATATTATGTGTGTATTTTTTTAAAGTAAATATGTTATACTTTTATACTAAGTATATACCCCTTAAATGTTTTTACTTTTTCCAAAAATTGTGGACGGTTCTTTTTTAATGTTCGATATTTTAAAAAAACTCTGAATCAGTGCAGTCAATAAAATAGCACCGAATGACAAAATTTCATTAAAAAAATTAATATTGTTTAAATTATTAAAATAAAAGTGTTAAATACTAGAGGAAGATAGTTTTAATTTATAAAAAAATTAATTCATTACAAAATTTGATGTTTATTTTCATAAAAATAAGACGTGGAAAGCATTACACTCCTCAAAAACGTGCTTTTGTAAAAAATATAATTTCTGAACATAAACCATATTCTGAATCAGGAAAATTAGTTGGATGCGTTTATAAAATGATTGAAAATTTAACAAAATTAACTTTAGAGCTTGAAAAACTTAGTCACAAGCGACGTTTGTCACCATAAGTGGTTAGGTGTTCGTAAAGACAATGGAAGAAGGCCCCATTTACGGCAGCTCTAGAGCTAAAAAAGGAAAGCAAATGCTGAAAATGTTCGTCGAAGATTACAAAACAACAACATTAACGCTTGTAGATTCGAAAAAGTGCCCCTATTCTCACTTAAGCATGCTGCAAGTCGTTTGAAGTTTGCTAACAGTAACTGAGAATGACCAGCTTAAAAGTGGATCAATGTTCTATAGACAAATGAATCCATTGTTGTTTTATTTGGAGATATGGGATTACATACCTATGTCAGAAGACCCTATAACGCGGATTTCAATCCAAAATTCGAAATAAAAATAACTTAAAATGGTGCTTATGTTGTGGGGGATATTTTTCTACTGTGGAGTGGGGTTCATATATTGGACCATGGCTCACATATTGGACTAGGACAATCGTGGATATACACTTAACGTTTATATCCTCCAGAAAGTAATGTTACTATAAGTTTCTGAGCAAATGCCACTAATTTAGGTCTTTTAACACATCAATTACCCAAAGCATGACGGGAAATTGGCAAAAAATTGGTTCTGGACAATAAAGTACACGTGATGGAATGACCTGGTCAGTCCCCAGACCTAGATCAAATCGATAGTTAATGGACATATATAGAGAAGGGAGTGTCTCGAATACAACCAACTTGTTGTTACAAATTTTTTTTATCATAAAAAGGATGTTACTTTTTAATTTTTTTAAATATATAATTTTCTTTCATTTATCATTAGTATGAAAATAAAAAAATAAAAAATTGTGCAAAAATGGTTGGGTATCCTTCCCATTTCTTAACTATATAAATATATTTCTCTATCATGACATAAATAAGTTATTTTGGCAAATGCAAATGCAAAATAGATAAATTATAATATTGCTCAAACTAGAACTGCATTAAAAAGAAAAAAAAAAAAAAACATTTTCTATTCCTCACATTTAGTTGTGGTAGGTAGCTAACCAAATCTTCTGTCTTGTTTCAACAGACAGACATACCTAGGATTTTTTTTTTCTTCTATTACCCCTCATTAAAACCAGTTCATAAATTTGTTTTTATATTGATTTCAATTAGACTAGTAACAGAAGCTTAATTTCAGAAAAGCAAAATCATTTACATTTTGTAATCGAGTGAGCTAAGTAAAAACTTAAGTGCATATTGTGAAAATTAAATAATAAGATTATTTTTTTTTTAAAGTCAATGTCAAATTAAAGTCAAAAGTGTTCTGAATTAAAATTAGCATTCTTAATTTAATTTATATTTCTGAACTGACAATAAATTTGACTTCATCAAACTATTATTTTGAAGCCAAAAATTTGTAAAGTTTTACGTAAAATTAAAATTAATTGCGAATCTTAAGGTAAGACTGTACTTACGAAATTTTAAAACGTGAACATGATTATTAATATATTAAAATATTCCATAGGCAGAAACTTGATTCCAAAATCAATTCGTCGATGTAGTGAGTTTTAAATATATTTTTGAATAGAAGAAACTCCATATCTTCAGAGAAAATTTTCTAAAATTTCCCGGCGTGGTTCAAGCTATACGCTACCGGAAGCAAGGAACGCGCCTATTATTTAAACCACTTCTTACGAAGAAGTGACCGAAATAATTTGAAAAAAAAATTAAGAATTTTAAACGTAAGAAGTTCCACGAAATAACCTTATCGGATTTTCCATTTTTTAACGTGACTCATTTCCACACGTGGCTGAAGCCCAAATTTTCACGTGTGGTAATCAGCATCATTGACCAGACTAAACCTGATACTCAACTGACCCACCACTAATTATTCCAACTGGTCAACAATAATTATTCCAAAATTTGGAATAATTTCACGTAACTATTTTCACGTTTGTATTTAGGATCTTAGATCCGACATTTTTTTTTAATTTAAGCAAAAAGAAGAAACCTAACCTAAAAGTTGGTATTCAAAATTTAAATTACATTAAAATTCAAAGTTCAAAGTATTAAAAATCTTGAATAAGAATAATCAATAACATTATTATTTATTTTTTTTAACATTTTTGAAAATTCCTAGAAATTTTTACTATTAATTATTTTTTTTTCTTTCATAGAAAAAAAAGAAAAGTTTGTTGATCATATAAATTAAACATAATTTTCAATATTTCAAAATTTCAAGATTTTTAAAAAAAATTAAAATTAAATCTCAAATGCTTTAAATTTGTATAAAACACTATGCAAATTTAAACAATCACAGATTAATTGAATAATTTAAAAAAAATCATATTTCAAAATATCATGATCAATATTTAACTTCATTTTTTTCCATTATTTTACTATCATGATATTCTTAATAGTTTAATATGTCAAATTAGTGTATATAATTTTTCTAAGTGTATATGCATATTACGTATCTAAATTTTAACTTGTAAAATTTATCATTACTTGCAAAAATTTCAGTTTCTTTACCATTTAGAAAACAACAACCACACATATTGATTGCTGGGCCCATCGATTGAAGAAACGACGTGTGAGTGAAACCCTTAAATATTTTGCTAAACTAAATAAATTGATTGTAAGTAATGATATATTAAAACACCCATATATAAATTTAAAACTCTCTTTATTAGTCAGTCCGATTTTGTTATGTTCCACGATTCCTAAAACATTCTAAACAAAACATAAAAATAAGGAAGAAAAATCTAGTTATTAGCTTATTAATATTCAATCATAATTTAGTATGTTAGGAACACTCAATGAATGAGGTTCTTTAATTACCATTAACTACGGTTAATGATAACTCTAATTTTTTTTGTTGTTTCAACGTATATTGAAATGAATTGTTTAATAAATCTCTCTTTTGAATTTCTTTTATAAACATGATACTCTAAGTTTTTTTTTATGGGAATGACGATCAAAACAAAATGTAATACCACGTAAGTAATAGGCTTGTCAACTTTAGGGACAGTTTATAAAACCAGGGTAATTTTGCTGTCTAGGCGTCTGACTTACAGTCAGTCGGGTGGGAGAATTGTACCCTACATGGCATATCACCTCGCCATCGGTTTGTTTGTATTTTAAAATCTATTTTCTTCCTCTATCTAGTACTTTGCCTACTCTATGGTATTTTTAGGCATGTAGAGTAGGTTATGTGTTTATGCGTTATGAAACCGGGTTAAGAACCAAGTTTACCGAGTTAAATGCTAGCTGGGAAAAATCATCTACCATGCCACTTAGCCTTATTTTTCATTTTAAGGTCATTTTAAGTTTGATGAAAATTTTAATAATTTTTATTATTCGTAAATCTAACCAGCGCATAACATATATGGCTCCCAACGTAAATTAAATTAAATTTACATCTCTATAAGTTTACCCATTGAAAATATTTTTTTTTATATACATTTTTTTTTTTTTGTTGGTAAGAAACTCAAAAATTGCATCAAGTTTTTAACTTGACTAATTTCACCAAATGCATATTTTTATTGGAAAGTCCTAGTTATTTAGACAATAATAAGTCTAAATCTAGTTGCATACATATGAGATATGTATTTTCAATGCCAAACCAACTTTAAATCTATGTTTTCATTCTGAAAGTCCAAGATCTGGAAAATTAATTTTGGTTCTTGTCGTATCTGAGTAAAACATAAGAATTGTGTGAAAACATAACTCAAGTCCAATGTAGACTTAAAAAAAAAAAAAAAAAGTCTTAATTGTAGTAGTTTTGTGATTTTCATCACAAAAAAAAAAAAAAAAATTTTTTTTATTTTTTTTTGTAAGATCAGAAAAAAAAATATAAAGAAAAGGTAGATCAGTTATTTTGCATAAATCGAAATACTTTGCACTTTTTTTGTTGACTTGACCTTTTGCTTTGCTTACACATTTTGTTGCGATTTTCATTCCCATAAATTTATACGAAATTTATATCTTTAAATTTTTTTTTACTGCATATTTATATAAATACGAATTTATATAAACTTAATCTTTTATAAATATATATATATTTTATTACGTATTATATTTTTTTTTTTTATATATCTTTGTGCCAATCTATTTTGATACACATGATATTTGTCCCTGACGTTATGAACCGTTATCAATTGAGAGAATCAACTCGCGGTGCTATTAAAAAGACAGGTCGTGGTGGTCATAACAGTTCGTCTAATCAGGGCCATATTGGTAGTAACAGTTCTTTTGGTCGTGGTAGAAATTCTTCTACGACCGGTAATAATATTTCCATAAACCTACAAGACGGTATTGGTACAACTACCAACCAAGCAAAAGTAGTGCATTCACCTATTATTAAAAATACAAAATCAAATCCTGAACAGGTTTCTTTAACTCCAAGCTTTAAATTGCCCTCAAGTTTAAATAATACCCTTTCAAATTCGTATACAAACACTTCAGTTTTGATTTCTCCCAAATTACCAACGAGTTCAAATAACTCCCTTTCAACATCTAAAAATTTGTCATCAAGTTCGTCGATTCAAAACGATACCCATATAAACATTATGGATACTGAAAATAGGGATTCATTGCCTCATACACAGTTGTGTGTCTCTTTAGAAAACTTAGCTTCTGGGCCAGTTTCTAATGGACAACAAAACCAACTTGAACTTCAATCTACTTCTAACACTGCTATACCTGCATCTACTATTTCTAATTGTAATACGTCATCGACTCCTGTCACTTCTTTTGATTCCTTAATTGCTTTAATGGAACAATCAATGAGAAAGACCCAAGAGGAGTTTCGAAAGGAATTGTCCTCCGTTAAGGAAAGCATTTCAAAAATTGGAAATACAATTCCAAATCCCCAAAATCAATTTTACACTCTGCCTTCGAATACGCAGCCAAGTTCTGTTAACTCTAACTCAAATTTGCAAAGACAAACAGGATTTACACTTAATAGACAGTCAGAAACTGGTAATTCAAGTATTAATTCTGAAAAACAACCAAATAATGCATTGACAAATGTTCCTATTTCCAATAATAATTCACAGATGCAATCAGAACTTTTACTTAATTATAGTCAGTCAAATACTGAAAATTTTAATAAAAATTCTGATAGACAAAGAGAAAACTTACCGAGTATGAGTTCTCAACCAAAACGCTTACCTCATTTTATACAATCCGGTCAGACTAATTCAAACGCAAATATGCAAGGGCAACCAATAAATTCGTTAAACGTTCAAGGGCAACCAATACATTTATCAAATGTTCAAGGGCAACCAATAAATTTATCTAACGCTCAAGGGCAATCAGAAAATTTGCCAAATTACCAAAGACAGCAAGAAATGTGTTATTTTCAAAGACAACATTTACCAAATTTCCAAAGGCAACCTGAAATGTCTAATTTTCAAACACAACAAGAAATGTTGCTAAATTTTCAAAGACAACAGGAAATCTTGCCCAATTTACAAAATCAACAACAGGCAATCGTGCCAAATTTTCAGGAACAACAAGAAAGTTTGCCTAACTCAAATATAAATTTTCAAAGACAAGGACAAACTTTGTTAAGACCTTCAAACTTTAACTCACCTAATGTGATACTATCACTTGATGGTCAAAATATAGCAGATGATGCCCATGTTAAAGTGGAAAAATGGAATATTAAATTTGACGGTTCAGGCCACATAGACGATTTTCTTTTTCAAGTTGAGACGATTGCTTCTCGCTCGAAATGTTCCGAAGGTCATTTGTTATCTAACTTCCATGTTCTTCTGAAGGGTAAAGCTGATCAATGGTACTGGCAGTTTACCAAAAGAAATCCTCAACCGTCATATGAATTACTTAAAGCAGCTATTTCTAGCGAATATGGTAATTTAGATTACGAACATGACAAGCTTTTGAAGATGAAGATGCGTAAACAAAACCCTAAGGAAACGTATGACGATTTCCATGCAGCAATAGTTTCAATGAATCTCAGGCTTAAAAAACCTCTAAGTGACACAGAGTTAATTGACATTATAGTAGTGAATGTAAATCCACAGATGATATTTATGTTATTTAGTGAACCGCGTATTAATTTGAATGCTTTTAGATTAAAAGCACGCGAGGCGGAAATTACTATTCGGAGTAACAAATTTTCAATTCCTTTTTCAAGCCAAAGTCGTAATTTAAGCGAATTAGAATCCCCTTTCTCTGACGAAGATGATTCGGAAGTGAATGATCCTCAACTTGAAGCAATTCAAGCCTATACAAAGCGAAATAAATACGATTACTCAAAGATTCAATGTTGGAACTGTCTAGCATTTGGACATTCCTTTATTTACTGTCCAAAAATAATAGACAGAAAATTTTGTCTTAAATGTGGTCATGCAGACGTATTGACTCCTGATTGCCCTAACAAACATGGCTATCAGGGAAACCGAAAAATGGGCGAAATGGCTACCGGGGACACTCGTCCATCCCGACTAACCCCGAGTTCAAAATAAGTTCCAATCTGGACTCAAAAATAAATAATTCAAGTTTTTGTTGTGACTCCTTAACGAAATCAACCCAATTAAATGAAATTTGTTATAAGGAAATATCCACTCAAACAGATGAGTGCTTTGACTCCTTAAACAAAATAGCGCCTCTGAAAAAAATCATAAGAAAACCTTTTACCCTTAACGTTTCTAATCATACATATTCTTTATACAGAACACCAACTCTCAAGATTATAAAGTGTCGACAGCGATTTAAAAAACGAAGATATTTTCGACGAGTCTTAGAATCGACCATAATTCATGGATCTGATGATAGGCCTTTTGCGAAAGTCAAAATTTTTGATGAGTTCTTGATAGGGTTGCTTGATTCTGGAGCAAATGTCTCTGCTTTAGGGAAAAATTGTTTATCTTTCATAGAAAGACACCACATTTCTTATAAACCCTTGAAGTCTTCTTTAAAAACCGCCAGTGGCTCTAAGCAAAACGTTATAGGATTTTGCACCCTACCAATTCATTTTAAAGGTGTTACTAAAAGTATTCAGTTTTACCTGGTCCCATCTCTTAGTCAAGAGGCGTACTTCGGTATAAACTTTTGGCGGGAATTTGCTTTGGCCCCAGAAATTGTGCCTTCAATTTCTTGCATTCAAATAGAAACACCAAATGATGTAAAATCTGATAAAAATTTTCATAATCTTTCTCCAGAACAAAAGCTTATTTTTGACAAAACCATTTTAGAATTCCCTTCATATGAAAAACTGGGCCTAGGGTGTACCGACTTATTGGAACACCATATTGATACCGGGGACGCTGTTCCAATAAAGAGCAGACATTACCCCATGTCCCCACCAAGGCAACAAGAAGCTTATGAGGAAATCGAAAGGCTTTTGAGTATGGGTGTGATAGAGGAGTCGAACTCTCCCTGGTGCTCTCCAGCTGTTTTAGTAAGGAAGCCTGGGAAAGTTCGATTATGTATAGACTCACGAAAGCTTAACGCTGTTACGAAAAAGGATTCCTATCCGCTACCCCATATTAACGGTTTATTGAGTAGGTTAAAGGATACATTTTTTATAAGCGGGATTGATCTTAAGGACGCATTTCTCCAAATAAGATTAACAGAGTCCTCAAAAGAGAAAACGGCTTTCGTTATTCCAGGTAAACCACTATATCATTACAAATATATGCCATTTGGACTCTGCAATGGTCCTCAGACTATGAGTCGACTAATGGACAGGGTAATACCTTCACGATTGAGAGAAAATGTGTTTATTTACCTAGATGACTTATTAGTCTGTAGCTCTGACTTTGAGTCACATATAAAACTTTTGACTGATGTCGCATCTTGTTTAAAAGCAGCCAAACTAACAATTAATGTTAGTAAAAGCTCCTTTTGCCAAAAGGAAATACGCTATTTAGGCTACATTGTGGGCAATGGATGCTTAAAAGTCGACCCTGAAAAGGTGGATTCAATAAGAAATTTTCCATTGCCTAAAACACCTAAACAAGTTCGTCGGTTTATTGGTATGGCCAACTGGTATAGGTCCTTTATATGTAATTTCGCGGACCTCGCCGGCGCCTTAACGGATTGTTTAAAAAAGTCACAAAAATCTTTTGTTTTAACTGACTCTGCAAAAATTTCGTTTGAAAAGCTCAAAGAAGCGTTATCGTCAGCTCCCGTTTTAGCTCAACCCGATTTCGCCCGTGAATTTATAATTCAATGCGATGCTTCGAAAATTGGTGTTGGTGGCGTGTTATTTCAGTTTGATGATGAGGGCAAAGAACATCCCATAGCGTTTGTTTCTCAAAAATTAAACAAATGTCAAAGAAATTACACGGTCACTGAATTAGAGTGTATGGCTGCAATTGTGTGTGTCAACAGATTCAGACCATATATCGAGGGCTTACCTTTCCGTGTCATAACGGACCACTCTTCGCTTAAATGGCTTATGTCTCAAAAAGACTTAAGCGGACGTTTGGCTCGTTGGAGCCTGAAATTACAACGTTTTGACTTTAAAATTGAACACCGTAAGGGTTCATTAAACGTTGTCCCTGACTGTTTATCGCGAATGGATGTAGACGAGCTTGCTCTATCGGATATTCCTATAGAAATCGATTTAAATTCTTCCGAATTTGATCAAAAGGAATATCAAGAATTAATAAAAACCGTTTCTGAAAAACAAAACTCATTACCAGACCTGTGTATATCTGACAAAATTGTTTATAAACGTATCAAATTTCGACAAGGTGCTGAAGATGAGGAAGATAGTTTGTGGCGTATTTGGATTCCGAAATCGTTGTCCCAAAATGTTATAAAATCCGCACACGACTCAGCTGTTTCATGCCATGGTGGCTTTGCCAAAACTTTGGCTAGAGTTCGTCAAAAATACTTCTGGCCTACAATGGTGAAAGACATAAAATTTTATGTTCAGAACTGTGACAAGTGCAAAATCGTAAAGTCTTCAAATCAAATCTCAAAACCTCCAATGGGAAATCAGTTTTTAACCAATAGACCATTTGAGAGGTTCTATTGTGATTTTTTAGGACCTTATCCTTCCACAAAAGTTAAAAATACAGTTATTTTCATTTGTTTAGATCATTTAACAAAATTTGTCTTTTTAAAACCGCTAAAAGCAGCAACGTCATCAAACATAATTTTATTTTTTCAAACGGATATTTTTCCCACGTTTGGGGTTCCGAGATACGTGCATAGCGATAATGCAAAACAATTCGTTTCAAACGAAATGAAAGGATTTTTCAAAGATTATGACATTAAGCACATTACCACTGGATTTTATGCCCCACAATCAAATGCGTCTGAACGTACAAATCGCGAGATTATTACAAAAATAAGATGCTTTTTACAGGATCATAAGGATCATAGTAATTGGGATAAATATATACCCCAAATACTCTCTATTTTAAGAAGTGACTTTCATTCAACAATCAAATGTTCACCTTATTATGCCACATTTGGCCAGAACATGATACAGCATGGATCCTCATACAGTATTCTGGAAAAGCTTGGGTGTTTGGCTGGCGAAGATCTTGTCGTTGTAAACAATGTCGATAAATTAATTAAAGTTAGAGAGAAAATTCGAAGCAATTTAAACCTGGCTCATGAAAAGGCCAGTAAAACATATAATCTCCGAACCAGACCAATAAGTTTTCAGAAAGGGCAAATTGTTTTCAGAAAAAATTATATTCTTAGTAATATGTCCAAAAGAATTAATAAGAAATTTATGCCAAAATTTATAAAGTGTAAAATTAGAGACAAAATAGGTAATAATCTATATGACCTAGAAGATCTTAGGGGCAAATATGTAGGCAGATACCACACCTCAGATTTAAAATCTTAAGTTTTCCCGGCTTTTCGTGGGTCGTGCCACACGTTGGTATTAATCCTGAATAATAAAAATTCTAAACCTTACGAAAATTCAAATCAAAAAAATTATATATTCCTGTTCGTCATTCAATGTAAAAATCTCTGATCGAAGCAGGTTTGTTACAAATTTTTTTTATCATAAAAAGGATGTTACTTTTTAATTTTTTTAAATATATAATTTTCTTTCATTTATCATTAGTATGAAAATAAAAAAATAAAAAATTGTGCAAAAATGGTTGGGTATCCTTCCCATTTCTTAACTATATAAATATATTTCTCTATCATGACATAAATAAGTTATTTTGGCAAATGCAAATGCAAAATAGATAAATTATAATATTGCTCAAACTAGAACTGCATTAAAAAGAAAAAAAAAAAAAAACATTTTCTATTCCTCACATTTAGTTGTGGTAGGTAGCTAACCAAATCTTCTGTCTTGTTTCAACAGACAGACATACCTAGGATTTTTTTTTTCTTCTATTACCCCTCATTAAAACCAGTTCATAAATTTGTTTTTATATTGATTTCAATTAGACTAGTAACAGAAGCTTAATTTCAGAAAAGCAAAATCATTTACATTTTGTAATCGAGTGAGCTAAGTAAAAACTTAAGTGCGTATTGTGAAAATTAAATAATAAGATTATTTTTTTTTTAAAGTCAATGTCAAATTAAAGTCAAAAGTGTTCTGAATTAAAATTAGCATTCTTAATTTAATTTATATTTCTGAACTGACAATAAATTTGACTTCATCAAACTATTATTTTGAAGCCAAAAATTTGTAAAGTTTTACGTAAAATTAAAATTAATTGCGAATCTTAAGGTAAGACTGTACTTACGAAATTTTAAAACGTGAACATGATTATTAATATATTAAAATATTCCATAGGCAGAAACTTGATTCCAAAATCAATTCGTCGATGTAGTGAGTTTTAAATATATTTTTGAATAGAAGAAACTCCATATCTTCAGAGAAAATTTTCTAAAATTTCCCGGCGTGGTTCAAGCTATACGCTACCGGAAGCAAGGAACGCGCCTATTATTTAAACCACTTCTTACGAAGAAGTGACCGAAATAATTTGAAAAAAAAATTAAGAATTTTAAACGTAAGAAGTTCCACGAAATAACCTTATCGGATTTTCCATTTTTTAACGTGACTCATTTCCACACGTGGCTGAAGCCCAAATTTTCACGTGTGGTAATCAGCATCATTGACCAGACTAAACCTGATACTCAACTGGCCCACCACTAATTATTCCAACTGGTCAACAATAATTATTCCAAAATTTGGAATAATTTCACGTAACTATTTTCACGTTTGTATTTAGGATCTTAGATCCGACATTTTTTTTTAATTTAAGCAAAAAGAAGAAACCTAACCTAAAAGTTGGTATTCAAAATTTAAATTACATTAAAATTCAAAGTTCAAAGTATTAAAAATCTTGAATAAGAATAATCAATAACATTATTATTTATTTTTTTTAACATTTTTGAAAATTCCTAGAAATTTTTACTATTAATTATTTTTTTTTCTTTCATAGAAAAAAAAGAAAAGTTTGTTGATCATATAAATTAAACATAATTTTCAATATTTCAAAATTTCAAGATTTTTAAAAAAAATTAAAATTAAATCTCAAATGCTTTAAATTTGTATAAAACACTATGCAAATTTAAACAATCACAGATTAATTGAATAATTTAAAAAAAATCATATTTCAAAATATCATGATCAATATTTAACTTCATTTTTTTCCATTATTTTACTATCATGATATTCTTAATAGTTTAATATGTCAAATTAGTGTATATAATTTTTCTAAGTGTATATGCATATTACGTATCTAAATTTTAACTTGTAAAATTTATCATTACTTGCAAAAATTTCAGTTTCTTTACCATTTAGAAAACAACAACCACACATATTGATTGCTGGGCCCATCGATTGAAGAAACGACGTGTGAGTGAAACCCTTAAATATTTTGCTAAACTAAATAAATTGATTGTAAGTAATGATATATTAAAACACCCATATATAAATTTAAAACTCTCTTTATTAGTCAGTCCGATTTTGTTATGTTCCACGATTCCTAAAACATTCTAAACAAAACATAAAAATAAGGAAGAAAAATCTAGTTATTAGCTTATTAATATTCAATCATAATTTAGTATGTTAGGAACACTCAATGAATGAGGTTCTTTAATTACCATTAACTACGGTTAATGATAACTCTAATTTTTTTTGTTGTTTCAACGTATATTGAAATGAATTGTTTAATAAATCTCTCTTTTGAATTTCTTTTATAAACATGATACTCTAAGTTTTTTTTTATGGGAATGACGATCAAAACAAAATGTAATACCACGTAAGTAATAGGCTTGTCAACTTTAGGGACAGTTTATAAAACCAGGGTAATTTTGCTGTCTAGGCGTCTGACTTACAGTCAGTCGGGTGGGAGAATTGTACCCTACATGGCATATCACCTCGCCATCGGTTTGTTTGTATTTTAAAATCTATTTTCTTCCTCTATCTAGTACTTTGCCTACTCTATGGTATTTTTAGGCATGTAGAGTAGGTTATGTGTTTATGCGTTATGAAACCGGGTTAAGAACCAAGTTTACCGAGTTAAATGCTAGCTGGGAAAAATCATCTACCATGCCACTTAGCCTTATTTTTCATTTTAAGGTCATTTTAAGTTTGATGAAAATTTTAATAATTTTTATTATTCGTAAATCTAACCAGCGCATAACATTGTAATGAAGCCCTTTGGTTGGCTGTTCAGCAAATCTGGAACTCAATTTCGAATTAAAGATCCCAAAATCTCGTGAATTCGGTACAATAACGTTGTACAGAGGTAATTGTTTTCAATGAGCACTCGACAATTTTTTTTTTATTATTTAAAGATATCACAACAATACTGAATTCATAATCCATTCGTTTTTTAAATTTAAGAATTTAATTTTAATACAAAAAGTACTGTGGTGCTATTTTTTTGACTGAGTCTTTTTGAAGTTTTTTTAAAAACTCTGAAAATTTTTAATAAAATAAAAAACCGAATTAGCCTTTTCTTATGTAATATTGTTTCACACTCTTGTAAGTAACTTATGACACGTTTTCAGTGACATAAGTTTTAATTGTTAAAAAAAAAAACCAACGAAGAAAATTTTGTTTTATCCTGGTGCTATTTTTTTGACCGCAGCTGTATATGTAAATTATTTAATAACTCTTTGTTAATATAATAAAAGGTGTAATAAAAACAATATTTAATCGAAATCCAACCGCTTAAAAATAATTAATAAAAAAATAAATGGTCGTAAATGTTGTATTAAATGTACTGGCAGAGTACAATTCTGTTTGTAATTGCCAACGTTGAAACGCTGTTGGCATTTCCAATAAATCCAGTGCTCCGCCAGTACAATATTTTTTGTACGGTTGGCAGTTTCTGATTGGGTATATTCTGAATTTCAAAAAAATCGGTTAACATTTACGACCTGTAGAGACTTTTGGCCAAAAAACCTACCATCTCGCCCCAGTGTGCACTGTGGGGCGGACAGAAGGACGACTTACGTAAAATTAATTAATATTAACGATAAAACCTTTTGCATACAAATACCAAAACCGATATAAGATAAATACCAATACTTATTAAAACCGATAACGATTCGAGGCTAAAACCAATACCAATACCCAATACCTAAATAATTCAAAACCAATACCGAAACCTATACCAATTCAACAAAAAATGAAAACCAATACCTATACCAATACTAATATAATTTTAAAAACCAATACCAATACTTTTATCGAATTGGTACCCATCCTTGGTATTTTCTGATTTCACTGTACCTGCGAAATATTAATTATTTTTAAGATAATATAAAGTCGTTAGATTTCCTGCTAACAAATAAAATAATTTTTTGACCGCTAGATGCAAATAAAAAACGCAAAATTTAGTCGAAAAAACACCAAATTACAAAATTCTTTCGAATTTATTTATTATATTAATATATTATTTTCTATTAGTACCCCTTGCTGTAACTACTTGTAAAAAAAAACGATATCACTACTTACCATTACAATTTTGGCAACACTATTTTTATACCCTACACCACTCTGTGGTACAGGGTATAATGAGTTTCTGCTGATGTTTGTAACTTCCCGAAATATTGGTCCTAGACCCACCTTCAAGATTGACTCAGAATAACTTTTTGAGTCGATTTAGCGATGTCCGTCCATGTAAACTTAAGCTTCTTTTGACACAACGACGGACGCTATTGAAATTTGCAAAAATCGGTCCATGTTTTGACGTAGCCCCCATACAAACGTCCCCTTAAAATATGAGTCAAATGACTCTAACAATAACAATAGGTATCCTTTCGAAATTTGGCAGGTAAACGTGTTTTGTATTCACAAATCACCATTCCACATTTTAAAGCAATCGGACCAGTTCTTCTTGTAGCCCCCATACAAACCACCCTCCCGATATTCACATAAATCGCTAAAATTTCATGAAAAAAGGAAATGATTTATTAAAATTTTGTTTATTTTTAACACGTACTTTAATTACCCAATCAAAATTTGATTATAATCACACCATTTTTGGACTTAGGTCCCATATGAAAATTTCGCCCGCTATTCACTTAAATCGGTTAATTTAAAAACAAATAGAAGACTATTTCACTCAGATTTGGTTTGTGAGTGTTTTCTACACTTATTAAAGATTTGACCTAAGATAAACCAAATCGGTCCATGTTTGGACTTGGGACACATTTTCCGGAAAACACTGGTGTAGGGTATTATATGGTCGGTCTTGACCGACTGTAATTTTCTTACTTCCCAGCAAAAACATGGTAATGAGTTGTGAAAAGTAATCATTACCAAGTACATTATTTATAATGAGTACCCATTACCATTAACATTATTTTAAGCCCAAAAGTAACTACTTCTCAGTAATATGTTATGAAAGCACCTCTAAGTAATAATATCTTCTTGCACTTGCAGTTTTTAACCTTTACAATTCAATTAACTTAAAAAGAACTTAAAAACTTAATAAAAATTACGGAATTTTTAAGTTTTAGTAAAACCAAGTTAAATTTTAAAAGTTTTAATTAACTAATTATTTTACTTCTTATTGGTAATGGGTTTTTACTCCTTATTTGTAATCCGGGGCAGTAACTACTTATTTATCTCCATACTCTTCACTAGTTATTTTTGTCTCACGCCCTTGTTAAAATAATTAGTGTTTCATTCAATAAGTAACTACTTATTAACATCTGTTTCGGATTACAAAACCCATTACTGGTAATGCCAATTTTTGCTGGGTTGTTTTTGTATGTAGTTGGTATCACTTATTTATTATATTTTATTAAAATTATTTAATTAATATTAATACATATAATTATTTTATTAAAATAAATATTATATAATTTCGGTGTTAGTTTTAAATCATGTGACATGTCACCAGTAAAAGCCATGGTAACGTAGTAGGAAAAAGAAAAGTTTAGTTTAGTTTCAAGTTTAGAATCTGCCACCATAACTATACACACAAATTATATATTTATGTCACAAATTTTATGTTATATTTTTGACTTATATTTTTTTACACTAGTTTTAAATATCATATTTAGAATCGACCGCAATCACTTAACTTGTCCAAAATGCTTCTGATGTTGAATTTCGCCAGTCACTATTAATTTGTTAAAAATAAAACTTTGTCAGTTGTCAGATTTTTTTTTGCATGTAATGGAAAACACTGTAATTTGACCGTTTTAATTACGATTACATGTAATTAGTAATTGAGTTTTTTCAATTACAATTACATGTAATTAGTAATTGAATTTTTCAATTACATTTACATGTAATTAGTAATTGAGTTTTTTCAATTACAATTACATGTAATTAGTAATTGAAAAAACTCAATTACTAATTACATGTAAATGTAATTGAAAAATTCAATTACTAATTACATGTAATTGTAATTGAAAAAACTCAATTACTAATTACATGTAATTGTAATTGAAAAAAATGTAATTGGTATCGCCCATGTCTGGTTTAAGGATTAAATTTATGTAAAAACATGAAAGACTTTCTTTGCAAAATTGCGAAAAATTTCGCAAAAACGAAAAATAATAATAATTTGTTAGAGATAAAAAATTTTTGTATGCTTGTATTTTTATATATGGTTATGGATACCGTTAAAACAATTACTGTATTGAAAAATCATACATATGAATCATTCCACACCAAATGTTCTTATAAAAAAAAGTTATGCCGAATGAAGTTAAAATCGGACGTAAAAATGAAAATAAATAAAAAATTAATGGTTTTTAAATAAAACGGCTTTGTAGATATAGTATAATAAGTGTTAAACATTTCACTTTCCTAATATTATACAATAATGTAATATAAAACGTATGAGTAATATATTAATTTCCGTAAAAAATCGCGATCGCGGCATCTAAATATTTTTTAAGAAAATCAAATCTTGTATGCACCAAAATAAACAAATTTAAGGGATAAGACCTACAAAAAACAAAAAAAAAAAAAAAATTTTTTTTTGTGGTCACTCAAGTGTTCAAATTAGAGATGGGCGCGTGAGTGATTTTTGAATCACACTCACTCACTCTCACGACACGAATTTTTTAATCACGCACACTCACTCACGAGCATATTATCTCTACTCACACTCACTTACAATCACGCAAGCTTCACTCACACTCACGTTTTCTCACACTCAAGAAACTCTTATTAATACACAAAAAAAATTTCAAAAACAAAAATTTCAAAAATCTTTCAAAATTTTCACAAAATTTAAAGTTCAGTAAAATTTTACAAATTTTTTCGGATTTTTCGGGACGAAACTTAAGATTTCGCCAAATTTTACAATTTTTTTGTTGCTTTTTTGGTATGGAAGGAAATATGAAGAGAAAATAAATCACGCAAACTCACGCAAAAAAATTGACTCACGCACACTCACTCACGCAATTTTTTCTCCACTCACACTCACTCACAATCACGTGAGTAAAATTTAATTCAGTGACACTCACGCGTGAATCACGTGAATCACGCTCTAATCTGCTCATTTGCCCATCTCTAGTTCAAATTATAACTTTAATATATTAAAAAAAAAATAAAAAAAAATTACCAAAAAAAAGATAATATTTTTAAAATGCAACTGCACATCGCGGGCTCATTTCGAGCAAGTTTTAATAAGTGATTCTTGTAAAGAATTATACCACTTACCACTGTATAAAAGTAACTAAGGATAATGTAGGATAATTGTCCACTTTTTGACCTTCAAAGTTAGGTTTTGAACAATTTCATAAAAAAAAATGTCTTAGAACGGCGATAACTAGTTTAATATTTAATGCAATTTAATCAGCATGAATGCAAATTTTTTGTGATAAAGCTACCTTTCCATTCATGTGTATAGTGTCAACATTTTTTACTGGCATACCTTTTATTTTGAGTTTTCAACTAAAGACTATTTTAAATAATTTTTTTGTTTTTTTTTAACTTTTACTAACTTTAACACGATGCACAGTGATTCGTTTCATTGGCAAAAATCAAAAAAAAAAGTATGTCTTCAATGTTGATGATTTTTTGTATTTTAACAGTTTAATAGTAAACTAAAAGAAATATGTAATTTTCTGATTTTTAAGAAGTCATATGTTGCCACAAGAGGGCGCTAAAGTATGGAAATTCAACGCTATTGTGTTTAAACCTAAAAATTGATTTTTATAGGTTTACTAAAATAATTATGAAAAATCGAATTTTAAAGAAATCAACGAACTTTTTTTTGCAAAAGTTACTTTAATATATTAGCTAAATGTTGTATTTGCATTTTTTTAGAATTAATCTTAAAATACATTTTTGTATTGCTCTGAAATCTATATTTTTTCTACCGAATCCCCAAAAATTGACAAATTTTGATGGAATGCATAAAAAAAGTTCGTGAGTCAAAAAATTATTTTTTTCGCTTTTTCGATAGCTCGGACTATGGTTTATAAGGCAAAACAATAAAAATAACTAAGTTTTTGTCTGAAGTTGGAAAAAAGTTAGGTTTTTTTTGTGTCTTTATTTAATTTTTTTCAAAAGCTATATTATTAATGGAAAAAATATTAGAAAAAAAATCCAATATTAAGTATTTTTTCATTACACATTGATATATTATATAGTATTCTGTAAAAATATAATAAAAAATTAGAAAAAAATATGCAGTACGTGGGCCGTATTGCTTTAAAAGTTATCTATGACTTTTACTAAAATCCCCAAAATCACCAAATTTTAATGGCCTTCATAAAAAAAGTTCGTGAATAAAATTTTTTTGTTTTTTTATTTTTTTTGTAGCTTAAACTATGTTTTATAAGATTAAAAAATAAAAATAACTAAGTTTTTTTTTTAAAGTTGAAAAAAAAAAATTTTAAAAAAATCTAAAATTGGATTATTTATTTTTTTTTTATTTATTTTATTTACTGTAAATAAATTTAAAAATACATCAACATTTTAGTGTTTTTTATATAAAGGGATTTATTGTATTGTATACCATAAATTTATAGTAAATAATTAAATAAAATAGGTATACAGTGGGCCATTTTGCTTTAAAACCAGTATTTGATTTTCGTTGGCATCCCAAATCAAAACCAAATTTTTTTTTGTGATACATAAAAAAAGTTCGTACTTAAAAATTATTTTTTATTGATTTTTTTAACATCCTGGACTGTTTTCTATACGATCAAATAATAAAAATAACTAAGTTTTTGAAAAAAACGAAAAAAAAAAAATAAAAATTTTAAGTACCCAAAAAAAATTTTTTTTTTCAAGTTTTTTGTTATTAACGGGGTATATACTTAGGAATAAAGCAAATATTAAACGAGTTTACTTAAAACTTATTTTGAATAAATTTATTTTCGTAATGCAATAGGAAATAAGTGTTGCGAATGTTTTGTTTTTGCAGTTATTATGTATTTTTATATTTTTGACTATATTTAAAAAAGGATATATTAACAGCTTTTTTGTTACCGCAAGCAACTCAACGAAATTTGGCACACTTATTAACGCCATTTGATCTAATCTATATTAAAAATTTGATAGCAATTGAAACATTTTTAAAATAGTTACAGCGATTTCAAGAAAAAGGATATATGGCAGCCACGCGAGTCCTTGCTCAGATTAAAATACAAATGTTGTACGTCGATAGTTATCAAAATTCCTAAGACAATAACTAAGTTTAGTAATTTTATAGCAAGTTTTTTGGCTAAAACTCCTCTTTTAAGTTTCAGGATATACGACAGGTACAAATGTCCTTCGACCGATTTGCTCAAAATTTTTATTTTTTTTCTACTAATTAATTTTGTGCTTGCGTACCAAATTTCGAAAATCGTTGACAACTCTTTCTATTTTATTTTTGTGAATAAACTATATTAACACTTTATTGCAGTTTTTAAAAAGGATATGTAAATAACTTTTGTTTTACAGAACCGATTTCAGCGACACACACATTGACACACACATTGACATCACTTATTCAAATTTTTACAAAAAATTTCAAGGGTATCGAGTAATTTTTGAGCGATTTACAATATTTTTACGAAAAAGGATATATGGCAGCCACACGAGTCCTTGCTTCAATCTAGAAAAAAAATTTACACATAAAATACTATATCAAAATTGGTAACAATGACCAAGTTTGGGAATTTTGTGACCATTTTTGTAGTTTTAATCACATATTTAAATTTCAGGATATATGGGGGGTAGGCGTGTCCTTGCTCCGATTTTTCCAAAAACTCGTTTTTTTCTTGATTAGATAATTTAATGCTTGTGTACCAAATTTCAGAAATCTGCGACCAATATTCTATTTTTGCCCACTCGATATATGGGAACGAATCACTGTGCGATGGTAAGAAAAGAAGAATGGATAAATCAAAAAAGTAAAAATGCAGTCAAGCGTAGAAAAGTATAGGCTTTCGCTATAAACAAAAAAAAATAACAAAATCGCTTTTTCAAAAATTCAATTGTTGCCAAGAAGCCCCATATAGCTGCCCCTATGTGCGATGTAATTAAACAAGAACAAATATGCAGCAACTGTCTCGGCCTATCCCACCAAATAAGCAACTGCCAAAGCTTAGATCGCTGTTTCAAGTGTGGCCAAGATCATCATACCATAATACATCCGGTAGACTTCAAAAGAAAGGTTTGGCTCCAGATGACGGCACTCGTAAAAGTCACGGCATCCAATGGAACCGGTCCGGCCATTTCAGTACGGGCATTACTGGATCCCACGGAGGAAACGAGTTTTATTTATAATCATACGTCCTACCGGTTTCCAGTTAAGCTTGTTGACGGACGATTGTCCATCCGACTATCAGCCTACAACAACATAACCCGTACTCTGACTCTGCCGTTACCTCTGAGAGATGGATCAGCCCCATATCACCCAAAAAAAAAGGTGGGTCCTACCTCGATCACAAAAACATACCCCAAAAATAAGCTTGCCGATCATTTATTTCAAAACGTATATCCATACGGTATCGTGCTGGGTCGTGATGTTGCCAACAGAGTGTATTTGGGTCTCCCTGAAAGCCAGCCTTCATTACCGTGGGTTCAAAACACCATATTTGGATGGTGCCTTTTCGGAGAAGCTGACTTGTTGGGTCAACCCCGGGAGCTAAATGCAACATTTACTATTTCCTAATAATACCTTTAAATATTTAAAACCATTTATATATTTAAATACGATTTTTCCTTTATTGTATACTGAAACCCTTTTTTTGAATTTGCTATGTTCGCTATTTACTTAATTCATTCACGACCAAAATTTTTTTATTTATGTAAATCCAGGTTAACTTTTAGTTTTGGATAGTATTTTCTCTTTAATGAAATTAAAATTAATGTACTGAATTTGAAAATATCACTTAGATATAGATTAAGTTTTGCACCATAGGTGCAAGGAGGCCGATATGTTCACGTCATATAAGGGTTAATACTCACTACATGTTATTTTCTGTAAAGGGCTCTTATATGACGTGAACGTTGGCAATTCTCTTACATTGTCATGAAATGTCATTTTTTTGTATTTTCCTTTTTTTCCTACTTTTTAAGTTTTTTACTTTCAATTGTGAATTTGTTAGCGCCAATGAAGGCCGATCTTTCTCTTGAAACTTTATAAAAAGCGTTTAAAGCTAAAACAAATAAAATAAGTGAATTCTTTTATCAGAAAACGAATAAGAAAAAGGTGTCTTTGTTTATTTTCTGGATATTACGTGCAGTGGTAGAGCACATACGATAAGGCTTCTGTGCACCCCGATATTAAAAGGCTTTCGGAGCTTGTAACTTTTAAAAAAATGCAAAGATTTTTAATTTTTTTTAGTTTTTGCAATTACCGTACAATATCCAAAAAAAAAAAAATTATTAAAAATTTTTTCAAAAAAAAAATTATTTTTATTTTCCGACAAAATATGCCAACTCTAAAAAAATATTTGTTTTTTGATATAGTAATAAATGACATCTCTGAAAAATACGTAAAGAAATGCAAAATGTAAATTCCAGGTGGATGGTCAAATACCAAATCTGTCGCCAGGTTTTTCAATTTTATGTTACCCCCCTAATGCACACAAGAAAACCATTTGGTGATGCCAGCCTTTTTTTACCCCCTTTTTAGAAAAATCGGCAAATCAAAACCTGGGACACAGACTAAATACAGACTCGACAGTAGAGTTTTACAAGAAAAAATGGGGAAAAACTAAGCGATTTTAGGAGAAAACACAGCGGTTTTAAGTCTGTTTTACGCTAACATGGCAACACTTTCTACGACTTAGGAGTGAGTGAAACAACAAAAACCGATCTGGCATCCATTTTTCTTATGGCGCGTTATATCAGTTTTCTCTTTCTAACCTAATTCGTAGAATAATTTGAAAATATTAACCATATGGTTAAAGAATACTTTTTTGACACCTGTCACTTATGTCGAGTCTGTATTAGTCTGTGCCTGGGACATTCCAGACTTTCCCCACAAAAGCATCCTCAACATTCTTATTATAAATATGACAAATCAATAGAGTCCAGCCGAAACCAGTTTTTCGAGGTCAAACCGAAACCGAACCAAAACCGAAACTGAAAAAAAAAAAATAATGCCTGGCTGAATAAATTTTTTATATATTTCTTTTTTAAGATAAATATGTATGCAGCACTTAATGTTTTTAAACCATTGGAATTGTTGTATTTATTAAAAAATATATATATTTTAAAAACTTACAAAAAAATCATATTTAAATAAACTTAAAAAAAATTGTTCATTAAATCTGTAGATTAAAAAAAACATTATTTGAACTGTAACAGTAACACGTTGATTGGAAAACCTTGTTACATTTTTTAAAATAAACTGAATCAAGTGTAATGATTAGGGACGAGATTTCCATGCAATTGCATGTTCTTTGTCGATAGTCTAAAAACGATATCGACCAATTATCTTTCCGAATCAATAAATTTGCGTTAAAATGGCATCGATTTGTTTTTGCATATTTTGGTGAAAATGCATATTTTGGATTAAAATGCATATTTTGTGCATATTTCCTACTCTTAAGTGCATATTTTTGCATATTTTGGCATAAATTATCAAAAAACACAAATTGAAATATTTTTGTTACAAAAACTGTTATAAATTTTAAAAAATAATTTTCAAATTATTTTTTCTTTTTAAAATTTTTGTATAGATTGTCTTAATTTCTAACAAACATATTCCTTATTTAAAGTTTCAAATGTTACTATTTAAACCCGGCATTATTTTTTGATTTTTAAGGAGTTTTTCCTATGAAAAAAGATTTTTATTGCACACTTTTTACTTTTTAGTGCATATTTTTAGGTTTTTAGTGCATATTTTGAATTTTTTAGCGCATATTTCAAGCGCATATTTTCGATTTTTTAGTGCATGAAAATCTCATCCCTAGTAATGATACTTGAAATTGAAAAATTCAGCAACTTTTTTTAAAATACTAAAATTTTGCCGAATACCTAATAGAGGCCGAAACCCCATTATTCGGCCGAAGTCGAGACCGAAACCGAATATTCGGTTGGACTCACCAAATCAATTATCTAAACCGAATTAAACATGTTTTTGGTAAGTGCAAAAATAAAAGTATCCTGGCGTATGAGTGAACTTTTGTTCCACGATTTGTTACTTTTATATAGGGCAATAAGCTTCCAAAGTTTGACTTTGATCCAACATGTTTTTTATACCCTGCAACCACAGTATTGGGGTATTACTCACTTTGACATTCCGTGTGTAACGCATCAAAATATCGGTCTCGGACCCCATAAAGTATATATATTTATGATCAGTGATCGATTCTAAGACATTCTAGCGATGTCCGTCCGTCCGTCCGTCTGTCCGTCTGTAGTTTACACGATACAGTCCAAAATAAAAGAGCTAGGCTACCGACATTTATATGTGTTATGTTAATAGGCAGGTTAAGTTCGTAAATGATTAAAATCGGACCAGTGGAAAAAAAGTTTCCCCTTGAAGAACTAAACTAACCTCTGAAAAATAACATTTTTATACCCTCCAACTACAGTATGGGGGTATACTCACTTTGTCATTCCGTGTGTAACGCATTCCGTGTGTAACGCATCGGTCGGGAACTCCATAAAGTATATATATTATTGATCAGTGATCGATTCTAAGACATTTTAGCGATGTCCGTCCGTCTGTAGTTAACACGATGCAGTCCAAAATAAAAAAGCTAGACCCCTCAAGTTTGGCATAAATATGTCTTAGGTAGGTTAAGTTCGGAAATGGGCCAAATCGGACAAGGGGGAAAAAAGTCCCCCCTTGAAGAACTGAACCAACCTCTTAAAAATGCAAATTTTTTTGACGTTTTTTTGTATAACTGAAGTTTTTATTTATTTCGGTTTGAGTCCATATTAATTATTTCTGAGAAATAATTATTTTTGTTGTACAATGAGAAAACCTGAAAAAATTAATTGACAACACAGGCTAAGTGGAGATGTCGACAGCTTTCGGAAGAAGCCACCCTTCCTTCGTCAGCACTCTTCGATTGTCACTGTAGGTGTGTAAGATTAAGATCAGCTATTTAAACGTACATTAAGGCGAAAAAGGTGACGGGAATTATATCACATTTCATTACCCATATGTAGATTTTTGGATTTTTGTGAACCAAGTGAGACATTTTTATGTTCGTAAATGTTTATAGTCCTGCGCTTAGACCCAGGGGATTAAAAATGTCACTTTTTTGCCCCGCCCCTTTTTTAAGGGCGTGGAAAAAAAATAATTTAAATAATTATAAAACCATAATACTTTAGTGCACAAAGCAGACAACAATTAATTTGTAAGCATATACCGTGAGGGCCAAGGAGTCACCCCAGCTCACCGACCCCTCCCCCTTCCTTGCCCCCCCTTAAAACAACGCCCCTGTCAACATTTTTTTTTTTAATTTTTTTACATGTTAGAGGGTATAATAGATTCAGCTGAATTTAACGCTCTCACTTGTTTTATATGATTTTTTGTGTTTTTGTATAACAAATGCAACATTTTTATGCTACAAGAAGTTCAAAGTCCTGACCCAGAGAATTAGAAAATTTCGTTTTTTTCGGTCCTCCCCCCCCCCCCCCCCCTTGGCCTGGAATAAGACATTTTTTTAAATCATGATAAACTTGTGTTTCTTTAGTGCAAAAAGCATAAGAATGAATTTTTAAACACATATTTAAGAGGAAATTTACGCCCCTATTTACCAATACCGACCCCCCCGAAAATAAATGAAAACGCCCCTGGATTTTTTTTATTTTTTATGCATGTTGGAGGGTATAAAAGATTCAGCACAGCCGAATTTAACACTCTTACTTGTTCGTGGTACGTTTGAAATAAAAACCTTCATATACCCTCTATCGCTACAGTGGAGGGCATAGAAATTGAGTCGATGGATATCCCCAATTTTTTAAATATTTAAGCCTTAGGATGTATTTAATAACCCATTGCTATAGAAAAGCAAGATTTAATTTTTTTAATAATATTTTCAAAAAATTTTATAAAATTTTAAAAAAATCGAAAATACTCATTTTAGGTACCCCCCCAAATGCATGGTAGTTTTTGTATTGCATGTTGGTAGTGTCATAAAAAGTTAACATAATTTTTTCTGAGTATTATTGGGCAAAAGTTAAATAAAAAATATTTTTTTTGTTTATTTTTACAAAATTTACATTTTATCCAATTTAGAGATTAATCACAATTGGAGCGGGAAGCGGAAAACGCGTAAAAAATCGAGCGATTAATTTCAATTAAGCGTCAAGCGGATTGCGGTTTTCTTTGCATTATTTTTGACAGTCATACTTAGAAATGTATAATTGTTGTGATAATTAATTTAATTTAGAAATTTTACTTTTGGCAAGAACATTTTTTTATATTTAAACAATAAAAATTATTCAATATTATAAGAACTCATTCAATTAAGATCAAGAGTATTTTGTCTCTTATAAAAATAAAACAGTTACAAATCAAGAAAATAATTAAATAGAACAGCAACTTTTGCACAACTTATTTATTCGAAACAATCCCTATTAATATTATAAATCTGAGTGTTGGTTTGTCTGTCTGTCTGTCTTTCCGTCTGTCTGTCTGTCTGTTCCGCAATCAGGGGAGAACGGTTGAACCGATTTTCATGAAATTTTCACCACATATAGTACTAACCGCGGCGGGAACTATAGGCCATAAGAGAAAGCGATCGGACAAAGGGGCGTAAAATGCCACGCCCCATTTTATTTTATGGAACTTTATTCTGCCTTCTCCTTAATAACGCATAAACGGCTGAACCGATTTTAATGAAATTTTTACCACAGATAGTACAAACCAATACGGAAACTGTAGGCGATACAAGAGAGCGATCGGAAAAAGGGGCGTAAAATGCCACGCCCCTTTTGAATTTATTGAAAGTTACATCTGCCTTTTCCTCAATAACGTTTAAACGGCTGAACCGATTTCAATGAAATTTTCACCACAGATAGTACAAACCAATACGGAAACTGTAGGCGATACAAGAGAGCGATCAGAAAAAGGGGCGTAAAATGCCACGCCCCTTTTGAATTTATTGAAAGTTACATAAGCGACCGCGATCGAACAAAGGGGCGTAAAATGTCACGCCCCTTTGTACCATGTTAAAGCTATATCTGCCTGTCCGACAACAACAGAAAAACGGCTGAATCGATTTTCATGAAATTTTCACCAGAGATGGAATCCCTATTAATATTATAAATCTGAGTGTTGGTTTGTCTGTCTGTCTGTCTGTCTGTTCCGCAATCAGGGGAGAACGGTTGAACCGATTTTCATGAAATTTTCACCACATATAGTACTAACCGCGGCGGGAACTATAGGCCATAAGAGAAAGCGATCGGACAAAGGGGCGTAAAATGCCACGCCCCATTTTATTTTATGGAACTTTATTCTGCCTTTTCCTTAATAACGCATAAACGGCTGAACCGATTTCAATGAAATTTTTACCACAGATAGTACAAACCAATACGGAAACTGTAGGCGATACAAGAGAGCGATCGGAAAAAGGGGCGTAAAATGCCACGCCCCTTTTGAATTTATTGAAAGTTACATCGGCCTTTTCCTCAATAACGTTTAAACGGCTGAACCGATTTCAATGAAATTTTCACCACAGATAGTACAAACCAATACGGAAACTGTAGGCGATACAAGAGAGCGATCAGAAAAAGGGGCGTAAAATGCCACGCCCCTTTTGAATTTATTGAAAGTTACATAAGCGACCGCGATCGAACAAAGGGGCGTAAAATGTCACGCCCCTTTGTACCATGTTAAAGCTATATCTGCCTGTCCGACAACAACAGAAAAACGGCTGAATCGATTTTCATGAAATTTTCACCAGAGATGGAAAAATCCGCGATCGGAAAAAATGGGGGTAAAATGCCACGCCCCTTTGTACTATACAGAAACTATGTCTGCCTGTTCCGCAATCACTGAAAAGCGTTTTTACCGATTTCACTGAAATTTTTACCACAGATAGTACTAACCGAGGCGGAAACTATGAGCCACAATAGAGGGCGATGGAAACAAGGGGCGTAAAATGTCACGCCCCTTTTTATTACACTGCAAGTTATTTCTTGCTTTTCCGCAATTACGCTTAAACGGCTGAGCTGTTTTTCATGAAATTTTCACCACAGATAGTATTAACCGAAGCGAAAACTATGAGCCACAATAGAGGGCGATCAAAAAAGAAGGCGTAAAATGGCACGCCCCGTTATTTTGAACGTTATTTCTTCCTGTTCCGTAATCACGCATAAACGGCTGAACCGATTTTAGTGAAATTTTTACCAATGATAGTACTAACCGAAGAGAATCTATAAATTATATATAGTGCGCATTTGCACAAAGAGGAAAGTTCCATAAAATAAAATGGGGCGTGGCATTTTACGCCCCTTTGTCCGATCGCTTTCTCTTATGGCCTATAGTTCCCGCCGCGGTTAGTACTATATGTGGTGAAAATTTCATGAAAATCGGTTCAACCGTTCTCCCCTGATTGCGGAACAGACAGACAGAGAGACAGACAGAAAGACAGACAAACCAACACTCAGATTTATAATATTAATAGGGATTGAAAGTTACATCTGCCTTTTCCTCAATAACGTTTAAATGGCTGAACCGATTTTCATGAAATTTTCACCACATATAGTACTGACCGAGGCGGAAAATATAGGCCATAAGAGGAAGCGATCGGACGAAGGGTTGTAAAAGCCACGCCCCTTTTTATTATATTGAACGGTATTCTGCCTTTTCCTCAAAAACGCTTACTTGGCTGAAGCGATTTTCATGAAATTTTCACCACAGGCTAACCAAGGCAGGCACTATAGTCCATCAAAAAGAGCGATTGGACCAAGGGGGCGTAAAATACCACGCCCTTTTTATTTTAAGGCCAGCCGAACCATACTATACCGCAATCACGTACAAACGACCTAAACGGATATTGTTTGTCTGTCTGTCTGTTCCGCAATCAGGGGAAAACGGCTGAACCGATTTTGATGAAATTTTTACCACATATAGTACTAACCGAGGGGGAACTATAGGTTATAAGAGAGGCCGATCGGACAAAGGGGCGTAAAATGCCACGCCCCTTTTTATTTTATGGAACGTTGCTATGCCTTTTCCGTAATAACGCATAAACTGCTGAATCGATTTTAATTAAATTTTTACCACAGGTAGAACTGCCCGAGGTGAAAATATGAGTCCAAATTGTGGGCGATCAAACAAAATGGGCGTAAAATGCCATGCCCCTTTTTATTTTATGGAACGTTGTTCTGCCTTTTCCGTATTAACGCATAAATGGCTGAACCGATTTTAATGCAATTTTTACCACAGGTAGTACTGACCGAGGCGGAAACTATTTACCCACAATAGTGGACGATCAAAAAAAAGGGGCGTAAAACGCCACGCCCCTTTGTATTAAGTTGAACGATTTTTTCTGTCTTTTCGCAATCAGGTTTAAAGGGCTTAACCGATATTCATTAAATTTTCACCACAGATAGTATTAACCTTTGTATTGCATTTAAATTTACTTCTGCCCGTTTTGTAATCTCGCATGAACGGCTAAACCGATTTTAATTATTTTTTTTACCACAGATAGCGCTTTTGGACAAAGGGGCGGAAAATGACACGCCATTTGTATTTAAATTAACGTTATTTCTGCCTTTTCCGCAATCACGCTTAAACATAGTCTTTATCAACGGACACCCGACAAAGGGGGAATAAACTGACACGTATTTTTTTAGCAAAAACTTATTAAAATATTTTGTTAAAAAAATTTTAATTTTTTACAGCCCAACAAAGTTTTTCGTTTACCATAAAATGATTTTTCAGTAATGTCCTAATATCCTTATCCTTATATATATATAAAAATGACATGTTAGTTTGTTTGTTTGTTTGTATGTTTGTTTGTTTGTGTCGCTTTCAGAAAAAAACTACTGAACCGATTCAAATGATATTTGGCATGTAGATAGTACGTTTCCTGGAATGAAAAATGGCACCAATGGCATCTCGATTGGATGCCCCGCCTCCGTTTACGCCCACTTTTTGTGAATTTCAGATTTTTCAATATATTTGGTTGTTGTACTATATTTGGATGTTTGTTACCGATAAACATGCAATTTTGGATACTACTTAATAGGGCATTTTTTGCAAGCAAATATATGCCATCCCACATCTTGACTGGAAGCCACGCCTCTTTTAACACCCAGTTTTTGTAAATATAAGATCCTTACAAAGGGGCGTGGCATCCTTTAGTTTTTCTGTCTGTCTGTCCACAATCAATGATTAACGGCTGAACTGATTTATATGAAATATTCACCACAGATAGTACTAACCGAGACGGGAACTATAGGCCATAAGAGAGACCGATCGGCCAAGTGGGCGTAAAGTGCCACGCCCCTTTGTATTATATTGAACATTATTTCTGCCTTTTCAGCAATTACACTTAAACGGCTGAACCGATTTTAAAGAAATTTTCACCACATACAGTACTAATCCAAGCGGGAAATATAGTTCATAATAGGGCGGCGATCACACAAAGGGGCGGAAATGCCACGCCCCTTTGTACTTCATTGAAAGTTATTTCTACCTGTCCCGTAATCACGCTTAAACGTCTGAACTGATTTCAATGAAAATTTAACCACACATAGTACTAACCCAGGCGGGCACTATAGGTTATAATAGGAGGGCGCTCTGACGGATGGAGGTAAAAGTCCACGCCCCTTTGTATTACATTGAAAGTTATTTCTGCCAGTTCGTAATCACTCTTAAACGTCTGAACAGATTTTATTGCAATTTTCAACACAGATAGTACTAACCGAAGCGGGAACAATATGCCTTATCAGCGCGTTATTGGGCAAAGGCGTTTAAAATACCGCTATTTGTATTAATTTCAAATTATTTTTGACTGCCATAATAAAGCGCGTTTGGACAAAGAGGCATTAGTTGCATCGCTCTTTTTTACTATACTAAAAGTTGTTTCTGTCAGTTCCGCAATTACGCATCAACGGCTGAATCAATTAACATGAAATTTTCGCTACAGATAGTGCTAAACGAGGCGGGAACTATAGAACATAAAATGAGCGATCGGACAAAGGGGCATAAAATGACACGCCCTGTTAAATTTATTGCACCTCCTTTCTGCCTTTTTCGCAATCACACTTATTGATTTTGAAGAAATTTCCACCGCAGATAGTACTAACCGAGGCAGGAACTATAGGCCACAAAAGGGTGTGGTTTGACAAAGGGGAGTTAAATCCCACGCTCTTTTGTATTACATTGAAAGATATTTCTGCCTGTCCCATAATCATGCTTAAACGGCTTTACCGATTTTAATGGATTTTTCACCACATATAGTACTTCCGAAACGGGAATAATAAACCATAATAGAGCGTGTTAAGACCACGGGGCGTAAGTTGTCACGCCCCTTTGCACCACACTGAAAATTATTTTCAGTCTGTTCCGTAATTACGCTTAAGCGCCTAAACTGATTTTAACAAAATTTCAACACATATAGTACTTACACAGAAAAAAACGAGTTGTTATATTGACCCCCATATTTGTGAATACAATTAACTTTTTCACTGAAAGTGCTCCTATACGGAAATTTGTGATATCAACTAATGTTTGTAAATATTGATTGTTGAAAAAAAATTTACACAAGTGAGAGTGTTAAATTCGGCTGTGCCGAATCTTTGATACCCTCCAACATGTTAGAACATATAAAAAAATCCAGCAGTGTTTTTTGTTGGGGGCGGGCTCGATGGGGGTGGTGGGGGATACCTTCCCCATCGCGATAAATGTTAACCAATTTTTTTATTATGCTTTTTGCACTTTAGTAATACCATTTTCTCACTATTTTATTGATTTTTTTAAATCCACGCCCACAAAAGGGGGCGGGCAGAAAAAAAATAAATTTTGCAGCCCTCTGGGTCTAAGTTCAGGAGTTTAAACTCCTTCTGTCACAAAAAGGTTTCATTTGTTTAACAAAAATGGCACAAAAAAATTTAAAAATTGCGTTTTTTAAGAGGTTTTTTTAGTTTGTTAAGGGGGAACTTTTTCCCCCCTGACCCGATTTTGCCCATTTCCGAACTTAACCGGCCTATGAGGATTAGACATATTCTTGCCAATTTTCAGAAGTCTAGCTCTTTTATTTTGGACTGAATCGTGTTTTATACAGACGGACGGACGGACGGACATTCATAAAACGACTTAGAATCGATCATAGATCAATAATATATATACTTTATGGGGTCCCCGACCGATATTTTAATGCGTTACAAACGGAATGACAAAGTGAGTATACCCCCATACTGTGGTTGGAGGGTATAAGAAAATTGATAAACGAGTTTGTAATAGTTCTCTAAAATTATTATTTGTATTGACAAACGTACAAAATCTTAAATTTTTTTTTAAACAAAGAAATTCAACAAACACAATTAGTTGATCTGACAAACGTAAAAAATCTTATTTTTTTTTTTCAACAAAGAAATTCAACAAACACAAAAACTATTTGTTGACATGATAAATTTTTTTTGAAATAAAATTACTTGACTGAGTTTGTTAAAAACAAAATTGATGTTTTGTATTATAGTCTAACAGGCGGCCGTTTTTATTAAATGTTTGGTTGATATCATATTTGGTTAATTTACAATTGCTGTTTGTTGATTTAAATTTGACGATTTTATTTTCTGTGTACTAACCGAGGCGGCAACAGTTCCGCAATTACGCAAAAACGGCTGAGTCAATTTTTAATAACTGACTAACCGATGCGGGCCCATATCAGTGTGCGATCGAACAAAGTGACGTAAATTGCCACACATTTATAATATATTGAAAGATATTTCTGCCTATTCGGTTATCTTCGAGTACTAAACAAGGCGGGAATAATGGGTCATATCAGCGCGCGATCGGACAGAGGTGGTGTAAAGTAATGCGAAATGAAAATTTTCAACAGATGTAGTGCTAACCGAGGATGCAACCATAGGGCATTACAAACTGTTATTCATTATATAATATTTTTTTCAACCCGGGCAACGCCGGGTGCGAAACAGCTAGTTAAATAATATTTTGAGTAATAAATTATTTTTTTTTTTACTTTGTTCGAAACTTCCCCGTTTTAAAGTCAACAAAGGAACCCAAAAAAAGTACCCCACAAGTCGAATATTTTGTTGTTACAAAATACTGTTCCAAACCCCGACGCTAAGCGATAACCGAGGCGGGAACTTTAGTCTGCATCAACGGTCGATCGGACAAGGGGGTGTAAACTGACACGCCTTTTGCAATGTACTGAACGTTTTTTTCTACCTGTTCCGTTATAACGCTTATATTTTGTTTGCTGATGCGCGAAACATAACCAAACTTATGACTGTCAAATTTTCGCTACAAATTAATTGATATTTCGAAACATTTTTTTACCGCTGAACAACTTACAACTTATATCTTCAGTAAAAAATAAAAAGTTTTTTCACTTTATTCGGAGCTTTCCGGCTTTCAAGTGAAAAAGAAACGCAACAAAAAGTGCCCAAAAGTCCAATAATTTGTTGTGCTAATATTTATGCTAAATGGTTACTCCCGAGTAAAAACAATTATATATAGACGTATATAATTTTATCCAATCATATAAAACATTATATGATTACATATAAGTTAACAGATTTTCGTAATTTTCATATGGAGTCATATGTAATTACATATAATTTGATGATAATTCAGATATAAATAAATATGGTTGATGTTATTATATAAAATTATATAAGGCACAAGTTTCAACACTTCATTTTATATAAAAATATATATTACGTCACCTTTAATTATATAAAATTATATATTAAACTAAACTTAAGTTTTTTTCAAGAGCATTTAATATATAATTATATATTCCTTAGGTGATGTCATATATAACCATATATGTTAAAAAAGTTTTTTTACAGTTTGAAATTGTTCTAAGATTTTTTACAGTTTAAAATATTTCTAAGCTTTTTTTACAGTTAAAAAATTTTACAAGTATTTTTACAGTTTGATAAACTACATCTTCTGGTTCGAAGCGTACACAAACTTTATTGTTGTATGTATCGTTGACCTGTGATGTATGTTATTTTAACCCAAAAAAGATTCACTATAACCCGATAAAATTTTATACAACTAGATATAATTGGATCTTATTGTATCCAATCACATATAATGTGATGCCATTGGATAGAGACAAATTTCGGACAAAATTGTATCAAACTATATACAAATGAATAAAATAAGATATTGATTAATCCAATTTAATGCAATTCTATCCACCATTTTTGGGATAAAATTATATCTAATTGTATTCGAGGACAGATCAAACGTTATATAATTTTATGTGACGCCATATTAAAATTTTTACTCGGGCTGTTTTAAACCCCGACGCTAAGCGAAATCGGAAACAATTGCTCAACCCATAAACCCAGTGAAAAGTCATAAGGCAGTATGCTAATAAAAAACTCATTCATTATATAATATTTTTTCAACCCGGGCAACGCCGGGTGCAAAACAGCTAGTATTAAATAATATTTTGAGTAATAAATTTTTTTTTTTTTTACTTTGTTCGAAACTTCCCCGTTTTAAAGTCAACAAAGGAACCCAAAAAAAGTACCCCACAAGTCGAATATTTTGTTGTTGCAAAAAACTGTTCCAAACCCCGACGCTAAGCGATAACCGAGGCGGGAACTTTAGTCTGCATCAACGGTCGATCGGACAAGGGGGTGTAAACTGACACGCCTTTTGCAATGTACTGAACGTTTTTTTCTACCTGTTCCGTTATAACGCTTATATTTTGTTTGCTGATGCGCAAAACATAACCAAACTTATGACTGTCAAATTTTCGCTACAAATTAATTGATATTTCGAAACATTTTTTTACCGCTGAACAACTTACAACTTATATCTTCAGTAAAAAATAAAAAGTTTTTTCACTTTATTCGGAGCTTTCCGGCTTTCAAGTCAAAAAGAAACGCAACAAAAAGTGCCCAAAAGTCCAATAATTTGTCGTGCTAATATTTATGCTAAATGGTTACTCCCGAGTAAAAATAATTATATATAGACGTATATAATTTTATCCAATCATATAAAACATTATATGATTACATATAAGTTAACAGATTTTCGTAATTTTCATATGGAGTCATATGTAATTACATATAATTTGATGATAATTCAGATATAAATAAATATGGTTGATGTTATTATATAAAATTATATAAGGCACAAGTTTCAACACTTCATTTTATATAAAAATATATGGGGCATTCCATGTGAAATCGGACACTTTGAAAAATTTTTTTTTTAGATTTTCCCAATTTGTTTACAGTTTTTAGTACCCTTCGAAAACTCCTTCGTGGTAAATTTTCATATTTTTTTGATGACCCGTTCAAAAGATACCGAATTTTTAAAAATTGGTAGTTTGTTCCTTTACTCAAACTTCTTTTACTCATAACTTCTTCAATAATGGCCCAAATTTAAAATTTTTTTTTTCAAAATTTTCGTTTTTTTGCATGCTTTCTAAAAAAAATACCAAAAAAATCTTAAAAGCGTTCTAATATGCGATTTTTAAGTTTTTAAATTTAAATCTCATTTTTGAAAATGTTTGTACTCTTTGATTTTTTTGAAATTTTTTTGTGTAAAACTTCTATCGATTCTACAAATTTTTTGCCCAGGAAGATCGTGGGATAACGATTATTACTATTTTTTTAAATTTTTTGAAAAAAATTTATTGTAATTTTCCAATCTTAAAATCATTTCTACTGCTCCAATGGTGCGTCATAGAGGGGTCATTTATAAGACCGACCCCCATTAATTTTTACGTCTTAACATTTCTTTGGAACAAACTAATACCCTATCTCCAATTTCTAAGGGGGCTCCCACACAAAACGACATTTTTTAAAATTTGCTCCAACCGCTCTAACTGCCCTAATAGTGGCCTTAGAGCAACAAAATGTATGAACGACCCACAATATTTTTTTAGTCCAAACATTTTCTCTGAACACACCTACCCTCTATCTTTAACTTTTAAGGGGGTCCCCACACAATTTTTTTGATTTTTTGTAAATTTGTTTTATTTAATCAGCTTCTACCGGTCCAATGGTGCATCCGAGAGGGGTCATTAGTGAGACCGACCCCCATTTATTTTTACCCCACAACATTTTTTTAAAACATACCTACGCCTTATCTCCACTCCCTGAGTAGGCTCCCATACAAATAACAGTTGGAGCAAATTTTATAAAAATGTAATTTTGTATGGGAGCCTACTTAGGGAGTGGAGATAGGGCGTAGGTATATTTTAAAAAAATGTTGTAGGGTTAAAATAAATGGGGGTCGGTCTCACTAATGACCCCTCTCGGACGCACCATTGTACCGGTAGAAGCTGATTAAATAAAACAAATTTACAGAAAATCAAAAAAATTGTATGGGGACCCCCTTAAAAGTTAAAGATAGAGGGTAGGTGTGTTCAGACAAAATGTTTGGACTAAAAAAATATTGTGGGCCGGTCATACATTTTGTTGCTCTAAGGCCATTATTAGGGCAGTTAGAGCGGTTGGAGCAAATTTTAAAAAATGTCGCTTTGTGTGGAAGCCCCCTTAGAAATTGGAGATAGGGTATTAGTTTGTTCCAAAGAAATATTAAGACGTAAAAATTAATGGGGGTCGGTCTTATAAATGACCCCTCTATGACGCTCCATTGGAGCAGTAAAAATGATTTTAAGATTGGAAAATTACAATAAATTTTTTTCAAAAAATTTTAAAAAATAGTAATAATCGTTATCCCACAATGTTCCTGGGCAAAAAATTTGTAGAATCGATAGAAGTTTTACACAAAAAAATTTCAAAAAAATCAAAGAGTACAAACATTTTCAAAAATGAGATCTAAATTTAAAAACTTAAAAATCGCATATTAGAACGCTTTTAAGAATTTTTTGGGATTTTTTTTTAGAAAGTACGCAAAAAAACAAAAATTTTTAAAAAAAAAATTTGAAATTTGGGTCATTATTGAAGAAGTTATGAGTAAAAGAAGTTTTAGTAAAGGAGCAAACTACCAATTTTTAAAAATTCGATATCTTTTGAACGGGTCATCAAAAAAATATGAAAATTTACCACGAAGGAGTTTTCGAAGGGTACTAAAAACTGTAAACAAATTGGGAAAATCTAAAAAAAAAATTTTTCAAAGTGTCCGATTTCACATGGAATGCCCCATATATTACGTCACCTTTAATTATATAAAATTATATATTAAACTAAACTTAAGTTTTTTTCAAGAGCATTTAATATATAATTATATATTCCTTAGGTGATGTCATATATCCCTATTAATATTATAAATCTGAGTGTTGGTTTGTCTGTCTGTCTGTCTGTCTGTCTGTCTTTCTGTCTGTCTGTCTGTCTGTCTGTCTGTTCCGCAATCAGGGGAGAACGGTTGAACCGATTTTCATGAAATATTCACCACATATAGTACTAACCGCGGCGGGAACTATAGGCCATAAGAGAAAGCGATCGGACAAAGGGGCGTAAAATGCCACGCCCCATTTTATTTTATGGAACTTTATTCTGCCTTTTCCTTAATAACGCATAAACGGCTGAACCGATTTCAATGAAATTTTTACCACAGATAGTACAAACCAATACGGAAACTGTAGGCGATACAAGAGAGCGATCGGAAAAAGGGGCGTAAAATGCCACGCCCCTTTTGAATTTATTGAAAGTTACATCTGCCTTTTCCTCAATAACGTTTAAACGGCTGAACCGATTTCAATGAAATTTTCACCACAGATAGTACAAACCAATACGGAAACTGTAGGCGATACAAGAGAGCGATCAGAAAAAGGGGCGTAAAATGCCACGCCCCTTTTGAATTTATTGAAAGTTACATAAGCGACCGCGATCGAACAAAGGGGCGTAAAATGTCACGCCCCTTTGTACCATGTTAAAGCTATATCTGCCTGTCCGACAACAACAGAAAAACGGCTGAATCGATTTTCATGAAATTTTCACCAGAGATGGAATCCCTATTAATATTATAAATCTGAGTGTTGGTTTGTCTGTCTGTCTGTCTGTCTGTTCCGCAATCAGGGGAGAACGGTTGAACCGATTTTCATGAAATTTTCACCACATATAGTACTAACCGCGGCGGGAACTATAGGCCATAAGAGAAAGCGATCGGA
This sequence comes from Pegoplata infirma, assembly GCA_963921195.1. Taxonomy (NCBI): domain Eukaryota; kingdom Metazoa; phylum Arthropoda; class Insecta; order Diptera; family Anthomyiidae; genus Pegoplata; species Pegoplata infirma. Next base: position 16,113,051 of record OY992541.1, read on the forward strand.
CAAAGGGGCGTAAAATGCCACGCCCCATTTTATTTTATGGAACTTTATTCTGCCTTTTCCTTAATAACGCATAAACGGCTGAACCGATTTCAATGAAATTTTTACCACAGATAGTACAAACCAATACGGAAACTGTAGGCGATACAAGAGAGCGATCGGAAAAAGGGGCGTAAAATGCCACGCCCCTTTTGAATTTATTGAAAGTTACATCTGCCTTTTCCTCAATAACGTTTAAACGGCTGAACCGATTTCAATGAAATTTTCACCACAGATAGTACAAACCAATACGGAAACTGTAGGCGATACAAGAGAGCGATCAGAAAAAGGGGCGTAAAATGCCACGCCCCTTTTGAATTTATTGAAAGTTACATAAGCGACCGCGATCGAACAAAGGGGCGTAAAATGTCACGCCCCTTTGTACCATGTTAAAGCTATATCTGCCTGTCCGACAACAACAGAAAAACGGCTGAATCGATTTTCATGAAATTTTCACCAGAGATGGAAAAATCCGCGATCGGAAAAAATGGGGGTAAAATGCCACGCCCCTTTGTACTATACAGAAACTATGTCTGCCTGTTCCGCAATCACTGAAAAGCGTTTTTACCGATTTCACTGAAATTTTTACCACAGATAGTACTAACCGAGGCGGAAACTATGAGCCACAATAGAGGGCGATGGAAACAAGGGGCGTAAAATGTCACGCCCCTTTTTATTACACTGCAAGTTATTTCTTGCTTTTCCGCAATTACGCTTAAACGGCTGAGCTGTTTTTCATGAAATTTTCACCACAGATAGTATTAACCGAAGCGAAAACTATGAGCCACAATAGAGGGCGATCAAAAAAGAAGGCGTAAAATGGCACGCCCCGTTATTTTGAACGTTATTTCTTCCTGTTCCGTAATCACGCATAAACGGCTGAACCGATTTTAGTGAAATTTTTACCAATGATAGTACTAACCGAAGAGAATCTATAAATTATATATAGTGCGCATTTGCACAAAGAGGAAAGTTCCATAAAATAAAATGGGGCGTGGCATTTTACGCCCCTTTGTCCGATCGCTTTCTCTTATGGCCTATAGTTCCCGCCGCGGTTAGTACTATATGTGGTGAAAATTTCATGAAAATCGGTTCAACCGTTCTCCCCTGATTGCGGAACAGACAGACAGAGAGACAGACAGAAAGACAGACAAACCAACACTCAGATTTATAATATTAATAGGGATTGAAAGTTACATCTGCCTTTTCCTCAATAACGTTTAAATGGCTGAACCGATTTTCATGAAATTTTCACCACATATAGTACTGACCGAGGCGGAAAATATAGGCCATAAGAGGAAGCGATCGGACGAAGGGTTGTAAAAGCCACGCCCCTTTTTATTATATTGAACGGTATTCTGCCTTTTCCTCAAAAACGCTTACTTGGCTGAAGCGATTTTCATGAAATTTTCACCACAGGCTAACCAAGGCAGGCACTATAGTCCATCAAAAAGAGCGATTGGACCAAGGGGGCGTAAAATACCACGCCCTTTTTATTTTAAGGCCAGCCGAACCATACTATACCGCAATCACGTACAAACGACCTAAACGGATATTGTTTGTCTGTCTGTCTGTTCCGCAATCAGGGGAAAACGGCTGAACCGATTTTGATGAAATTTTTACCACATATAGTACTAACCGAGGGGGAACTATAGGTTATAAGAGAGGCCGATCGGACAAAGGGGCGTAAAATGCCACGCCCCTTTTTATTTTATGGAACGTTGCTATGTCTTTTCCGTAATAACGCATAAACTGCCGAATCGATTTTAATTAAATTTTTACCACAGGTAGAACTGCCCGAGGTGAAAATATGAGTCCAAATTGTGGGCGATCAAACAAAATGGGCGTAAAATGCCATGCCCCTTTTTATTTTATGGAACGTTGTTCTGCCTTTTCCGTATTAACGCATAAATGGCTGAACCGATTTTAATGCAATTTTTACCACAGGTAGTACTGACCGAGGCGGAAACTATTTACCCACAATAGTGGACGATCAAAAAAAAGGGGCGTAAAACGCCACGCCCCTTTGTATTAAGTTGAACGATTTTTTCTGTCTTTTCGCAATCAGGTTTAAAGGGCTTAACCGATATTCATTAAATTTTCACCACAGATAGTATTAACCTTTGTATTGCATTTAAATTTACTTCTGCCCGTTTTGTAATCACGCATGAACGGCTAAACCGATTTTAATTATTTTTTTTACCACAGATAGCGCTTTTGGACAAAGGGGCGGAAAATGACACGCCATTTGTATTTAAATTAACGTTATTTCTGCCTTTTCCGCAATCACGCTTAAACATAGTCTTTATCAACGGACACCCGACAAAGGGGGAATAAACTGACACGTATTTTTTTAGCAAAAACTTATTAAAATATTTTGTTAAAAAAATTTTAATTTTTTACAGCCCAACAAAGTTTTTTGTTTACCATAAAATGATTTTTCAGTAATGTCCTAATATCCTTATCCTTATATATATATAAAAATGACATGTTAGTTTGTTTGTTTGTTTGTATGTTTGTTTGTTTGTGTCGCTTTCAGAAAAAAACTACTGAACCGATTCAAATGATATTTGGCATGTAGATAGTACGTTTCCTGGAATGAAAAATGGCACCAATGGCATCTCGATTGGATGCCCCGCCTCCGTTTACGCCCACTTTTTGTGAATTTCAGATTTTTCAATATATTTGGTTGTTGTACTATATTTGGATGTTTGTTACCGATAAACATGCAATTTTGGATACTACTTAATAGGGCATTTTTTGCAAGCAAATATATGCCATCCCACATCTTGACTGGAAGCCACGCCTCTTTTAACACCCAGTTTTTGTAAATATAAGATCCTTACAAAGGGGCGTGGCATCCTTTAGTTTTTCTGTCTGTCTGTCCACAATCAATGATTAACGGCTGAACTGATTTATATGAAATATTCACCACAGATAGTACTAACCGAGACGGGAACTATAGGCCATAAGAGAGACCGATCGGCCAAGTGGGCGTAAAGTGCCACGCCCCTTTGTATTATATTGAACATTATTTCTGCCTTTTCAGCAATTACACTTAAACGGCTGAACCGATTTTAAAGAAATTTTCACCACATACAGTACTAATCCAAGCGGGAAATATAGTTCATAATAGGGCGGCGATCACACAAAGGGGCGGAAATGCCACGCCCCTTTGTACTTCATTGAAAGTTATTTCTACCTGTCCCGTAATCACGCTTAAACGTCTGAACTGATTTCAATGAAAATTTAACCACACATAGTACTAACTAGAGTTTCTGAATAACCGATAAATTTAGTAACCGCGGTTTCGGTTATCAAAAATTGAATAACCGATCGGTTTCGGTTATTTTCGGTTATCAGTAAAAATTTTATTCCGGTGGAAAAACTTTATTTTTTTATAGTTTTTTTTATTGGAATCTAATTCATTTTATGCAGGGCTCGCACTTGCTGTTTTTGAGTGTCCAAGGGCGGAAAAAAGTCTTTACTGTTACTGGTGTTTTGTAAAGCAACTTGTTTATGGTCGTTAGTTTAAACTCCACATTAAATTTCCATGTTGGTTTAGCTTCCGCTTGTCTTTTAAAAATCTGAATTGAAATAAAAGGGAAAACTTGGCACTCGATTTTAGTAACTTTTTTTTTATTTTAAAAATAAAACGAGTGTCTTACTTTCCCTTACTAAAAATTGAGATTAAAAATGTTGACAGTTCTTTTAAATGTGAATTTAATATGAATCACGCAGTCGCATTAAAATGTTAACGTTTCACTTTGTATGTCATCAAAAAAATTAATAATTAAAATTTATTAACAAAAACACAATTTTTTTTTTAAATGCAACAAAAAATATAAAAAAATCTATAATATTAATAAAAAGCCGATAACCGAACAAATATGGGTCGGTTTCGGGTTCGGTTTTCGGCTTGAATAACCGCGGTTTCGGTTACGGTTATAACCGAAACAGAAACTCTAGTACTAACCCAGGCGGGCACTATAGGTTATAATAGGAGGGCGCTCTGACGGATGGAGGTAAAAGTCCACGCCCCTTTGTATTACATTGAAAGTTATTTCTGCCAGTTCGTAATCACTCTTAAACGTCTGAACAGATTTTATTGCAATTTTCAACACAGATAGTACTAACCGAAGCGGGAACAATATGCCTTATCAGCGCGTTATTGGGCAAAGGCATTTAAAATACCGCTATTTGTATTAATTTCAAATTATTTTTGACTGCCATAATAAAGCGCGTTTGGACAAAGAGGCATTAGTTGCATCGCTCTTTTTTACTATACTAAAAGTTGTTTCTGTCAGTTCCGCAATTACGCATCAACGGCTGAATCAATTAACATGAAATTTTCGCTACAGATAGTGCTAAACGAGGCGGGAACTATAGAACATAAAATGAGCGATCGGACAAAGGGGCATAAAATGACACGCCCTGTTAAATTTATTGCACCTCCTTTCTGCCTTTTTCGCAATCACACTTATTGATTTTGAAGAAATTTCCACCGCAGATAGTACTAACCGAGGCAGGAACTATAGGCCACAAAAGGGTGTGGTTTGACAAAGGGGAGTTAAATCCCACGCTCTTTTGTATTACATTGAAAGATATTTCTGCCTGTCCCATAATCATGCTTAAACGGCTTTACCGATTTTAATGGATTTTTCACCACATATAGTACTTCCGAAACGGGAATAATAAACCATAATAGAGCGTGTTAAGACCACGGGGCGTAAGTTGTCACGCCCCTTTGCACCACACTGAAAATTATTTTCAGTCTGTTCCGTAATTACGCTTAAGCGCCTAAACTGATTTTAACAAAATTTCAACACATATAGTACTTACACAGAAAAAAACGAGTTGTTATATTGACCCCCATATTTGTGAATACAATTAACTTTTTCACTGAAAGTGCTCCTATACGGAAATTTGTGATATCAACTAATGTTTGTAAATATTGATTGTTGAAAAAAAATTTACACAAGTGAGAGTGTTAAATTCGGCTGTGCCGAATCTTTGATACCCTCCAACATGTTAGAACATATAAAAAAATCCAGCAGTGTTTTTTGTTGGGGGCGGGCTCGATGGGGGTGGTGGGGGATACCTTCCCCATCGCGATAAATGTTAACCAATTTTTTTATTATGCTTTTTGCACTTTAGTAATACCATTTTCTCACTATTTTATTGATTTTTTTAAATCCACGCCCACAAAAGGGGGCGGGCAGAAAAAAAATAAATTTTGCAGCCCTCTGGGTCTAAGTTCAGGAGTTTAAACTCCTTCTGTCACAAAAAGGTTTCATTTGTTTAACAAAAATGGCACAAAAAAATTTAAAAATTGCGTTTTTTAAGAGGTTTTTTTAGTTTGTTAAGGGGGAACTTTTTCCCCCCTGACCCGATTTTGCCCATTTCCGAACTTAACCGGCCTATGAGGATTAGACATATTCTTGCCAATTTTCAGAAGTCTAGCTCTTTTATTTTGGACTGAATCGTGTTTTATACAGACGGACGGACGGACGGACATTCATAAAACGACTTAGAATCGATCATAGATCAATAATATATATACTTTATGGGGTCCCCGACCGATATTTTAATGCGTTACAAACGGAATGACAAAGTGAGTATACCCCCATACTGTGGTTGGAGGGTATAAGAAAATTGATAAACGAGTTTGTAATAGTTCTCTAAAATTATTATTTGTATTGACAAACGTACAAAATCTTAAATTTTTTTTCAACAAAGAAATTCAACAAACACAAACACAATTAGTTGATCTGACAAACGTAAAAAATCTTATTTTTTTTTTCAACAAAGAAATTCAACAAACACAAAAACTATTTGTTGACATGATAAATTTTTTTTGAAATAAAATTACTTGACTGAGTTTGTTAAAAACAAAATTGATGTTTTGTATTATAGTCTAACAGGCGGCCGTTTTTATTAAATGTTTGGTTGATATCATATTTGGTTAATTTACAATTGCTGTTTGTTGATTTAAATTTGACGATTTTATTTTCTGTGTACTAACCGAGGCGGCAACAGTTCCGCAATTACGCAAAAACGGCTGAGTCAATTTTTAATAACTGACTAACCGATGCGGGCCCATATCAGTGTGCGATCGAACAAAGTGACGTAAATTGCCACACATTTATAATATATTGAAAGATATTTCTGCCTATTCGGTTATCTTCGAGTACTAAACAAGGCGGGAATAATGGGTCATATCAGCGCGCGATCGGACAGAGGTGGTGTAAAGTAATGCGAAATGAAAATTTTCAACAGATGTAGTGCTAACCGAGGATGCAACCATAGGGCATTACAAACTGTTATTCATTATATAATATGTTTTTCAACCCGGGCAACGCCGGGTGCGAAACAGCTAGTAACCATATATGTTAAAAAAGTTTTTTTACAGTTTGAAATTGTTCTAAGATTTTTTACAGTTTAAAATATTTCTAAGCTTTTTTTACAGTTAAAAAATTTTACAAGTATTTTTACAGTTTGATAAACTACATCTTCTGGTTCGAAGCGTACACAAACTTTATTGTTGTATGTATCGTTGACCTGTGATGTATGTTATTTTAACCCAAAAAAGATTCACTATAACCCGATAAAATTTTATACAACTAGATATAATTGGATCTTATTGTATCCAATCACATATAATGTGATGCCATTGGATAGAGACAAATTTCGGACAAAATTGTATCAAACTATATACAAATGAATAAAATAAGATATTGATTAATCCAATTTAATGCAATTCTATCCACCATTTTTGGGATAAAATTATATCTAATTGTATTCGAGGACAGATCAAACGTTACATAATTTTATGTGACGCCATATTAAAATTTTTACTCGGGCTGTTTTAAACCCCGACGCTAAGCGAAATCGGAAACAATTGCTCAACCCATAAACCCAGTGAAAAGTCATAAGGCAGTATGCTAATAAAAAACTCATTCATATAATATTTTTTCAACCCGGGCAACGCCGGGTGCAAAACAGCTAGTAAAAAATAAAATACAATAAAAAACAAAAGTACAATAAACAAGTAAAAAAGTTAAATTCGGCCTTGCCGAATGTAGTGATACCCTCCACAATTTCAAAAAGATTATTGCAAAAAACTTTATTTAAAAGGAAATAATTAAAAAAAAAAAAAAAAATTGAAAAAAAAACTCCGCGAAAAAAAATTTTAGTAAAAAAAAAAATCCGTGATATTTTTCTTTTTTTGTTAAAAAATATGTTCGTACTTGTTTAAATACCATTTGGTGTTCAATTATGTTCACAGATGTCAACCAGAAGCCGAATTAAAGCATTTTGTATTTTTAGGTTATGTTGAATGTACCGAAATTTTTGAGGTGTGCTTACATTTTCGTTCATAACTTTTGAACCGCTAAACCGATATCGCTCAAATGCAATACCAAACTTCTCGGGAGAACTTCCAATAAATATGTTTCAGTCATCTCTGTGCAATATTTTGTCCGTGAGAGCATTTTCCGCAGACAGACATCGCTAGAATGTCTTAAAATAGATCGGTCCTAGACCGATATTTCGATGAGTTACAAACGGAATGACAAACTTATATATACCCTCTATCACTAAGTGGAGGGTATAAAAATAAAATACACATTCGCTGAAACAATTTTTTCATTTTGCATCTTTAAAACTTGAAAATTTGCATAAAAAATAATTTTTTTAACAATATCTATTAGTTTTCCAGCAAACTCCATTGTTTAAATAATTTTCCATATTTTTGTCGTGTTTTGCTTTGTTTTTTATTTTTAATACTTGTATTTTACAAAACTGTACAGAAAAAAAATACTTTTTTGGTTAAAATCTGGCAACGCCAAAAAATAAAATGAGAGAAAAAATTAGAGATGGGCGCGTGAGTGATTTTTGACTCACACTCACTCACGCTCACGACAGGAATTTTTGAATCACGCACACTCACTCACGAACATATTTTTATACCCTCCACTTAGTGATAGAGGTTATATATAAGTTTGTCATTCCGTTTGTAACTCATCGAAATATCGGTCTGGGACCCCATAAAGTATATATATTCATGATCCCCGATCGATTTTAAGACATTCTAGCCATGTCCGTCTGTCTGTGGAAATGGTGATCACGACCAAAATACTACACGGATATGACTGAAACTTAACATATTTATTGGAAGTTCTCCTGAGAAGTTTGGTATTGCATTTGAGCGATATCGGTTCAGCGGTTCAAAAGTTATGGACGAAAATGTAAGGACACCTCAAAAATTTTTGTACATTCAACATAACCTAAAAATACAAAATGCTTTAATTCGGCTTCTGGTTGACATATGTGAACATAATTGAACACCAAATGATATTTAAACAAGTACGAACATATTTTTGGACAAAAAAAGAAAAAAATCGCGGATTTTTTTTTACCGAAATTTTTTTTCGCGGAATTTTTTTTTTCAAAAATTTTTTTTTAAAAGTAATTTCCTTTTAAAAAAAGTTTTTTGGAAAAATCTTTTTGAAATTGTGGAGGGTATCACTACATTCGGCAAGGCCGAATTTAACTTTTTTACTTGTTTTTACTCACACTCACTCACGTGAGTAAGTTTAACACAACTCACACTCACGTGCACTCACACAAGCTTCACTCACACTCACGTTGACTCACACTCACTAAACTTTTATTTATACAATAAAAAACTCAAAAACTAAAATTTATAAAATTTTAAGCAAAATTTAAAGTTCACGCAAACTCACGCAATTAAATCGACTCACGTACACTCACTCACGCAAAAATCTTACTCACGCACACTCATTCACGCAATTTTTTTCCGCACTCACACTCACTTACAATCACGTGAGTAAAATCGAATTCAGTCACACTCACGCGTGAATTACGTGAATCACGCTCTAATCTGCTCATGTGCCCATCTCTAGAAAAAATGAGAGAGATAAAAAAACGATATGAAAAAAGAATAGAATCTATATCGGCGGAAAAACGCTTCGGAATTTTGTTTTCATACAAAGTGTATGGGGAGAGTTGCGGAAAACCGCTTCCCGCTCCAATTGTGATTATTCTCTTACCTCAAATTTTCACACAATTATTGTAACATCCAATGGCACAAAACCCTGCTGCGCACTCCTCGAAATTCAAATAAAAAAACATTACATACAAAAAAATCACCCTAATATATATGTATGTACATATAAAACAAAATTACATATCACGACAAACACATTTCTTGTTTTCTGAACGTTCTAATGTGCTGCTGATGCAAAACTCAGCATCGTCACCAGAATATAGTTGTTTTTTACGTCGTTTTGTTCAATTATTTGTGCGCGTTGTGCGTTAAGATGATTACTAGAAACAGCCACTAACCCCCTTTGACAAGAAAGAAGTTATGAACAAAAATTTCTGGTGTTTCATTATGCAACTATAAACATCGTCAGCTTAACTTTGTAATACACTCTCTTCAGATCACGTGTATTCAATTAAGCTCCATTACGCTTCAATTGTTGCAAACAATTACAGCCCTACGATTAATAAAACAATTTCGTTTCCGATACATGCGACTGAAGTATAACTATTTGCAGGGGCGTACGCCCCCACCCTTTGTTACTACCCTAATCGATTTCAAAACATTTTGCATTCACGAAATTTTCACGGAATGTTTTCCTTAAAAAAATAACATATAATAAACAAGTTAAATTCGGCCTTGCCGAATGTAGTGATACCCTCCACAATTTCTACACTGAGGGAAAAACGCATAGTTAAATCAAAAATTTTTATTTTTGATTTTAAAATTCTACATTATTTTCAAAAAATTTTATTATTTATACTGAAATATGTTGACTTAAAAATAAATATTTTTGTTTTAAAGTTGTTAACCTCTTAATTTAAAAATGAATAATCTTAAATTTATTATGCTGTCGTAAAAAATCGTTACAAATTTGAATTATTGTCAATTCAAATTTTCATTTTAAAAACAACATTGTTTCATTTTCAATTTGATGTTACACAATATAAATTTTAGTTGTGAATTGACATTTCGAAATCATATGTCAAATTTTAAGATGAAAACATTTTTAATTTGAACATATTCATTTTAAGAAAATGTATTGCGTCATTGCGTAATTTTTGCAAAAAAATGGACATTTTTGTTAAAAAATTAATAATTAAATTTCTAAGATATATGTGTGTAAAAAATGGAATTTGATAAAATATCTACAAGTAATGGTAAGTTATAAAGTTGAATATGTTTTTTTTTTTTGTGATCTAAAATGATGTTGTTTTTCTTTGGTTTAGAAGCTTCTTTTGTTTAAGGGCGTTGTCGTGGAAAAAATAATTGATCAGAATTATTAAATTAACTTTACAGTTCAATTCCCGGAGAGGAAAATAGTTAAGTTTATGGAGGTTACACAGTAAAAAGTTTTGGGTTAATTTTAATTCCTAGCTGGTGTGTATATATAACAATGCCAAAAATAATTTAATTTATTCCATAAAAAGTTTACTTTTAAAGAGATAAAAAGAGAGTGAGAGAATGGATTTTTAATTTATTTTTGGGTGTTATAATAAAACCAAAATATAGAAATAATTTTACACCTAAACAGGTGTTTTTTTGAACAACGCAGGACTTAAATTTCTCCAAAAATAAATAAAACAAATGTAAGGTTATGTTTTTTAATATTTTTGTGTATTGAATACAAATACAGACCAAATACATGAATAAAGTTAAAATCCAGAGGACTGTTGATTTGTCACCCAAACTCAGCACAACTCTGCATAAAATAAACTGCTACTGCTTCTATATTAAGAAATTATTCCTGGGGGTAGGCACCGTCGCACAGTGCTTCGTTCCCATATAACGAAGGGACAAAAATAGAAGGAGTTGTCACATATTTTTGAAATTTGGTACACGTGCATAAAACGTCTTAGTTAAGAAAAATATGAATTTCTGGAAAAATCGGTGCAAGGACACGCCTACCGCCCATGTGTCCTGAAATTGAAAAAATTAATTTTAGCTTCAATAATGCCCACAAAATTACAAAAAGTGGACAAGCTGATACACATTCAACTAGCAACTTGAGTATAAATTTTTATTTAAATCGGAGCAAGGATTCAAGGTCCTGCCATATATCCTTTTTCTTCAAAACGCTATAACACCTACGAAAATTGTCCGATCGTAAAAAAACTTTGTAAGCAAATTAATATTCCTTAGATATATATTAATACCAAATTTGGGCAAAATCGGATTAGTAGTGTGGAAAATATAAAAACATCCTTTTTTAAAAAATAAGTTATTTTATTATTTTTTATGTCGTCTAGAATAAGTCAAAGAAATGTATTAAATCAACTTCTGAGCTACATAATGTTTACACATGTCTTAAGTAAAATTTGATGGCGGTTCTTTTTTTAAAATACATTAACCCTCTATCTTCCATTTTTAGGGGTCATTTTGTCCTTTTTTTTACATATCCTCGTAGAACAACACTAAAACGTGCGTTTAAATAGTTAATATGTTCTACAAAAATGTTAAGCATCAAATTTTACTAGGGGTTGTCAAATGCCAAAAGATCGTGCGATATAATCAAAATGCTTAAAAAAGTAAAATTGTTAAATATCACATATTGCTAAATAGCGTTTACCAAATTAGATGGAAATAAGTCGAAAAATGTACTAAAAAACTACTGAGATAAAAAATATTTATACTTCTCTACAGTGAAATTTAATGGTGGTTCTTTTGTTAGAACATATTAACCCTCTATCTTCCATTTTAATGGGTCATTTTAGTCCTTATTTCAAATATTCTTATAAAATTCAATAAAACGAGCGTTTAAAGGTTAAAGCGTAATACTAAATTCCTTTTTTAATGTTTCTTATAATTTATAATTTTTCAGTAGAATACACTGTGCAACAAATTTGGGGTCACTTTCACGGAGTGTATCTTATATTGAACAAAACAAAAAATGAAAGTATGCCATTTGTAAACCAAAACCCATGAATTGTTTTGAAGTCTTGAAAATAAGGCGATTGGAATGATTAGAAAGATCTACTAAATGTTTGTAGAACATTTTAACACTTTAAACACGTTTAAGTGGTTTTCATAAGAATATTTTAAAAATGGACTGAAATGACTCCTGACAATGGGAGATAGAGGGTTAATATGTTCTAAGAAAAAAGAAACATCGAATTTACATCTATTAACAGTAAGCTTAGAAGTACATTTGTTACATTATTTTAAATTATTTCACACGATTTTGGTGAAATACAATTTAACAATTTAAAAAAAAAATTTTACTTTTTAAGCATTTTGCTTTTATCTCATGAACTTTTGGTCATTTACAACTAATAATAAAATTCTATGCAGAAAATTTTTGAATAACTTGTTAACCCTTTAATCGAAAGTGTAAGTGTTATTCTACGGGGGTATTTGGAAAAGGGACTAAAATGACCCCAAAAATGGGAGATAGAGGGTTAATATATTCTTAGAAAAGAACCGTCATCCAATTTTACCGAAGACGTCAATTAACCTCATTTACCACACAATTAAATTTAATATTTTTTTTTACTTATTCTGAATGACTTCTTCTGAGCGCCATTGAAAAAAAAATTAAAAACTTCAATGGGCCATAAAAAATACTCGAGCTAAATTTTCGAAATTCTTCAAGGGTTTTGGTCTACTAATAATATACTTTCATTTTGCTTTTTTACCCATTTAAAACATAAAATCGTGTTGCACAATGATATTAAATACTGTTAAATGCCTGAATTTTGAGTAAAAATCATGAATTTAGGCATTTAAAAAAATAGATTTTTTTTTAATTTGTGGTCAAAAGTGGGCCCTAATTTTTGAATACGCTTTTAGACAAGAGTATAAACTAAGAAAAAATCGACGAAAAAAGTATATAATTTTATATAATTTTTTTTTAAACTCCATCAAACTTTTGTAATTTTTGGATTTTTAACAGAAAAATATTGCTTTTCTGCGCAATAAAAAATATTTTTTTTGTAAATACTTATATGCAAAATTCTATATTTTAATTTAATTACAAATATATCAAAGTACTTGAAAACAAAATTTCGAAACATTTTATTAAAAAATGGATTTTTGAGAATTATTTTTGTGAAACAACTAAAACACATTTTCCTGTTAAGCCATTTTTGCATAAAATTCTCTGAGTTTAGCGCCCTCTCGTGGTGACAAAAGCAATCAGAAAAAATATTTTTGTTAATATTTATTTGAGATACCTTATTATCTTACAAAAAAACTGTATTTAAACACAATTTGAGACAATTTTTTTTTTTGATTTTTGTCCATGGGTCGAAGCATAGTGCGTCGTGATCTAAAAATTCCATCTCTCTGCCTTCTGCTTCAAGATTCAGCTGGTCTAAAAGTAAAGTTAACGAAAAATCAATTAAAACTATTGATAAACGTTTGTAGTCAATACTTACTTGATATTTATATTTCGGTCGGAGTAAAATTTTCACTTTCTGGATCACAAATTTTGATAATATAAAGATTTTACTACATTGCTAACCTCTTTTCTCACTTTCATTGAATGAATAAGCATTTTTTGTTCACTCAATATGACAGCTGTTTTCAATTCCTTGTTAAGTGTTTATCTTAAACTTGATGAAATACAATTTTTTGATGACGTTTGACGTTTATTTTTTAAAGTTTTTCAAGAGAGAAATTTAATTATTTTTTGGCATCAAAATAAAACTAAAAAAAATGGCATAAAGATAATCAAATTTTTAATCCCTATGTGGTTTAGATATACTAAACCCATTTCAGATTTAACTTTGAGTTTAATTCCAAAGTAGTTTAAAATGTGATCCGCTAGGTTTTAAATATAACCCAAAACTTTTTACTGTGTAAGTATAATAGTGAAATTTTTAAGTAATATAAATTTTTACCCCAGTCCATATAGTCTGATTATAGTTTATCATTTTACGAGGCAACATAGACTGGGTTTCACATACAAAACAAATCACAAATCTTATACTGCATTTTATTTGTTATAATTTTAAATAAATTGTTTAGTTTAAAAATAAAAAAAAATTGTTTTAATTAATAAAAAAATGGTATGGAACAACATAAAAATAAAATTATATCAACCTTAAATCAAAAATTTCTCAATCTTAAATTAAAAATGAAGCAACTTTGATTTTAAAACGTTTGTTTTTATTCGCCCATTTTAAAAATGGAAACAAACATTTTCAAATTAAGCAAAAACAAAGTTTGTTGACTTTTGTCACTGTTTTCTTTTTATTTTGAGATTGTTTCTGCTTGATTTGAAAATTTGTTTTTCTTAGTGTAAAAGATTATTGCAAAAACTTTATTTAAAAAAAAAAATACTTTTGAAAAAAAAAAAATTTTTGAAAAAATAATTTTCGCGAAAAAAAAAATTGTTAAAAAAAAAATCTGCGATTTTTTTCTTTTTTTGTCCAAAACTATGTTTGTAATTGTATAAATACTATTTGGTGTTTAATTATGTTCACATATGTCAACCAGCAGCCGAATTAAAGCATTTTGTATTTTTAGGTTATGTTGATTGTACTAAAATTTTTGAGGTGTCCTTACATTTTCGTTCATAACTTTTGAACCGCTGCACAGTGATTCGTTCCCATATATCGAGTGGGCAAAAATAGAATATTGGTCGCAGATTTCTGAAATTTGGTACACAAGCATTAAATTATCTAATCAAGAAAAAAACGAGTTTTTGGAAAAATCGGAGCAAGGACACGCCTACCCCCCATATACCCTGAAATTTAAATATGTGATTAAAACTACAAAAATGGTCAAAAAATTCCCAAACTTTGTCATTGTTACCAATTTTGATATAGTATTTTATGTGTAAATTTTTTTCTAGATTGAAGCAAGGACTCGTGTGGCTGCCATATATCCTTTTTCTTAAAAATATTGTAAATCGCTCAAAAATTACTCGATACCCTTGAAATTTTTTATAAAAAAAAATTTGAATAAGTGATGTCAATGTGTGTGACAAATTTCGCTGAAATCGGTTCTGTAAAACAAAAGTTATTTACATATCCTTTTTAAAAACTGCAATAAAGTGTTAATATAGTTTATTCACAAAAATAAAATAGAAAGAGTTGTCAACGATTTTCCAAATTTGGTACGCAAGCACAAAATTAACCCAGCAAAAAAAATTCGAAGTAGTTCAAAACGAAGTAGTTCTAAACTACATCAAAAGTAGAAATTAGTAAATATTTTTTGTTGCAAAAAAAGTAGTTTAAAATAACATCCAAATATGTCGATAAGAAGGAAAATAATATTGATAAGAACAAAAAAAAAACTAATTTAAAGGCAACAAGTTAATAATTGATAGGTTAGAGTTCCAAGAATAAAAATATTTTTTTTATTTTTGATGGACGTACCTTAATTTTTTAAGTTTAAATTTGGTGCAAACACATTTTCTTCTTATACCTTTTAACTACAGTATGGGGGAGGGGGGGGGACCAGAGGGAAAAAAGTTTCTCCTTAAAGAAGCGAACCAACCTCTAAAAAAATTCAATTTTTTAACGATTTTGTGTTTTTGTCAGCAAATGATTCAATTTTCTTTTGGATGACGTTTAAATCCCTGATCTTGAACCCAGGCGATTAGAAAAAGCACGAATATATAAAAATAGTTAAAATAATGATAAAACTGCATTTATTTATTTAGTGCGAAAAGCATAACAAATGTATCGCGAGGGAAAATGTGTCCCCCAAAAACCAATACCGAGAGCTTTCAGTAGATCAAAATGATAACATCGATCTGCGCTAGGTTAAAGCGTTTTAAAAGCAATGTAAAAAAGTGATTTTCAAATATGAAAAGTATTGGTGTATTGCAAAAAACTTTTCAAACAAATTTCGGAACTTAGAAAAACTCAAAAATGTTCCTCATTTTTTTCTAAATCATTTTCAATGAAGCTCGTAACTCAAAAACTCTAAACAAAAGTGTGTCTTGGACTTCGAACACTTTTTTAACAATCACACACTTTGTTCTTCAAGTAATACACAACGATTTTTAGTGATTTGAAACCATTTGATTTTTCGAACAATCATAAACTTAGATATACACTCAGAAAATTATGTAAGTTACTACATGTTAGTTGTTTGTATATTTTACAGTAATTAGTTGTTTTCAACTACAAAGTCAGTTGTTATACCCTACACCACACTGTGGTACAGGGTATAATGAGTTTGTGCTGATGTTTGTAACTACCCGAAATATTGGTCCTAGACCCACCTTTAAGTATACCGATCGACTCAGAATCACTTTTTGAGTCGATTTAGCGATGTCCGTCCGTCCGTCCGTCCGTCTGTCCGTCCGTCCGTCTGTCTGTCTGTCCATGTAAACGGTGTAAACACGATACAGGTCGCAATTTTTAATTAATTGACTTGAAATTTGAAACTTAAGTCTCTCTTGGCCCAAGGACGAAGCCTATTGAAATTGGAAAAAATCGGTCCATATTTAGACCCAGCCCCCATACAAAGGTCCTCTTTAGTTTTGGGTCAAATGACTCTAATAACCGTATTATAGAAGGTATCGCTTTGAAATTTGGATGGTAAACATGTTTTGTCTTCACATATCATCACTCCGAATTTCAAATAAATCGGACCAGTTCTTCTTGTAGCCCCCATACAAACCACCTTCCCGATTTTCACATAAATGTCTCAAATTTCATGAAAATAGAAAATATTTAATTAAAATTTTGTTTGTGTATGTTAAACGCGTACTTAAATAACCTTATCAAACCTGATAATCATCGGACCAGTTTTGGACTCAGGCCCCTTGTGAAAATTTCGCCCGATATTCAGTTAAAGCGGTTTATTGTCAACAAATAGGAGCCTATTTCACTCAAATTTGATTTGTGAGTGTTTTCTTCACTTAGTAAAGGTTTTACAACATATAGATCTAATCGATCCATGGGACCCATTTTCCGGGAAACCTTGATGTAGGGTATTATATGGTCGGTCTTGACCGACTATAATTTTCTTACTTGTTTTTGTATGAAAAATATCAAACAACTATTTCTGTTAGTTATTTAAAGTAGTTTTTTTGAATAACTAACAAAATAGTACTGTGATGTAGTAACAGTTATTTAAAGTAGTTAATTTTTTTTTTTATCTCTGAAAAATTTTCAGTTTTTTTCCAAAAAATAAACATAAATTTTGGTTTTTTTTTATTTTTCAAAATTTAAAAAAAAAAAAAAAAAAAAAAAAAAACTGAAAAAATTTGGTCTTCAAATTTTTTTTCTGAAAAATTTTTTGAAAAAAAAAAATTATTTATTGATTATTTTATTTTTACTAAATTTTAGTTGTTTTGACTACAAATGTAAGTAGTTTTTACTACATAAGTCAGTTGCTTTTTGTCAGTTAAAATAACTAACATTGTAAGTTGATTTAACTGAAAAAGTAGTTGACCCCAAAACAACTTACAAAGTAGTTATTTTAACTGACATTTTCAGTTGATTTTACTAACATAATTTTTTGAGTGTACTAGTAATTGAAATTGAAAAACGGTTTTCCAATACGATTGCGAAAATATATAATAGTCCCTATTAAATTAGGCCGACACGCATTTTTTTGACGATATTCCTTCCAGTTCGTGTTTTATCCGAAATTTTTTGAATGCCCATACTTTTGCATAAGGCTTTCTTACCGCCGAGTTATGTTATAGATTTCTATAACATATTTAAATTTCATACATACCATGGGATAAATATAAATGTTGTCCGATATTCACTTAAATCGTTCTAATGACATGAGTTCTTCTCGCTCCAATTTGGTTTTTGGTATTTTCTGTGATACAGTTACACTACTGAACATTTAAAAAAAGACTTGATGCGACTGGGACACAACCTTACACAGTTAATTGCAATTGTTTTAGTGATCACAAATCTGGTCTCCAAACTTTTCCATCACATCAGGTTTTTAATTATTTTTGCTAACTCATATCAAATGAACCCGATGTAATAGCGACCTAAAAATAAGTGGAGGGAATAGCTCAAACATTGCTCTTAAGGATGCTGAACTCATTTGGTTTTTCGCCTTAACCCTTAGGGCACCAATAATCTTTCAATGATGTCTTATTCTCCAGTATCGAAAAAAAGTTTTTTGGGGAAAAGACATTATTTAAATGTCTGCATGATGAGTTCTGCATCTTATAGAGTAAAGTTTAAGCTTTACCGTCGACTTATTTTTAAATCGCTAGCACATCGGGTTCATCCGATATAAGTTGACTAAAACTGCGAATTTTTTGAACCTTAACCTCAATTTTCTCAAAAACCTGATGTGATGGAAAAGTTTGGAGACAGGATTTTTGACCAGCAGAACAGTTGTAATCAAGTGTATAAGGTCGCGTCCCAGTCGCATTTTCCATGTATAGTAGTGTTATTAGAACATTGGCATCGTTAGCACCGCTTGCTAAATCTACTTCCTAAAGGGTTCTAAAAATACACTTTTTAACTAGTGCAAAAATGCTTTTAAATACTGATCTAAAATATGTAGTTTAACTATACACACAAAATCTTAAACTAAGACAACATTATGAGTACTACTTTATATGTACTTAAAAAATGTTAAAAATACTACATATTTTGCGCGACACCGCTATGTTAAATTCACTAGAGTTTCAGCAGAGTTAGAACTACTCCAGCAGCAGTTGAACTACTTTTTATTAACATTTTAGTATGTTCTTTTTTTGCTGGGAATTAGTAGAAAAAAAATAAAAATTCTGAGCAAATCGCGCGAAGGACATTATACCTGTCGTATATCCTAAAACTTAAAAGAGGAGTTTTAGCCAAAAAACTTGCTATAAAATTACTAAACTTAGTTATTGTCTTAGGAATTTAAATAACTATCGACGTACAACATTTGTATTTTAATCTGAGCAAGGACTCGCGTGGCTGCCATATATCATTTTTCTTTAAATCGCTGTAACTATTTTAAAAATGTTTCAATTGCTATAAAATTTTTAATGTAGATTAGATCAAATAAGTGTGCCAAATTTCGTTGAGTAGCTTGCGGTAACAAAAAAGCTGTTAATATATCCTTTATTTAAATATAGTAAAAAATATAAAAATACATAATAACTGCAAAAACAAAACATTCGCAACACTTATTTCCTATTGCATTACGAAAATAGATTTATCTATATATATAAAGTAGTTGCGTGACTGACTGATGACTGACATACTAATCACGCATCATCCCACAGCCCAAACCACTGAAGCTAAAGTCTGGAAATTTGGATTGTAGTTTCACCTCCTGGAATACATATCCGCTAAGGCTGGGTTTTTGGAAATGTTGATTTTAAGGGGTAAAAACGAAGGGTTGAAAAAGGGGAAAAAGCGAGTACTTTGGTACTTTTTATTTTTTCTAAAAAAAATTTAATTAATTTGAAATTTTAAATTTAACGGAAAAACATTCCCAAAAAAAGAACATTCTGGAAATTCGGATTCCTATGGGTTAAAAGGTGAAAAATTGTACTTTTTACATTTTTTGAAATTAAGGTCTTACAAAAATATTAAAATTTTCAATGGTGGTTCCAACAACGGAAAAAATTCTGAAAACGTACTTCTTCGAAATTCCGTTTCTTAGGGGGGTAAAAAACGAGTACTTTTGTACTTTTTATTTTTTCTGAAAAAAAATCCTATTAATTCGAAAATTGAAATGTAGGATCCTCTAACGGAAAGACATTCTCAAAAAAAGTACTTTCTGGAAATTCGGATTCCTAAGGGTAAAAAGGGGTAAAAAATTGTACTTTGGTACTTTTTATATTTTTTTAAATTAAAGTCCTACAAAAAAATTTAAATTTGCATTGTTGTTTCCAACAATGAAAAAAATTATGAAAAAGTACTTTTTCGAAATACGGATTCTAAGGGGGGTAAAAAGCGAGCACTTTGGTACTCTTTACTTTTTCTTAAAAAAAAAATCCTATTAATTTGAAAATTAGAATGTAGGATCCTCTTACGGAAAAACATTCCCAAAAAAAGTACTTTCTGGAAATTCGGACTCCTAAGGGTAAAAAGTTGTAAAAAAATTTATTTTGGTACTTTCTAAATTTTTTGAAATTAAGGTCCTACAAAAAAATTTTAAAATGTTAGTTCCAACAACGGGAAAAAATTTGAAAAAGTACATTTTCGAAATTCCGATTCTAAGGGGGGTAAAAAAGTGTATTTTGGTACTTATTGTAATTCCTGAAAAAATGGTCCTGGAAACTTTAAATTTAGATTTTTTTGTTTTTTAGCGCATGTAAGCGCATGTTCGGAACGGAATGAAAGCCACATGGGACCAATCGGAATGGAACAGGGAATCAAATGGAATAAAACAGGGAACGAAATGGGGACTTGAAATTTGGAATGGAGGTGCGCCTCCCGAAGTATAGATCCTTTAAGGCTGAGTTTTTGGAAAGGTTGATTCTAGGGAATAGGGATAAAAAGGTATTTTGGTACTTTTTGTATTTCCACAAACTACTGAAGCTAGAGACTTGAAATTTGAATATAGATGCACCTCCCAGAAAATAGGTCCACTAAGGCTTGGGTTTTGGAAATGTTTATTCTTTTTATAGTTCCACAAACCAATGAAGCTAGAGATTTGAAATTTGGAATGTGGCTGCATCTCCCGGAATATAGATCCACTAAGGCTGGGTTTTTTGAAATAATGATTCTATGGGGGTAAAACGGTTAAAAAAGGTATTTTGGTACTTTTTACATATATACTTAAATAATGGTTTAATTAGCTTGAAATTTGGAATGTAGGATCCAACAACAGAAAAAAACTATGAAAAATTTACTTTTTGCAAATTCCGATTCCGATCTAAGGGGATAAAAACGAGTACTATGGTACCTTTTATATTTTCTGAAATAATTATAATGGAAATTTGGAATGTAAGATTGTCTAGCGAAATAAAATATTCCCAAAAGAATAACTTTTGGAAATTCTGATTCCTAAGGAAATTAATTAAAAAAAGGGAATTATATATTCTTTAATAATGAGCATATTAACTTGAAATTTTGAATGTAGCATCATCTAACGGGAAAAAATCCCCCCAAAAATTACTTTTTGGTACTGTTTATATTTTCTTAAATAGAGGTCTTAAAAACTTAAAATTAGGAATGTAGGATCCAACAACAGAAAAGAAATCTGTAAAATGTACTTTTTTCGAAATTTCGATTCTAAGGGAGTAAAAACGAGCACTTTGGTACTTTTCATATTATTTCATATTATTTTAATGGTACTGGAAACTTGAGATTTGGAATGTAGCGAAAATGTCTAGCGAAAAAAAACGTTCCCAAAAGAATTTTTTTTTAAATTCTGATTCCTAAGGAGTTAAATGGGTACTTTTTAAATTGTCTGAAACAAAATAAGGGGCAAAATGATTCTTTTTAATTTAATGATCTAATCCCTTGAAACTCTTTTGTTCTTTAAGGGATACTATTCGAAAAGGAATGAACACCACATTGAACGAAATTGAATGGAGCAGGGAACCAAATGGAATAGAACAGGGTACGAAATGGAATGAAACTGGGAACAAATTAAAATGAAAATGTTTTCAAGTTTTTTTTTTTGTAATTTTTTTACAAAATTTTTTTTTTGTACTAAAATTTGTTTATCAATTAATTTTTCAGTAATTTTTTTGTTTCATTCATACATATTTGTTCATATTTTTACAAAATTTTTTCATTAAAATTTTGACTCGAAAGTTTTATATACTCAATTTTTTTTCTCAAATTAATAAATCAATCGTTTATTTTTGATAACATAAGACCGTCTTAAAGTTGCCGTAGTATTTATTATATAAGCTAATGTATTTGGTGTTTTATTATTAGTGTTGTGATCATCATAAGCACAGTTTTTGTAAAGGCTTAAGATTCCATAGCGAAAATTTCCAAAAATGGGTCATTTATTATCATTATAAAGTTTTTCTGTATTTACGGGCAACAAAATACTCTGCGCACGCTAGTTCAAAATAAGTTTTAAGTAAACTCGTTTAATATTTGCTTTATTCCTAAGTATATACCCGTTAATAACAAAAAATTTGAAAAAAAAAATTTTTTTTTTTGGGTACTTAAAATTTTTATTTTTTTTTTTTGGTTTTTTCAAAAACTTAGTTATTTTTATTATTTGATCGCAAAGAAAACAGTCCAGGATGTTAAAAAAATCAATAAAAAATAATTTCTAAGTACGAACTTTTTTTATGTATCTCAAAAAAATTTTGGTTTTGATTTGGGATACCAACGAAAATCAAATACTGGTTTTAAAGCAAAATGGCCCACTGTATTAATTATTGTTATTTAATTATTTACTATAAATTTATGGTATACAATACAATAAATCCCTTTATATAAAAAAACACTAAAATGTTTTTTCAACTTAAAAAAAAAACTTAGTTACTTTTATTTTTTGATCTTATAAAACATAGTTAAAGCTACAAAAAAAATTTTATTCACGAACTTTTTTTATGAAGGCCATTAAAATTTGGTGATTTTGGGGATTTTAGTAAAAGTCATAGATAACTTTTAAAGCTAAACGGCCCACGTACTGCATATTTTTATTCTGATTTTTTATTATATTTTTACAGCATACTATTTAATATATCAATGTGCAAAGAAAAAATACTTAATATTGGATTTTTTTTCTAATATTTTTTCCATTAATAATATAGCTTTTGAAAAAAATTAAATAAAGACACAAAAAAAACCTAACTTTTTTCCAACTTCAGACAAAAACTTAGTTATTTTTATTGTTTTGCATTATAAACCATAGTCCGAGCTATCGAAAAAGCGAAAAAAATAATTTTTTGACTCACGAACTTTTTTTATGCATTCCATCAAAATTTGTCAATTTTTGGGAATTCGGTAGAAAAAATATAGATTTCAGAGCAATACAAAAATGTATTTTAAGATTAATTCTAAAAAAATGCAAATACAACATTTAGCTAATATATTAAAGTAACTTTTTCAAAAAAAGTTCGTTGATTTCTTTAAAATTCGATTTTTCATAATTATTTTAGTAAACCTATAAAAATCAATTTTTAGGTTTTAACACAATAGCGTTGAATTTCCATACTTTAGCGCCCTCTTGTGGCAACATATGACTTCTTAAAAATCAGAAAAGTACATATTTCTTTTAGTTTACTATTAAACTGTAAAAATACAAAAAATCATTAACATTGAAGACATACTTTTTTTTTTGATTTTTGCCAATGAAACGAATCACTGTGCGCTGAACCGATATTGCTCAAATGCAATACCAAACTTCTCGGGAGAACTTCCAATATCTTAATATGGCGGTTTTTGTGTCAACTGACACAACTAATGTCTTCCGATCGGGATGAAATTTGCACCAAGGTTAGTCCTATTGGATAGTAGTTCAGACACAATTTTTCAGCGGTCAAGGACTCTCTGAGTTAGAGGGGGTCGAAATTTGAGATTTTGGCCAAAGAGGTGTTTATTCTCATCAATGTAACTTCTTACCTATTGTTGTTAGCAAAATGTGTCCCAAAGAGTTTAGTTAGCTATTTGTTCAGTCTTTCAAAAAAAAATTATAAAAAAAAAAAAAAAAAATTTTGATTTTTTTTCTTAAAAATCTAAAACTTTTTTGACTTTTTCCTCAAATTGGGCCCTTTTTTTTTTATTGATTCAAAAGAAAGCTAAGGTGATTTCCTTTAAGAGCTATGGGGTCGCTTAGTGGGATGCGAGTGGGATATCTATGAATTTTTTTTTTTTTAACTTTGGAACACAAAAAACGGTTCTTCAATTTGCACTATTAGGCATGGGATAGCTCACCAGTTTTCGAGTTCGATCCGGGACACCCTCTAATTTTGATAGGTTCAAAAAAGAAAACATAAGCCAAAAAATAAGGGCGGTGGGGAGGGGCCATATGGCTCCTCATCGGGGTCAAAATTGGGCTTAAAGAGGGTAAAATCCTCAAAAAGCCCCACAACTGCCCTAGAACTGCCCATGGAGGGGTGCAATGTGAGACCGACCTCTATTAATTTTCTGTCCCCAACATTTTTCTTGAATATACCTAACCTCTATTTCCACTTCCTAAGGGGGCTCCCATACAAATGACATTTTTATAAAATTTGCTCCTACCGCTCTAACTGTCAATAGGGTGCCCCTAGAGAAATAAAATGTATGACCGACCCCCAATATTTTTTCAACTCCAACATTTTCTCAGAATATACCTACCCTTTATTTTCAACTCTTAATAGGGGCCCCATACATTATTTTTATTTTTTTATTAGTTTTTAAAAATACATGTTTTTATAATGTATGGGAGCCCCTTAAGGAGTGGAGATAGGGTGTTATTATGTTCGGACAAAATGTTGGTAACTAAAAAATATTGGGGGTTGGTCGTAATTTTTGCCTCTCTAGGAGGCACGGTAGGGGCGGTAGGAGCTGGTTTAATAAAACAAATTTATAAAAAATAAAAGAAATGTATGGGGACCACCTTAAGGGTTATAGATACATTGTAGGTGTGTTTGCAAAAAATGTTGGAATTAATAAAATAATGGAGGTCGGTCATACATTTGGCTCCACTTGGGGCACTTTAGGGTAAGTTAGAATGGTAGGATCAAATTTTTTAAAAATGTTTTGTATGGGAGCCCCCTTAGGAAGTGGAAATAGGGGTAAGGTATGTACAAGAAAAATGTTGGGGCAGAAAATTATTGGAGGTTCTTCTCACATTGCACCCCTCCAGGGGCGTTTCTAGGGCAGTTTTGGGGCTTTTCTAGGGCAGTTTTGGGGCTTTTTAGAGGGTATCGCGGATCGAAATCGAAAACTGGTTAGCTATCCCACGCCTAATAGTGCAAATTGAAGAACAGTTTTTTGTGTTCCCAAGTTAAAAAAAAAAAAAATTTCGTAGATATCCCACTCGCACCCCACTAAGCGACCTCATAGCTCTTAAAGGAAATCACCTAAGCTTTCTTTTGAATCAAAAAAAAAAAAAAAAAAGA
Source organism: Pegoplata infirma (assembly GCA_963921195.1). NCBI lineage: Eukaryota > Metazoa > Arthropoda > Insecta > Diptera > Anthomyiidae > Pegoplata > Pegoplata infirma. The sequence continues at coordinate 16,138,049 of OY992541.1, forward strand.
CCCGGTAGATGGCGCTGGGGAGAAATTATTTACAAAATTCTTTTGTTTTTGTATTTATGGTACAATTTTGCTAAACTTACAAAATATATTTCTAAAACAGAAATACATTTCCTGATAAAAATTTTGAACCGGAAGATGGCGCTGGGGCTCAAGTTATAACAAACTTCTTAATTTTAGTCTAATTTCCTGGAATTTAAGATGGTATGTATTTTTCTTCATCATATTATTGTGAATGTATAAATGAACCCGATATGTGGCGTCAAGGTGATGCTATTTAGATGTTCATATTTTTGGAGACATTTTACTTAAACTCAAAATGTATTTTTCCTCAATTTCTTTTATGGGCATTCAAAAATAAAAAATTGTCAATATATTAAAAATTTTCTTAAAACAATTTGTAAAAGAATTTATGTTTCAATAAAAAATAATAATAATTCAAAATTCCGGAAAATCCTATTTGTTTTAAAATAATGCCGACCCGATCTAGAGGAGAAAACTTTGGAAGGTACACCCGAATCGCCCGAACCGAAAGAGATCAACGAGCAAATTCTACACATCAAAATTTACAACGAAATATCGAGCTTTCAAACTGAGTACGTGTAATTCGTGCTGCTCAAACACCTGAAGAACGATCTCAACATCTTGAGACCCGAAGAGTTATTGATAGACAACGCAATACTGATAATAATAGATTACCAAATCGCGAAAGAATGCGTACCGAGCTGCTTCGATCACCTCATTTAACCGTTTGGCTTTCGCTTACGAACCAGACATAAATTACAGTGCTCATGAGAAAATCGCTATTGGTGAAATGTCCAATGAATGTAATCACTGTCACGCACTCAAATTTAAATATGATTCACCCGAAATGTGCTTAACTCACCGCCAGAACCACTGAAAACATTGTTATTAGGTAGGGTTGCCATTTCCTTTTTGAGAAAAAGAGGACGTCAACCTCAAAAAAGGAGGACATTTGACCCAAAAAAGAGGACAATTTTTTTTATAAATTAATTTAAAGAAAATCAACAACGCGATACAACATACAAATAAAATGTGTTTTTATTACACTGAAAAAAATAACCTTCCTGATATTAATGAAACGGATTCGTTATTTTGTTTTCATTACTTAAATGAAGGAATTCATAAGCTGATTGAAATTTCATGCATGTTATGAACAAATTTTATGAAACTTGTTTCATTAGATTTCATAATTTCATTAAAAACAAGTAAGAAAATTATAGTCGGTCAAGACCGACCATATAATACCCTACACCAAGGTTTCCCGGAAAATGGGTCCCATGGATCGATTAGATCTATATGTTGTAAAACCTTTAATAAGTGAAGAAAACACTCACAAATCAAATTTGAGTGAAATAGGCTTCTATTTGTTGACAATAAACCGCTTTAACTGAATATCGGGCAAAATTTTCACAAGGGGCCTGAGTCCAAAACTGGTCCGATGATTATCAGGTTTGATAAGGTTATTTAAGTACGCGTTTAACATACATACAAAATTTTAATTAAATATTTTCTATTTTCATGAAATTTGAGACATTTATGTGAAAATCGGGAAGGTGGTTTGTATGGGGGCTACAAGAAGAACTGGTCCGATTTCTTTGAAATTCGGAATGATGATATGTGAAGACAAAACATGTTTACCATCCAAATTTCAAAGCGATACCTTCTACAATACGGTTATTAGAGTCATTTGAGCCAAAACTAAAAAGGACCTTTGTATGGGGGCTAGGTCTAAATATGGACCGATTTTTTCCAATTTCAATAGGCTTCGTTCTTGGGCCAAGAGAGACTTAAGTTTCAAATTTCAAGTCAATTGATTAAAAATTGCGACCTGTATCGTGTTTACACCGTTTACATGGACAGACAGACAGACAGACAGACGGACGGACGGACAGACGGACGGACGGACATCGCTAAATCGACTCAAAAAGTGATTCTGAGTCGATCGGTATACTTAAAGGCGGGTCTAGGACCAATATTTCGGGTAGTTACAAACATCAGCACAAACTCATTATACCCTGTACCACAGTGTGGTGTAGGGTATAAATATCATACGATTTTTTAGAACAAAATACAACTCTGCGTTGCGAATAAGAGAAAGAAAACAGAACAAAAACATACGACGTTTTATTACACCACGCGTGTTTAGTCTAATTGTAATTTTTACATGTGTGTTAACTTTTTTCTAATAAAATAAAATAATTTTATATTTTTTTGCTTTGTTATTGAAACTTGTGTGTGTGTTATGCTGGTTATATCTAATTGAAATTACAAGTGAAAAGTTCCGTATAGGTGTTTCTTTTGACTGTTTCTTATAGAATAAAATATAATTTGCAACAGAAAAATAGTTTTTTAAGTCATTAAAATTTTGTGATGAAATGTAGGGTAATTTGTGTTGTTCCATTGCTACGTTGTTGCTACGTTTTGGCAGCTCGTGTTTTTAAAGTCATCGCGTTTTTTGTCTTTTATAGTTTACCTTATATGGCAATTAAGACCAATTTAAGTTTGGAGTAAAATTTTGTTGTGTGTAAAAACTAGGTGAAAACCATAAAAAGTGTGCAAATTAAGGGTCATGTCACAGACTCAATTCCGTTCGGAAGTGGAAGGGTCATGTCACAGACTCAATTCCGTTCGGAAGTGGAATAAGTGGTTCATTCGTAAAATTCCTAAAAAAAAATTGATTTCATTCCTAAAAAAAAATTGTTTTACGAGTAACAACGTTTTTTCAAGTCCGATCGGAATTAAGTCTGTGACATGCCCCTAAATAAAATTTCAGTGTCGGTTACAGTGATGGTTACATGTGTCTTACCAAAATTGTTATTAAAGCAAATTTTCACTTATGGAGTGTGATACGTGCTGTTTTTAGGTAACTTGTTCCTAACTTGATTAGGGGCTTTCTATGGAAATTATGATAACTTTAACCAAAATGAATTTATCGTAATTCCCATATCAAAACCTTAATAAAGTTAGCAACTAGTTACTTGTAAAAAGCAATTATCATACGCTCATTACCAACTACTATTCCACATTTAATCAATGGATATTTTCATACTTTTCATGCGTTTCAAACAAGTTCTACGAATATTTTCATTACTTATATACAAGTTTTCATTGAAATGAACTTTAATGACACCAGTTTCATTAATCAAATGATACCTGTCTTCGGTTGAAAACGTGAGTCATTTTTCATTAAGGTTAAGTCAATTTTCATTAATTTCACGAAGCTATTTTTTTCAGTGTAGCAAACCAAGTTTTATTTCCACTTATAATTCAAAAATGTTCCATTATATTTTAAGAAAGATTGTTCTCAACTATATCCAATTATATTTCAATTATTCTCAATTATTTCGAATTATATTTAAAAAATTTCTATATATAATTCAAAAATTTTTAATTTTATAACAGAATTTTCTATTTGTATTGAAAAATTTTCTAAAAAAAAATCCATTTTCATTTTAAAATACCTTTTTTGTCCGGAGAAATCGAGTTGTAAAAGATATACGTGTTTTTGATCGCTCCTGGATTAAGCAAAATTATTACCTGTTACACCGCTCCTTTTGTTTGGAAAATTGTTTTAACGTTAAGTGCTTGCTGTATTTTGTATGCATGGGAGTTGGTTTTTGGTTTTATCCAGCATATAATTTATAAAAAGAATAAATAATTTCTAAATTTTTGTAATGTTATTGGAAAGTTTGTAGATCACAAATTCACTCAAATTGTAAACAATAACATCAGCTGGCCTGTTTTAGCAATATAGTGGTTTTTAAAAGTGCTGCCAAATCTGTGTGATTGATGTTGCCGTATTTTTTCTGAGTTTAAGTGATACCAATCCTTTTAAAGAGAAACCGTTTTATCGACATATTTTACAAACTGACGTAAACATTCAAGTCCATATTAAAAAAATGACGCCGACAAAATCAACAAATTTGTCGAAACTTGCCAAAACGAAAACATCAAGAAACATCCCCGGATATTAGTAATTCTAATCAAAATCTCGTCGGTAATGTTGAAGTAACGGATTAAATGAAAATGATGCAAGCATCTATTGAATCAGTAATGGAAGAAAAGCTTAAAAACGTATCAACAAAAATGGATATTGAAGAGATAAAGCAACATATTAATGATATTGATGGAAAATTTGATTTGAAGTTTGAGACCCTTAAACAGGAAAATTTGCCTTACGTGATGAAATAACTCAACTGAAAGAAGAAAGAGTTAAAGATCATTTGCAGATTAAACGTCTAGTTGAACAAAGCAAAAGAAAAAATTTTATTTTTCGAGGAATAGTGAAAAATGGCACTCCAAAAGAGTCGGTAGAATATGTTTGCGAAAACGCTCTGAAAGTGAATGATGTACATTAGGGTTATGACTTTTTTTTGCGACATCCTCCATTCACGGAATCGTGTAGGGCATGGAAAAATACTAAGAAATATGCTTATGATTTTTCCCGATCGTGAAAAAAGTTCACGCACCAATCGCATTGAAGTTTTATGTAAACAATTTTTTTTTTTTTTTTAAATTAATAAAAGTGATAACTAACTAAAATTTTTGTTGTTTTTTATTATAATCCTACATACAAATGTGTTTCATACCATTTTGTTACGAAAGTTTCGATAATTCGCGATATAAGTGATTTTTTTAGCGATTAAAATATTTTACATAATTTAAGTTTTTTTACTCCAAATAAAGTTTTTTTTTTTGCAATTTTCTTATTTAATCTTCATAATTTAATCGTTTTCTACGCATTTGGAATGAAAACTGGACCAATTCCAATCCCGATATTACTGCTTTTAATTTTTTCTCTGAAGTACAAAGTGTTTTGTTATTTTCTTAAAAATTTTAAATCAATCTTTTTAGTGAAAATAATATTTTACTAATTAGCTTGGAACAAACCATTAAAAACAGTCCGATAAAATTTTTTTTCGCAAATTAACCAATAAAAATCGCAAATTGGTCAATTTTCATGGTGGGAAATGATTTTGTATTATTGAAAGTTCTGTAAGAAAATTACAAAAATCATACTTATTTTGAGTTAATTTGCTTACACTTAAGTGACATTTTTTTTTTGCAGAAAAATGCAATAATAGCGCGAATTGGTCAAACTTTCATCTCCAAAATTGTGGGTAACGGTTTTGTAATCAGTGAACCACAAAAACTTGGTTATTAAGAGAAAAGTAAAACTTTAATAAAAAAAATAAAAAAATCGTAGATACAAAACTTCAATGCATTTGGTGCGTGAAGTTTTTTCACGATCGCGAAAAACTAAACTAACAGTTTTTAGTTATTTTCCATGCCCTACACGATTCCGAGGATGGAGGTTGCATATTTGCAAAAAATGCAAAAAGTACTAACCCTAATGTACATGTTGCAGCAGCAAGAGTTTTATTTTCGTCGGAAGAAAAATGGTGTGTTATAGCAGAAATGCAAACAGAAAAAATGGCCAATAATATCTTCCGAAATCTAAAAAACTTGGCTGGTTCAACTATAAAGATAGAAAAGATTTAACTGAAGAAAGACAACAGGACAGAAAAGTACTTATGCAGCTCAAAACCGATATTTTAGATGCCGATAAAACGCAAAGAGTCTTCGTAAAGAATGACTCGATTAGGATTGGTACCAATTGGATGTCGTGGAACAAAAACCGAGATACGTTAATATGTGGTAAGGAGGAAGCTGAAATTGTTTTAAAGAAGTTATATTCAGATAAAATTGATTCTGTAAGCTTAGATTATAATGTTTTATTAGATAGGGGCAATAACAACCAAAGAAGTTCAAAAAACTAAGAAAAAGCAATATATGTAAAAGTAAAACCTTTGTAGAAATTAGTCATTGTCTTAAATTTCTGTCTTACAACATAAATGGCCTAGGAAGTAAATTATTTTCCGTTGATTTCTTTAATTATTTAAACAAATTTTATATTATAGCATTGCTTGAAACTCATGTCTGTTTAGAAAACACAAACAAGTTTGATAAATACTTTGGCGATTTTGATCTCTGTTGGAAGCCTGCTACGCGAAATAATACTCGTGGACGTGGCATTGGTGGTTGTCTGATAGGTGTAAAAAAGGAGTTACGTAAAAAAGGCCTGAGATACTCTTTTCAAAATAAATTACAAATTGATTTTATAACGGTAAATATTAATTCATTACAATTTAACATAATTTCCTTATACATGAGAAGCGTCACCTGGTCGGAAGATTTAAGTATGCTGGACCTTCTTTTAAGAAACCACGACCTAATCAACCCAATTGTGATAGGGGATTTAAACGTGAGAATTGGAGAACTGCAAGCAAGTAGTGATGATTTATCTATGATGAGTTTTATGTCTAGTACTACAGAAAGAAAGTCAAAAGATAGCATTGTTAATGGAAAAGGGAAAGATTTTATTCAATTTTGCAACGAATATGGTTTACTGGGGGGTAATTGTGTAATTCGATTCGAAAGAAACTGTTCGAATTCGGAAAATTTTGATCCTTTGTAAAATATAATTCGCTATGAAAAAAATATTTTTTTGTTTATTTTTAGAATGAAAGCTTAAACATTAATATGCCAAAAGATTTTCGATCAGGTAAAATTTATTTTAGGTACTTTAAATTGAAAACAAAAATGTCGTTCGAATAGCTTCACTTTTCGAATCGAAATACACAATTACCCCCCTGATAACGAATGGCATGACTAAGGGCGATGAAAACGGAGAACTGACATTTGTTAGTACAGTTGGTGTTTCAGTTAATGACATACATATGTGCAGTTTCTCAAAATATTCTTAAATACATACATTCATTTGAAGTAGAAAAAAATACCTGGTCAGATCATCTCCCAATAGTTTTATCTTTGCAAGTAAATATCAACCATAGATGGGAATTTTTCATTACCATTGAAATTTAATTACCATTGGTTGATATCAATGGTAATGAAAAAAATTTCATTACCATTTAATGGTAATTAAATTTTTTTAATTGAAAAAATAATTACCAATTGTAATGAAATGCACCAATTGTTAAAAAAAACCAATTATAATTGGTTTCAAAACCATTTGTTTACACATTTTTGTCTTTTTAAAAAGTTATAAATTTAAACATCAAAGTATGTTTTTGTTTTAATATGAATAAAGACAAAAATCTAAACGCAAATAAAAAACTTCAAATATTGTGTTATACAAAAGGCAAACGTGCGTTTGGTTCATAAAATGTGAAAAATTTAAATACAAAATAACAAAAAACAACACACACAGAAAACAAATTTGCTAATTTCCAACTGAAATTCAGTTGTTGCAACACAAAATAGGTGGATGCATTTGAATTAAGGTTGAAACAACGAAATATCGGTAGTTACAACAACCTTTTGTTATTACAACTGTCTTTTAATTGAACCAAATATAAAATTCGTTAGCCAAATCAAACTATAGTGTCAGCAACCGAATTTTGAGTTAATACAACTGAAAAATTCAGTTGGAAATTTATTTTTCTCTGTGCAGATATTTTCAAATATTACCGATTTTGACAATATTGTGACGACTTTTACTAATGGTAATTATTTTTTTTAATTGATGCCATATCAATGGTAATTATTTTTTTTTTAATTTTCATTAGTAATTAAATTGCTAAGTAATTTAATTGGTTCAATTGATACAACTAATTGTAATGAAAAAAATTTCATTACCATTGGCATCAATTAAATGGTAATTAAACCATCAATTAATTGGTCCCATTAATTAATTAGTCCCATCTATGATATCAACAAACACAATGACACCTCAAACCTTCTCCCAAAGCTACGATGGAGAGATAATAAACGATTAGAATACCAAAATAAAGTTCAAGATATTTTAAATGTCGAAAAACAACAAAAAGAGTCAATCAAATTTGGGGATATAACAAATATTATAAAAGAGTCTTACCAAGCCACAATGAAGATAGAAAGTTTTAAGTTTACAAAAGAACAAAAATGGTTTAATATACAATGTTATAATGCCAGAAAATACTCATTTGACAGTTTAACCAAGTTTAGAGAAGAAGATAGTTTTGAAAACAAAAATAAATATTAAAAAGCAAATCGGCGTTACAAAGATATATGTAAAGAAGCAAAAGATAAATATTACCAACAACTGGATTTAAAAATTGAAAGAATAAAAGATAGTAAAGATTGGTGGAACGTTGCCAAAGAGATAAGAAACGAAGATTCAATTTTTAATATACCAATAGCAACTGATGAATTTAAGGCCTATTTCCGACATTTATTAAATCCACCACAAGTCTCAGCAGATATGCATTATGCTTATCAACACCAATCAGATGATTTTCTCGATAAACCAATAACTATAGAAGAGTTGAAAGAAGTATTAGAGAAGGCAAAACTGAACAAAGCACCTGGGGAGGATAGAGTACCTTATGAGTTCTTTAAAAATGCACCCGAAGAATTGTTAAAAGAAATGGTAAAATCATGCAATCTGTTACTGGATGGAGAAGAATTAGACAATAGATTTTTAAAGAGCATAATCTTACCAATTCACAAGAAAGGTGACAACACGATGCCAGAAAACTATCGTGGTATTTCGTTTATGAACTGCCTGCCGAAGATAATGATGGGACTTATCGCCGAACGATTATCATCATGGGCTGACCGGAACAAAATTATAAATGAATACCAAGCTGGATTCCGCAAAAACTATTCAACCTCAGACAATATTTACAATCTTGCATATATTGTACATCTTAATTTCAATGAGAATAAGAAAACGTATGTTTTTTTGTGGATTTCAAAGCTGCCTTTGACAAAGTTCCACGCAAATCATTAATATACAAGCTACATACTATGGGAGTTTCATCGAAAATAGTTAGGTTTATAGAATAAATTTACGAAGATACAAGATTTGCTGTGTAGACAGGGAGAGAAATGTCAGGCGATTTTGCAACAACATCTGGTGTAAAAAAAGGATGTCTACTGTCACCATTGCTATTTACATTCTACCTAAATGATCTGCACGAGTTTCTAGGTAATGGTGCAAATATTGGTGGCTTAAACATAAGGCTCTTGCTGTATGCGGATGACATAGTTATTTTAGCAGACCGAGTTAATATCTTACAGCAAATGATTTATAAATTAGAGGATTACTGCAAACTGTGGAACGTGGAGGTTAATCTAAGTAAATCTCAAATAATGGTATTTAGGAAAGGTGGAAAAATAGCTAAAAATGAAAAATGGATTTTTAATGGAAATACAATCAGTATAACCTCGGAGTATTGTTATTTGGGAATGATATTGACACCGAAGATGGTGTTTACAAAACATGTTGAAACAAGAAATCTGTCAGCAAAAAACAGTATCAAAGTCACTTGGAATAACTTTCTCAGAAAAGGTAATATATCTCTCAAATCTAAATGGAAATTATTTTTATCGGTATGTAGAGCTGTGCAAACATACGGAGCTCAAGTATGGGGCTACTCACATTTTGATCTTGTGGATAAGCTATCTACTTACTTTATCAAAAAGATCTTGAGAATGCCAAGCTTTACCCCAACATATATCCTTATGCTGGAAACAGGATTTGAAAATGGGCATCTATTCACGTTAGACTTGCATCTAAGATATGTAGCCAAAACTCTTTTTGAATATAACGAGGACAGATTACCACATCAGGTTTCAATACAGCTTATACAACGTCAAATATTTTGGGTAGATAAATTAAATGTAATAGGGTCAGAATTTGGTATTGCGTGGACACATAGTAATTTAAATAAAAGGCAATATTATCACAATAAAGTTAATCTACTACAGTCATTAAAAACAAAATACCATAACAACATAGAAACTCAAGTAAGTCAGACTAGCAGATTTTATAAAAAACTTGGACACAAACGCTGGCCAACGGTATATAACAGAAGGCAATACTCAAGAAACCATATCTTGGATATTAAAGGCTAGAAGTGATTTGATAGAGCTAAATGGAAATAGATTTCAAGCTAATGCATCAACTGTATGTTCTCTTTGTAATATGAATGAAACGGAAAATATATAACATTTTCTAGGTAGATGTCAAGCGTTAAGAGAATTCAGACCATAGCACAGTGCCACATTTGGCCAATCTAGCACGACAAAAATCAAAAAAAAAAGTTCCCCGATTTTCATGATATGATTGGATGTATTTTAGAACATTCCTAATAGCACGGAAATAATCATATAAGAACGATAATTCTGTTCGTTACTAACAGGTGGGTGCATAAAATTGCATCTTGTAAAATCCTTTAACTAGTGTACATTATTTCGCCTAAATTAAGTTGAGTTTAAACTGTTGTAACTTTTGAACAAAAAGAGATATTTATCCACTCTTTTTTGATAATTTTAAAGGATACTTAAATGCTTTAAGTCATATCTTTTCTTTTTTTAAAACAAATTTTTCTATTTTTTATTAAATTTTTAACAAAATACAAATTTTTGAAAAGAAAATTATATATTTATTTTTTTTTATGGAATAGAACTTTTGTGTTTGGTCCATATTGGTCCCCGGACTTTTTCAGATATATTGACCAATATCCATAGTACTTATTTCAACGGCTAACTTTTGCGACCGTCTGCGACGCCGACTACAGTGGGGCGATATGTAAACCTTGTTTTTACATATTTTTTAAACATATTTTAAAAAAGTGGGCGTGGCAGTCATCTGACCGCCCCCTTTTTTTGTGATATTATTTCTACAGTCATTGAGAGTATATATACCAAATTTAAAGAAATTATAACCAAAATTACAAATTTTAAAACAAGTGGGCGTGGCCCTTAACCGGCCTCCCACATTTTTCATAATGTTATTTCCGAAGTCAAAACGAACATTTATACCGAATTTCAAGTCAATATAAGTAAAATTGGATTTTTGTCGTCCTAGATTGGCCAAATGTGGCACTGTGCATAGGGGTGAAACGAACGAGTTTCTCACATATGTATGTATTAGTGGCAGCACGCGCATGTAACTTTTGACGTTTCATACAAAAGATAAACAAAAAACGAAAACACAGATGTAAAAGCTCACACGTACAGGCACACGTATTCTAGGCAGAGAAGCAAATTTAGTAGTATTTTGTATGCGTCCATATTGAAAGTACCAAAATAAGCACTCGTGTTGCATGTCTATATGGTCTGTGATTCAGACTTATGTTTTTCAAAAAGGTTTTACTTCAGGAAATTGAAATAGTAAATATTTTAAACGGATTTACTGTAGATTGGAAATCCATAGCTAATTATGTGAAAACTTGTATTCGATACAGAAAATTTTTATTAGATGAATTTAATTTTTAAGTAAATATCATGTATATCTTGCACGAGTAAATTTGTATATGTCGACTGACGACCATAGGTCAATGTCGTACTAATTTAATATTTTTTATTATATTTTTAAAATTTATGCTTAAATTTTTATGTATATTGCTTAAATAATTTTTAAATAAAAAATAATATTACTACTACTACTACTTATCTACATTCTTTTCAAAAAATTCCATTTGTTTATTAAAGATTTTGAAAAGGCATTTGGAAAGTTTTGAAATAAACATATAAATTTTTGAAATATATTTGCAGTTTTCTGTGAAGTATACAGAACCTTTAAAATATTATATTTTGAGTTTATTCTAGCTCGAGGTCATTATTTCCTTTAATAACACCGCTCAACACTCATTTTCCGGTTTGAATTCTGGTGATCAATTTTAGTAGACTTAGATCTCCTGATTCCAAATCTGTTCTCCAAATTTTTCCATCACGTCCAGATTTTTAGTTATTCATGGTTGAAAATGCGAAAAATGACGATTTTTGCATTATTTGAAAGCCTGCACAGCAGCCATTGAGTGGAATACAAATCTGGTATAAAGCGCAAAAGTATAATTTGTCTTTGGTCTCCAACATAGAAAACAATTTTTTTCTAATTATTGTGTTTGGTTGGGTTACAATTGCGTTTTAAAATGACTCTGTTAAAATTATAATTTTTGTAAAAAAGATAAGGTAGATAGATACTAGAGTGATTTTTGACTCACACTCACTCACGCTCACGACAGGAATTTTTGAATCACGCACACTCACTCACGAGCATATTTTTCCTACTCACACTCAATCACAATCACGTGAGTAAATTTAATAAAACTCACACTCACGTGCACTCACGCAAGCTTCACTCACACTCACGTTGACTCACACTCACGAAACACTTATTTATACAAAAACAAATTTCAGAAACTAAAATTTCAAAAATCATTCAAAATTTTCAGCAAAATTTAAAGTTCAGCGAAATTTTGCATTTTTTTTTTGTTTTTTTTCGGAACGAAATATGAAATTAAACCATATTTAACAATTTTTTGTTGCTTTTTTTTGTTTGAGTTGAGTTGAGGGTGGGTTGTACAAGCCTAAAAATAGGTAAATTTTTAGGCAAGTCCATGGCGCTCAGACTTAAAATAGTCCATTGTACCGTACCCAGAAAAGAAAGATTAAGTAAGGGTGATAAAAGGTTGAGAAGAAAAAGGAAGAAAAGTGCTTGCTCAGAATTTCTCAGTTGCTTTCACAAACTTGAGAAAATCAGACAAGGGAAGTCCATGGACCGTGTCCATAGACAGAATATCAGAACCCAATATCCGCAGTCTAGCCCTTGAGAACGCTGGACAACAACATACATAATGTTCAGTTGTGTCATCATCCTCAAGACAAACCACGCATAATGGGTCTGATAAGACACCTAATCTCGTCATATGACGAGCACAGGCATTGTGTCCCGTAATTAAGCCAGTAAGTCTGCGACAGTCTATTCTACTGAGACTGAGTAGATAGTTAGCCACTTTCTTGTCTGGCTTAATTACAAAACGTTTGGTATTCTTGCATGCCAACTCATTTGACCATCTTTCCATGAAAGTTGCTTTCATATGAAAGTTGATCCAACGCATCAGCCATGTCAAGCCAATACCAATTTGAGGTTCCGGATTGTAAGGAATTGTATCAGAGCCAAGATTTGCCAAAGAGTCAGCAATCTCGTTTCCCCGTATTCCCCTATGACCCGGAACCCACAGAAGACTGACGCTATTCCCACATGAGACCTCATTGAGTCTGCGTCTACATTCTTGGACAATTTTGGATGAAGTGACTGGAGATTCAAGTGCAATGAGCGCAGCCTGGCTGTCACTGCAAATACTGATTCTCCTATTACTCCATCTGTTCCCAATTATCCAGGTCGCTACGTCCAAAATAGCAAAAATTTCAGTCTGAAATACTGTAGCCATTTTTCCCATAGCAATATAGCATTTGGTCGCATCGTTTCCCCAGCCTTCCCTACTCGGAAATATTACAGTAAACTTCCTACCAAACTCGATGCAAGAGGTTGTATTGTCCAAAGGCATAGAAAACATCGGACAAAGTTCCGATAGCCTATTGAACAGACCACCATGTCCCACATTGTACTCCCCATGCCATGTTCCGCTTTTGCGGAGCCGGCACAAAGATTTCATGGCTTCTCCTTGAATATGTAAGTCCAAGGGAAGCATATCTAACATAGCGTCCAGAGCTGCGAATGGGGTGGTGCTCATGGCACCAGTAATTCCCAAGGCAGCCGCTCTTTGCAGTCCGTCTAGCTTGGATCGAATAGTTTTCACCATCGTTCTCGGCCACCAGACTACCGCCGCATACGTCACAATAGGTCTAATTACAGCTATGTACATCCAATGCACATTAGCAGGTCTTAGACCCCATGTCTTTCCAAAAGCACGCCGACACTGCCAGAAAATCCGAAGTGCCCGTGAAACTTTTTGTTCAACATGTTTTGTCCACATTAGTTTACTATCTAGGGTAACCCCTAAATACTTAACTTCTGTGGACAGTTGAAGAGTTATGCCCTTCAACGTAGGAAGCTGAAGACCCTTATGTTTGGTTCTTCGCGTGAACGACACGAGTGTTGTCTTATTTGGATTGACAGACAATCCATGTCGATTGCACCAGTTGTCCATCAAGTCAATAACGGTCTGCATTTTCTTGCATACCAAGTTAAGTGACTTTCCGGATACTAATGCGCACACATCGTCAGCGTATGCCTGTATGTGTACACCTAGAGCTTGTATTTACGCGTGTTGCTGACTATTTAGGGGGCATTCGATTAATGCTACTGACCTAATGAATTTCTCAACCATTCGCTCAAGACTTTTCAGTAGAAAAGATGATAAACTGATTGGTCTAAAACTTTTTGCCAAGGTGTAGTCCTCCTTCCCAGGTTTGGGAATAAAAACAACCTTGACATCGCACCAAGATGATGGAACATACCCATAAGCCAGGCTGGCTCTGAAGATATTTTTAAGTACCTTCACTAGGGTATCTCCACCACTCTTCAACATCATAGGATATATACCATCTGGTCCAGGGGATTTATAGTTATCAAAGGAAGATAAGGCGTACCTGATCGATTCCTCAGAAACTACCCTAGATGCTATATACCAGTTCCTACAAGTAGTATTACCAACAGGACTCTCAATAATATCTGTATTTATCGTTGTCACTTTGCATCCTGGAAAGTGAGTAGATAATAGAATATCATTGACCTCCTGTTGGTTGTTTGTGTAGGTACCATCTGGCTTTCTGAGGGAATCTAGCTTCGCTGAACTATCTTTTTGAAAGATTTTACAGAGCCTTGCTGTATCCCTCGTACCATTTACCTCCTCACAGAAAGTCCTATAAGACTCAAGTTTGGCTTCCCTCACTTTTTTCTTATATTCCTTTTGCATGAGGTGGTAATTGTTCCAGTCAGCATCCTTTCGAGATTTTAAGGCTCTATTCAGAAGCTTTCTTGAACTTTTTCTCAGCTTACCAAGTTCCACGTTCCACCAAGGGACTGAGTTACCTGGTCTGCTTTTCCTTAAAGGACAAACAGTCTCATAGCAGTCAGTTAAAGTTTTACCCAATTTCTCAGACTCCACTTCAACCGACCCTATACAACTAGGTATTGGGATGGGACGTAATCTTTGATGAAGTAGTTCCTCAAATCTTTTCCAATCCGCTTTTCGAGGGTTTCGGCCCTGTGGGATTGTAGGTTTATCAATCCCAAGCCTAAACTCGATGTAGCGGTGGTCCGACAAGGATACCACATCAAGAACACGCCAATCCCTTATCATTGTACTCGCCTTACTGTTAGATAAGGTAAGATCAATGACCTGTTGTCTTCGTTGAGTGACAAACGTTGGAGAATTCCCAACATTTTGAATCACCAGATTTGAAGACAAGATGAAGTCCAACAATTTGTTACCTCTAGAGTTGCACTTTGTGCTACCCCAGATGATATGCTGAGAATTGGCCTCCGCGTATCGTATGACTCTAATTAACTCCTCAGAAGGCGGGGGATAAATAGAATCATAGGGCAGATAGGCAGATACAACAATAGTCTCTACCACTTTACCCTCTATACGAAATCGCACACTAATTGCAACGACGTCTTGGCAACAAAATTGCCACAACACCGAGCTCTCGATTGTCCTAGGGACAACCATACAGGCCCGTGGCCGCAGTGATCTTGTGTCATACAAGATTGATCCCCATCTAATCATACTTAAACCACAAACTCGTCCTTTGACTGCCCATGGTTCTTGTATTAAGATTATTTGTGGATCTCTATGCAACTTAGCATAACTACTGCATAGAAGAGCAGAAGCCGCTTTGCTGTGTTGCAAGTTTATTTGGGTGAAAGAAATGTCGATCTTCGCTGTCATGTGAGACATTGAAAAACATTTATATTACCCCTAATCCTTATCATTGCCACGGATACGGAAATAAATCCGTCCGAGGTTTGTAATGCACGATTTTGCAATTTTCGTAATCCAGTCTCAAAAAGTTTTTTTTTGCCCGTAAACAACTTGTAAAAAATTTTATTAAGCTTCCCGAATTATTTTAAATTCTAAAGAAATAGAACTTTAGGTTGCTTAAATAATAATTGTAACAAGCTCGCGGTAATTTACATAAAATATATGGAAAGTTTACGTGCATAGTTTACAAGCTTTATTAAAGATCAATTTACGATACATTTTAAGGTTTGCGTCCTGGATGTAAGCTCGTAAATAGAGAGTAATATAACAATATTGTACTCTCTAAACTAACAACTTTTGGAAGCAACTTAATGTTAGTTTCAATAAGCTACAAGCGATGTTTGATGAAAGCTTGGTTTTTTTCCATTAGCAACGAACAAAATAATTTTATTGTAGGTTTCATGTCATATTGCACTTTCTTTTAAAATTCTTTTGGATTTAGACTTTAAAGTGTTCAATTATAAATTGTTTAAGTAACAACATATAAAATTACGTGAAACATTACAAAAAGTGTACAGTTACAACAAAAGTTATAAAATTTATTCGTGGTATTATAACTTAAGACCGTATTAAATTTAAAAATTTATAAACGACAAATAAACCTATTTGGAATTTTATTTTTTCGAATTTCGGAATATTATTTGGTTTCCCTCGGGTCCAACGAAAAGTATTCGAAATTAAATCGAATATTCATATAATCAAGGTAAAAGTGTACATGTGCCTAAAATGGATTTTTTTTTATATAACCTAATTTTTATTAGACCTAGATTTACGTGACAAGTAGAAAAAGGAGTGACTCGGTAGTGTGGGTTGCCTAAACACAGTCATTCCCCTTGGCCCCACTGCGTCACCGGGAATGACGTAACATTTTTTGTGAAAGCCAACATCGCAACGTGCTGGTTACGTAATAACTACCAGAAAGTCATCATTGTACCAAAATTTCGAAATAAAATTGCAAATCCCTAATAAATATTTTGGATCCAGCAAAAACCATAAAAGGAACGACGAATTGATCAGTATCCATCCATAAATATCATTAAAATCCATCCAAAGCAACAACAACAAATCCTAACTGTAGTAACTTTCGATAAGTATATGACATTTAAGAAAATTGGGAGAGATATTGATAATTTCGGTCGCCGACTTGAGAAGTGATTTATAAAAACGTGTCGTTGTTTTTTTTTTCAGTTAGTTTTCTATTCGGTTATATTTTTAATTTTTTTATTATCGCTTATTTTTTTATTTTAATATTGTAATTTTTTTTTGTTTTTTTTCTCGATATCGTAAATTTTTTTCCTCAATATCATAAATTTTAGTTTGGATTTCGTAAATTTATAATTGCGATATCGTAAATTTTTCAATATGGTAAATTTAATTATCCATTTCGTAAATTAAAATTTCAATGTCGAAAATTTTTTTTAATTCCGATATCGTAGATTTTTAAATATTGTAAGTGTAAATACCAATATCGTAAATTTTCAGATTTAGTAAATTTAATTATCAATATCGTAAAATTCTAACCTCAATATCGTGAATTACAATGAAAACCTAATGACAAGTAAAAACTCCGTTTAAACTCACATTCATGTTACGGTAGTTTAACTTTAATTAAAGGTTAAACAATAAATTTTAAACGTTGGTTAAAATTCGTTATCTTAAGTTAACCTTCTGTTAACTAAACGGAATCAAATGTAATTTTGTTTACTTATAATTGTCGTGATAATTATCGCTAATGAACGTAATTTAAGTCAAAACGGAAAATGAATTAAATTTAATCAATATTAAATAAATTAGTTTTAGGTTAGTTTTAGTATGGTAGGGTATCGTTTTAAGTCGGGATTTACTTATAAATCATAATAATTATTAATACCGAATTTGTTTTTTTTTTATTGTTTTTATAAATATTACACGCAAAATCTCTCTTATGCACAAAACCAATTTTTACTAATTTGCTTTAACACCCTCCACTAAATGCAGCTCTCACCAGCAACATGTTCATGGAAGCTTCCATGATCATAGCAACACAATAACAAACAAAACAATAATTGGTGAGTGTAACAAACAACAAATACGATATCTGTTGATAATTGTAGTGTTAATATTTGTTTTGCTGTTAAACTCTACCATAAAGAAAAAATAATCTTAATTAAAGTTTAGCAACATCGTGTTTTATATAAAGATTATGAACGAAACATTCAGATACATGTTGCTATCCAAATGTTTCTAACGTTGTGTTTTTGTTGATAGTGGGCAAATTGTATTTTTTCTTCATGGCAGAGTTCCCCAAACAGTTTTAAAGGAGATTTTAGTTAGAGAGTATTTTTATTTTCTTAGAAATTTCTTTTAAAATTAAATTCATTTCAAATCCACTTTAAATAATACGCGGTTATAAAAGACTTAAATAGTATAATATTTAAAATTTAATGAAATCCGCGTACTTTTATGATACCCATTTTTTTATTACTCCGAATATTATACTCATAGTAAAGGTAACTATTTTCATTTTCAATGAAAGTGTTCTATAGGGTAAGCCAGTTAAGTTTTTAAGTGAATTTAAGAAAATAATCATTTAAGAATCATGTGAATAAAAATTGCTTAATATGAAATTGTAAATTAAATTGTTTTCTTAAAGGTGTTGTGAAAACAGGGTAGATTGTCCGTGTTAGGGGTCTCACCATCAGAAAAGCCGATAAGACCATGGTAGGGTTGGGTTTAGAGGCAAGGAGCTTTATTTCCATCTGCAAGTTCCTCTTGGTAAACGCTTGACTAATAGCTTTAAAGTTTTTTTCTTTCATCATTTGACCATTAGGGGCTATATTTGATTTTGGTAATGGTCAGACCTAGGACCTGTAAATTTAGAATCTTTATCAATTATTAATAAACGGGAGTCTACAAAATTTTATGTAACTCGGCATGTGAGGTGACTTAGGCTGAATAGGACCCGAACCCCCCACCCGGCTGTTTGCTAGCTAATTAATTGCTCCCTGTCCTCCTTCAGTGCTAAACAAACGTTTTCCTTTTTCTTTTCATCTTTTTAACCCCTCATGTAGCAAAACATGTCTTTTTTGGCCGTGTTCATTACATAAATGGCGCCCAACGTGGGGCTGAAAGAACTTCAGTTTTGATGGGCTTTCGCTCCGAATTAGCTTGTTATTCATATCGTAGAGTTCATTTTGTACAGGCGGGTATAAAATTCTCTGGTAAAGAGAGTCATGTTTCTAGATTGCTTGTAGAACTTTTCTAGGAAATCAGGTATCTGATGGTTTCGGGTAACCTGTCCGTTAAGCCCTCTACAAGTTATCTCAGCGCATGATAATTTTTGCCAGAGACATTTTTTTCACTGTCTAGGAAAGTTTTAAAGTTTTCCAAATACAGGAACCAAGTAGGGGAATAATTGTTAGGCCTTTTATGGAAATCAGTTATCTGATGGTTTCGGATAGACTGTCCGATTAGCTACCTAGCGATCCTTTCCTCTATTGGGAAATGTATCTGAAAAAGTTTAAACTTACCGATGGAGTGAATCCGAATTCCTTGTTTAGGGAAATAGGTTTCACTTTAAAATAAACCATATTTTTTTATTCTTCTATTAGTTATTTTTTGTTTACCATACTAACCTGTTTACCAATCAACAATTTTTTTTGTTTGTTTTTTGAATTACGAAAAAAACATTTTAAGACTAATTTTTGAGGATCGTTACTAACTGGTCTAATCGCGATTCCGATTAAGAATTTCAGTTACATAAAATTTTGTTACGATACCTTTGAATTTCTTTTAAGATATAATTTTAAATAAAAAAAAAATTTGTTTTTCAATTAATTATAATTTCGTTTAAATATGGAATTTACAAGGGATAATTTTGCGATATCCAAGGATAATAAAGTTTGCGAGTTATGTGATAAGCAAATATTTTGTGAAACCGATGAAAATTTAGTAATGGCGTCTTGGAGTCATATTTTTCACAAAACTTGTATTGAGTCCTTAAAGACTCCGAAGTCAAATTGTCCTTTATGTAGACGTTCATTCGTTATATGCGGAGTAAGAAAGGTGGATGCATCAAATAATACTTGCATTAATTTGGTAGAAAATCTCGATGTTTCCATAAGTAGCGATGAAACTGCTAAAGCTCCTACTTTGCAAATTCTTTCTGATACCGAAAGTATTGAGTTACCAGAACCAGAAAGTCATTTGTGCAAACCACAAAATTCTGGTGAGGTAGATTATGCAAAAATAAATCAGATGATTGAGAACCACTGTACTCAACTGTTACAAAAATTAAGAAAAGATATTTCTGAACGGCTAGAAACATTGTCAGTCACAGCTGGTTCAAGTACTACCACACAGAAACCGAAAAGATCTACGCTTAGGCTAAGAAAGTATTACAAGGAGAGAAAAGCTAAAGCTATCGAAAACGCTAAAGACAATCTGTTACAAGCTGAAGTTGAGACAAAATTATAACTTACCGTTTATGATAAAGAACAGAAATCAAACTAGTTATTCAGAACGCGCTTGACTAAAATTACAGTTAGATTGTGAGATTCTTGTTTTAAGAATTTGTGGTGCGGTATGAATATAAATAATCTCCAAAAATGTTTACAAAAAAAGAGAGAGTTTATTTAAGTGTAACCAGTTAAACATTGTTGGTTCAAACTTTTGGTGCAAGTTTTTGAAGTTTAAACTTCGATTAGAATATTTAAGTTCAACGAATAAAGGTTGACAGTCAATAAATCTCAATATATTTTAGTCCTTGATAAAGATTTAATCCGATTCAAATGCAATAAAAGCTTATTATTGCTTTTCAAGCAAATTTGTTTTCCAATGTCTCTTCAGAAAGAATTTTACAGAATTATACTAAATTTACTATTTATTTTAAAATTTTGCGTTTATATAATATTGATTATAATATGTATTTTTTTTTGTTCTAAAATAAAATACTGTTGTGACGACAAGTTTGCTCGCAAACTTGTGTCACAGACAGTGTCCGTATACTTATTGTACACAGTGTACAAATACCCTAACAGAACCCAACAGTAGAAATATTTTTATAACAAACAAGTAGCAACAACACACACACTGTGTGGTTTTGATATAGCAGACACACAAGCAACAGAACCCAACAGTAGAAATATTTTGTAACAAACAAGTAGCAACAACATACAGTGGGCTTTTGTTTTTTGTAATAAACAAGTAAACAAGTAGCAACAAAATATAAGGACTTGTTTTCAATATTGACCGTTAGATAAATAAAACAACACACAGGAGTAATATTTTGTTGGTAGTTTCTATGAGCTTGGATTTGTATAAAAGACGCGTGGTTTTAACAAACAGCTCTCATTCTTTTATCAGCGATTCGGTCTGTAAGTAATAAAATTATTATAAGGTAGACACTTCATTTGGTGGTTAGCGAACACCTTATGAAGTTAGAATTATTATAAACAGTAGTGAACTTTCACTGGTGGTTATCGAGCACCAGGGAAAGACGTAGGAACACAAGTAAAGTTAAGTATATGCTTCGACTGGTGGTTAGCGAGCACCAGGCCGAAGCTAGGGTAATGGTAGGATAATCCTCCGACGGTGGTTAGCGAGCACCCGAGGACACTAGTGGATCATCAGTAGCGAGTAGTACACTTCAGCCGGTGGTTACCGAACACTGGATGAAGTTAACCATAATTTAGATTTTTAACGAGCATTCCCGAAGGTGGTTGGCGATCACCGGAGGGAATTAGATTAAGTCGTAGTATAGAAACTATTCCGCCCGGTGGTTACCGAGCACCGGATGGAATAATCTTACCTTTTCAGGAATTAAGCATCCACTTCGGCTGGTGGTTACCGATCACCAGGCGAAGATTAGAAAATAGACGAACCAAGGAACACTTTACCGGGTGGTTAGCGAACACCCGTGGAAGTCAGATTCCGAGGAACGTGTGGTGAATGGTAGAGTGGAATTCGTTCTTTTCAGCTTATAGGTTCGGCGGATAATTAAACGAGCAATTACCGAAGGTGTTCCGAGCGTCAGGACAAACGAGTTTCACCAGGTCTAACATCCGAGACAAAATTGTGGCGTAAGAGTGTGCGGTAAACGTCGGCCAGTGATCACGGGTCGGATGTACGAGGGTTCACGAGTGGTTACCGAACACGAGTGGACCACTGGACAGACGATTCGTGAAGGCAACTGGGTTGGAAACTGCTAGTGGTTTCCTAGCACGAACAGTGGACAACCCAGCATAAAATCCGAAGCACGAGCGAGGGGACCCGACCAAGTTCGAGAGGGAAACGAGGGACACGAGTGTCATCCCAAAGTGGAAACTTCCTCAGGAAAATACCCGGAACAGGAAAACGGTCACAGGGAGCCAAACACGAAGATTGCCGAAGTGGAGCCGAAGAGGAACGATCAATTAATATTATACATTTTGAATGAAATTTTATATTAATGTTTTAAATAAACCGAGATTGTGAAGTATTGAAACAAAAAGTTCACGTGTTCATTATTTCTTGTAGCGAAACCTGGACAAAGGCTGAGTATTTACCCTAGCGAAAACAAGTCGTTACACTGTAAAGATTTTTTTTTAAATTTTAACGATTCCTGTTGCAAATGGATTACGTTTATCATTACAAATTTTCCATTGTAAATTGATTTTCAAAGGAAACCGTTCGATCAAGCGCTTGATTTTGTGAAAGTTTAGAACGACATTCATCGATTTCAGAATGGTTAGCGCAAACGTGTAATTGTAATGAAAAAGTTTTCTGGGGGATAAGATACTGTTGATAAAATTTTAACGTAAAATCTCATTTCGACATAAGCCCAATCTGAAGTGCATTCAAAAATTTTCTGCAAGCTGGAAATTAAACGAATTTCAGAAATATCCAAAATTCAGATAATACTCTGAAAATTCATGGAAGTTAACGTTCTATAAAGATTTTCTTTAAGGTAAAAGAATCAGATCATAATAGTACCACTTTTGGGAATGTTTAACCTTCTAATTCGGTTGTACGTAAAATTTATTATTAATATTGGCCAGGCATACTGTATTAAAAATTACTTAAAAAGTGGTCGTCCAAGTTGTCCAAGTTGTGTCTGTTAGTAAAACTAATTTGCTTAAAAGAAAACTTTTTGGTAAAATTACTTATTGGAAATGTTTAAGTTAGCATAACAACACTTTGTAATTAACCTTTGTCAAACTTGAATGTTTTGTTAAATTTAGTTTTATTTTTTAAAGTTTAACTAAAAACGGTTATTTAAATCGAGTTTAATCGACATGATAAATCCGTACCCCAAGAAAAAATAGTGCAATCATGCTCTCTCAAATTTCAGAACTATCGGTGATGATATCGTTGAGACAAAAATGTACAACATTAATGTTGTAGTAAAACAAGTCATTCATCAGGTCTTCGAAAAGGTCATTTTAAATAAATTAATATTTATATTTTAACGATGAAATACTGTTCATAAATTTCAAAACATTTATTTAAGGACTAGAAAACCTTGGAATTCCAAAATATCGTAACAATTATTTTAAGGCCAATCACAGTTTAACTTAATAGTGACTCCTTTTACAGCATCAAAAGGTATTATAACCAACCTAACTTTTTCTCCAGAATAAGTTTCTTGACAAGTTTTAAAACAATAATATGTACGAATTTTCAAAACGAAATAAAAATATTTTTTTCGGCATAAATGACTTGAGTTCACACTACACTACTAATGCTTAAAAATATTTGAAATTTTTCCAATTTGTGTCTTGGAAAATAGAACGATTTCGTTTGAGTTTCCAAACTTGTTTATAATTTAGTTGTTTTCTAAGATTTCTAAGGCTTAAAAAGCATTTAAATTGGTTAATGTGTGCACTGAACATTTAAGTCGTTTTTTGCAGACTGAAATGATTTTGAAAGAAAATTGTTTTCATTTGCGTCACTAAAATATTACCTTTACAAATCTACCATGTTACATCATGAGATCATATTTTTCTACAAAAACTTGTTAGAAAAATCGCGCTTTCTCCTCCTAATACTTCTATCCATAAGATAAGTATTATGCGGTTTTGTAATGCACGATTTTGCAATTTTCGTAATCCAGTCTCAAAAAGTTTTTTTTTTGCCCGTAAACAACTTGTAAAAAATTTTATTAAGCTTCCCGAATTATTTTAAATTCTAAAGAAATAGAACTTTAGGTTGCTTAAATAATAATTGTAACAAGCTCGCGGTAATTTACATAAAATATATGGAAAGTTTATTAAAGATCAATTTACGATACATTTTAAGGTTTGCGTCCTGGATGTAAGCTCGTAAATAGAGAGTAATATAACAATATTGTACTCTGAAGTTTTTATTTATTTCGGTTTGAGTCCATATTAATTATTTCTGAGAAATAATTATTTTTGTTGTACTATGAGAAAATCTGAAAAAATTAATTGACAACACAGGCTTAGTGGAGATGTCGACAGCTTTCGGAAGAAGCCACCCTTCCTTCGTCAGCACTCTTCGATTGTCACTGTAGGTGTGTAAGATTAAGATCAGCTATTTAAACGTACATTAAGGTGAAAAAGCGAACGGGAATTATATCACATTTCATTACCCACATGTTACGTTTAGCACGAACTTAATGAATCTATTTTTAACTTTTTCCAACACAGTTGTAATTTCTTACACTGTAGTAGATTTTCTCAGAGTTGCAACCCTTAGTAGGACTTTTCAAGTCTTGAAAAATGTCCGTTAGGTTTGAATTTATATTTCGTATTTCTAATTCTTAGAAATATTACTAAATTGCATTGTACCTTATGAGTTGAGTTTTAATTCTGTTTTATATATTGTTGGACTTTATACTGTACTCTCTAAACTAACAACTTTTGGAAGCAACTTAATGTTAGTTTCAATAAGCTACAAGCGATGTTTGATGAAAGCTTGGTTTTTTTCCATTAGCAACGAACAAAATAATTTTATTGTAGGTTTCATGTCATATTGCACTTTCTTTTAAAATTCTTTTGGATTTAGACTTTAAAGTGTTCAATTATAAATTGTTTAAGTAACAACATATAAAATTACGTGAAACAATACAAAAAGTGTACAGTTACAACAAAAGTTATAAAATTTATTCGTGGTATTATAACTTAAGACCGTATTAAATTTAAAAATTTATAAACGACAAATAAACCTATTTGGAATTTTATTTTTTCGAATTTCGGAATATTCGTGTCTGTCATGACTTTCACATCCACGTGAAAGTGAAACACTTCCGAATATTTTGGTGTCCTGGGTTTCACTTCCGAATTTTTTTTTCGTTTTACTTTCGTGTGCAAAAAGCTAACTGAAAGTAATTAGAATGGACTTTTTCCCCTATAAATACTAACTTAAAAATAAAAAACCCATGTTTAATTTATAATTTGATATATATTCTTTTTATTTTCATTAAAAAATCAACATTTTGTTAAGACTAAATATATGTAAAAATTATTTTAAAAACACTCCATAATTTATCGAAATTTTGTTCGGAAGTTGTGCAAAAACAACAACAAAAGTATACAAATTAAAAAAATCACATATTTCAATAACTACACGTTTCCCGGCTGAGAAATACTTTCAAAAGAAAGAGCACAAAATTTTATATTTTTTAATGCACAACACTTTTAGTTTAACTCACTTAAAATACTTAAAAATTGTAAAAATAAATTAATTATAAAATTTTACAAAATTCAACATGGCGTTGTTTATCTTCGAAAAATTTTCGATAAATGGTGATGCCAATCCATGGTGTTGCCAGTTATTATTACTATTGAAAAGTACTACATTTTACAACTGGGGTTTATTACCATATGTTCATAGAATTATCAAGATGCGAAACATTGTCGAGTTTAAGGTACATAAGAGAAATTTATTCAACTCATATCATATATATATTATTTAATGAGAAATTCAATGATAAATTGGTGTTAAATATATATTTTTGTTTAAAAATTGTGCAAAACTTTTTTATTTATTTATTTTATTTAATTTTATTTATTTTTAAACAAAAGCCCGTGTTTCGCATCTAGCATATCTTAGTAAAATTTTTCGAACATATAATTAAGAAATATGTGATTTGGAAACACCAAATCTTTTTTTATGTGATTCGAAAATTTTCGCTCTAATTGAAAACGTTCTGAAGTCATGACAGACACGATTATTTGGTTTCCCTCGGGTCCAACGAAAATTATTCGAAATTAAATCGAATATTCATATAATCAAGGTAAAAGTGTACATGTGCCTAAAATGGATTTTTTTTTATATAACCTAATTTTTATTAGACCTAGATTTACGTGACAAGTAGAAAAAGGAGTGACTCGGTAGTGTGGGTTGCCTAAACACAGTCATTCCCCTTGGCCCCACTGCGTCACCGGGAATGACGTAACATTTTTTGTGAAAGCCAACATCGCAACGTGCTGGTTACGTAATAACTACCAGAAAGTCATCATTGTACCAAAATTTCGAAATAAAATTGCAAATCCCTAATAAATATTTTGGATCCAGCAAAAACCATAAAAGGAACGACGAATTGATCAGTATCCATCCATAAATATCATCAAAATCCATCCAAAGCAACAACAACAAATCCTAACTGTAGTAACTTTCGATAAGTATATGACATTTAAGAAAAATTGGGAGAGATATTGATAATTTCGGTCGCCGACTTGAGAAGTGATTTATAAAAACGTGTCGTTGTTTTTTTTTCAGTTAGTTTTCTATTCGGTTATATTTTTAATTTTTTTATTATCGCTTATTTTTTTATTTTAATATTGTAATTTTTTTTTGTTTTTTTTCTCGATATCGTAAATTTTTTTCCTCAATATCATAAATTTTAGTTTGGATTTCGTAAATTTATAATTGCGATATCGTAAATTTTTCAATATGGTAAATTTAATTATCCATTTCGTAAATTAAAATTTCAATGTCGAAAATTTTTTTTAATTCCGATATCGTAGATTTTTAAATATTGTAAGTGTAAATACCAATATCGTAAATTTTCAGATTTAGTAAATTTAATTATCAATATCGTAAAATTCTAACCTCAATATCGTGAATTACAATGAAAACCTAATGACAAGTAAAAACTCCGTTTAAACTCACATTCATGTTACGGTAGTTTAACTTTAATTAAAGGTTAAACAATAAATTTTAAACGTTGGTTAAAATTCGTTATCTTAAGTTAACCTTCTGTTAACTAAACGGAATCAAATGTAATTTTGTTTACTTATAATTGTCGTGATAATTATCGCTAATGAACGTAATTTAAGTCAAAACGGAAAATGAATTAAATTTAATCAATATTAAATAAATTAGTTTTAGGTTAGTTTTAGTATGGTAGGGTATCGTTTTAAGTCGGGATTTACTTATAAATCATAATAATTGTTGTTTTTTTATTTTTAGTACCAAAAGGTACATAAAAATAAAATGTATTTATTCGGCCTTTATATATGTATATATATTCGATTCGAGTGTTGGTAGGATAAGTCGTACTAAACTTTGTGTTAAATGTTGTTTTTTTGTTTTTAGTACCAAAAGGTACATAAAAATAAAATGTATTTATTCGGCCTTTATATATGTATATATATTCGATTAGAGTTTTATTCTAGTTCGAGGCCCAAAAATATTTCTATTTATGATATTGTCATAATAGAGTATTTTTAATTTATTGCTTTAAAAAAGTTACTATCTCATAGTATGTCTGTACTGATCAGTTTCATCCCCCACCCCTTTTTTAAAGCAATAAATTAAAAATACTCTATTATGACAATATCATAAATAGAAATATTTTTGGGCCTCGAACTAGAATAAAACTCTAATCGAATATATATACATATATAAAGGCCGAATAAATACATTTTATTTTTATGTACCTTTTGGTACTAAAAATAAAAAAACAACATTTAACACAAAGTTTAGTACGACTTATCCTACCAACACTATTGTTTGGTTAGGCACTGTTGTTATTGTAAAATAACAGCAACACATATATTAATAGTTACCGACGGTGATTTAATATATACAATTTTTGCTTTAAAAGAGTTATTTTTGTTGGAAAACAGATTTCGGACCTTCATAATAGTACTTCTCATATAACTTGGGAAATATATCAAATATTATGTCTGGTTTGATGTTTGATTGACCAACGATGATTCTCTAAAGTCTGCTGAAGATTCCTTTAGTGGGGATGAAACTGATCAGTACAGACATACTATGAGATAGTAACTTTTTTAAAGCAATAAATTAAAAATACTCTATTATGACAATATCATAAATAGAAATATTTTTGGGCCTCGAACTAGAATAAAACTCTAATCGAATATATAATCATAATAATTATTAATACCGAATTTGTTTTTTTTTATTGTTTTTATAAATATTACACGCAAAATCTCTCTTATGCACAAAACCAATTTTTACTAATTTGCTTTAACACCCTCCACTAAATGCAGCTCTCACCAGCAACATGTTCATCGAAGCTTCCATGATCATAGCAACACAATAACAAACAAAACAATAATTGGTGAGTGTAACAAACAACAAATACGATATCTGTTGATAATTGTAGTGTTAATATTTGTTTTGCTGTTAAACTCTACCATAAAGAAAAAATAATCTTAATTAAAGTTTAGCAACATCGTGTTTTAAATAAAGATTATGAACGAAACATTCAGATACATGTTGCTATCCAAATGTTTCTAACGTTGTGTTTTTGTTGATAGTGGGCAAATTGTATTTTTTCTTCATGGCAGAGTTCCCCAAACAGTTTTAAAGGAGATTTTAGTTAGAGAGTATTTTTTTTTTCTTAGAAATTTCTTTTAAAATTAAATTCATTTCAAATCCACTTTAAATAATACGCGGTTATAAAAGACTTAAATAGTATAATATTTAAAATTTAATGAAATCCGCGTACTTTTATGATACCCATTTTTTTATTACTCCGAATATTATACTCATAGTAAAGGTAACTATTTTCATTTTCAATGAAAGTGTTCTATAGGGTAAGCCAGTTAAGTTTTTAAGTGAATTTAAGAAAATAATCATTTAAGAATCATGTGAATAAAAATTGCTTAATATGAAATTGTAAATTAAATTGTTTTCTTAAAGGTGTTGTGAAAACAGGGTAGATTGTCCGTGTTAGGGGTCTCACCATCAGAAAAGCCGATAAGACCATGGTAGGGTTGGGTTTAGAGGCAAGGAGCTTCATTTCCATCTGCAAGTTCCTCTTGGTAAACGCTTGACTAATAGCTTTAAAGTTTGATGAAAATTTGACCATTAGGGGCTATATTTGATTTTGGTAATGGTCAGACCTAGGACCTGTAAATTTAGAATCTTTATCAATTATTAATAAACGGGAGTCTACAAAATTTTATGTAACTCGGCATGTGAGGTGACTTAGGCTGAATAGGACCCGAACCCCCCACCCGGCTGTTTGCTAGCTAATTAATGGCTCCCTGTCCTCCTTCAGTGCTAAACAAACGTTTTCCTTTTTCTTTTCATCTTTTTAACCCCTCATGTACATGTCTTTTTTGGCCGTGTTCATTACAGGTTAAGATAAGGACGCATTCCGAATAATTAATATTGTAGACGTGATGGAAAAATTTGGAGCACAGATTTGGAATCAGCGAGTCAAAATCTTTAAAAATTTTGTATCAAACTTCAAACCGGAGTCAAAAACCTTCGATTTGTTGAGCGGTGTAATTAAAGCGAGTATGATATTCCCATAGAATTATTTTCCAAAAAATAATTTTTCTGTTTTAAATTTATTAATAATAATAAAATAATAAATATTATTATTATTAATAAATTATTAATAATAATACTACTAAAATAATAAATAAAATAATAAATATTCAACTCTACATTCATTCTTAGTAAGATCATGATCGTCATATAACCAACACGATCGCGATCTTACTAAGAGATTGTACAATTTGCTTCTTCTAATTATCAATGAATGAAGATTTGAATATGTGTTAATAATTTGTATTCGCCTTTTGCTCTCAAAAAGTTGACATTTATTACTTTTAAGCTAAAATACAGTCAATAATTCAAAAGTTTAGAAGCAATAAAAAAGTTATGGGGAAAAGTTCAAAAAGTAGGACAACCCCGGACACTTTCTAAAAAAGAGGACGATGTCCGGGGAAAAGAGGATGGATGGCAACCCTATTATTAGGTGAAAGTGCGGATTCCAAAATTTTTCTAGAAAAGACCAGAAAATTTAATTCATGCTTTCAAATTACTTCTTTTGGGGCAAAAATTATTACAAACACTGATGCTCAAGGTCGCAATTTCGATTCAACTTTTAAAATACAAGGACAAGTACACCATAAGATTGGTGGTTTATATCCATTACCAAATGACCATCCCAAATTTTTGCAAATTATTTTTTGGGTGATGAAGAAGAACAAGTGAGTTTAATATGCCGCTACAATCATATTGAACGAATCCAAGAACGATCTATCGTAGCACCCTTGGAAACATTTCTGGTCATGTCTTTTTTATTTAAATAAACGATATTTAAAATATAACAGAAAGAGCTTCACTTCATCTTGATTATCGTCGCTGCGCCTAAAAATGGAGTAATGTGTTTTAGGGCAAGTGTTCAGGAGAGCAAAAAAACTGTTTATTTTCGTCCCTTCGCGATATTTTTTTAAAGTTTGTTCTATAAAAAATTCTTGTACCGATATGCTATCCATATACTACAAAAAAAGTATGAAACATTTAACGGTTTTCCAGTGGTGCAGGAATTTTCAAAAAACATACACATAACTCCTTTTTTAAGTACTTTTTGGAACAAAATTTAAATAAAATGAAATATTTTTAACACATAACTCCTTTTGTTTATGAGACCATTCTTATTGTTAATATCTTTTCGAGAGGGACAAAGACCAAATAAAGTTTGTTGGTGGTTTAAAGCGACATTAGTTAGACAAGGTCCTTGAAATTTTGATATTAAACAGCGAACAACAGATTTTTCGCAAAACTGGTGATGATTTTTTGTTTTTTCTTGTAACTATTAAAGATATTCGACATAAATTGACATATGTGAAAGATTCTGTACTTTAGATACTAAAATTTTCCGCCGTCAAATGATTTAATGGCTTTCACAAGGCTTGATTATCCGCCATTTATGATTTAGATAACAGCATAAAAATATTCAAATATTTTCCGAAAAATCTTGACAAATTCATTCAAAATAATTGGATGATATGTGTGAACCTCATATTACCAAAATAGTGGTCCATTTTGTGACGTTCTGTTAGGTTTTTTATCAAAAAAAGTTATGTGTAGCTTAACACATAACTCCTTTTCAGACCATTTTTAGTATGACGAACACATTCATAGCTACATTTACTAACTTTTGAACCAATCAAGATATCAAAAAACGGTTAAGTGAGTAAATGTATGACCAATATGGGATCATAAAGATGTAATAAAAAAAAATAAAAAACTACACATGACTCCATTTTTAGGCGCAGCGACGTTATGTTGCACTGCTACTTATCGTACTTAAGATAAATTTATAAAAAAAAAAAATAATTGGAGACAAAATCAAAATATTTCAGGACAAAACAACGTTTGCCGGGTCAGCTAGTATATCTATCTATATAAATAAAAATCAATTGTCGTTCGTTGGTAAATGCATCAGTTGAGAACGGCTGGACCGATTTGAACAATTTTTTTTTTGAAATGTTCGTCACAGTCCAACTTAGGTTTTTATTGGCCACACCCACTTTTACGCCCACTTTTTTCGATTTATCTAAAATCGGGAAACGGCTGCACCGATTAGGGTAATTTTTCATTTAAATGTTCTAATAATCCAATTTATGTTTTTACTGAAAGAAAAATCGACCATACCCACTTTTACGCCCTCTTTTCAATTTATCTAAAATCTGAGAATTGCTTGACCGATTTGAAAACATTTTTTTATACGCATTTTCATCACATTAGCACTTTGGTTTTTACGAAAAAAAAAATTGATCACTCCCACTTTTGCTAATTTTTGTTGAAAATGTTCGTCATAATTCTACTAAGGTTTTTATGGGTAGTAGAATTTCCCACGCCCACTTTTTTCTATGTATCGAAAGATCTAAGACGGCTAGACCGATTTGGTTATAGTCCGCAAAAGATTTTTAAGGAAAGAAAAATTGTCCAAGCCTACTTTCACGCTCACTTTTCCCGATATATATCATGGAATGGGTGGATCAATTTGTCTAATTTTTTTTAATGTTCGTCATAGTCCAGCAAAGATTTTTCGGAAAGAACAATTTTCCACTTCTATTTCCACTTTTGAATGGATGGACCGAGTTGGTTAAATTTAAGTAAGGTTTTTACGGTAAGAAAAGTTGTCCACGCACTCCTTTTTTTCGATATATGTATATAAAATTTACTCCATAGAAAAATAAAATATAGAATAATAAAATATAAATAAAAATCAAATGTAGTTCGTTGGTAATCGCATCACTTGAGAACTGACCGATTTGGATAATATTTTTCTTTAAATGATCGTCTTACTTTTTTTTTAATGTTTTTCTTTGGGATTTTTCGGAAAACAAATTAATCACGCCCACTTTTACGCCTCCTTTTTTCGATATATCTGAAATCGGAGAACGGTTGGATCGATTTGACTAAACTTTTTTTAAATGTAGGCCAACTTAGGTTAAACGGAAATAAATTTTTTTGACGCCCACTTTTATTTCGATATATCGAAAATACTAGAACGGCAGGGACGATTTGTCTATTAGTAGTAGTTGTTGACTCTCGTGATAGTACAACTAAGATTTTAACGGAAAGATAAATTGTCCACTCCCACATCAAAGAAAGACTGGCCTGAATCGATAAATTTTTTCTTTAATGATCATTATATTCCAAGTAAGTATTATGAAATAGTTATTGGCCTCCCCCACTTCAAAGCCCACATTTTTCAATATCCTTAAAATTATCAAAACTTGTAAACGCCTGGACCGATGTGGCTAATTGTTTTAAATGTTAGTAATGTTCCATATAATTGTTTGGAATGAAAAATTGTCCTCTGCCACTTTTTTTCGATATATGTATCTAAAATTCGTTTTTACTCTAATTCGACCTATTAAAAAAAATATTTCTTAATAGATTCTGCTTAAACTTGGTACAAATGATTTTAAATCCTTGGGGATTTTTACCATATGTACAATTAAAACTAACCACTAAAATTTTAACGCCCACTTTTGTCTAAATATGTTGACTGCTAATGACCGGACCGATTTTGTTAATTATAATTTTAATTTACGGAAATTTAAATGAGAAAAGTGTCCCGGAAAAATGGAAAATTCGGGAAAATTATAAAGGTTTGTTTGAACTCAAGACAATAGCTCACGATAAGAACGAGCGTAATTTATTTTTGTGTTGTTCGTAATGATATGAAATAAGTTTCGAATTTGTACAGTACGCAAAGTCGAAGACATGGTTATTTTTTTAGTTCCTAAAATATAATTTGAAAATGATTATCTGCCTAATCGGGTCTTTAAAACCACTCCTACAATTTTTTCTAAGCCAAGAAATTCATTACCTTTTTTGCAGGGCTATATATTTGAAGCGAGACGAAATATAACAATGATCTTATATTTGGGCCAGCAACGCGGACCGGGCCAGCTAGTGTTTAATAACAGTCACCTCTGTTTTGTATTTTGGACGTGATAACATTTTCCACAGACAGACAGACGGACATCGCTAGAATGTGTTAGAATCGATCGGGCATCACGAATCTATATATATAAAAGAGTGTGGTGACTGACTGACTGATTGGCAATAATCATCGCCCAGCCCAAACCGCTGAAGCTAGAGACTTGAAATTTGGAATGTAGGTTCGGCTCCCGACAAAACCACCCACTAAGAAGGGATTTTTGGAAATTCCGATTCTAAGGGGGGCAAAAGGGGGAAAATAGGGCCCTTTGGGGGATTTTGTATCTATTGAACTAATAGTCCTAGAAACTTGAACTCTAGGATCCTCTCGCGGAAATAAAATTTCGAAAAAAATATTTTTGGAAAATTCTGTCTCCGAGGGGGGAAAAAGGGGAAAATAGGGCAAATTGGTACATTTTTTATATTCTAAACAAATAGTCCCAGAAACTTGAAATTGGAAGTCTAGGACCCTCTCGCGGAAATAACATTTTGGAAAAAGTAATATTTTGAAAATTCCGTTTCTAAGGTGGGGGGAGGGGGAAAATAGGGCAAGTTGGTACATTTTGTATCTTCTGAACTAATGGTCCTACAATCTTGATATTTTGAATATAGGGAACTCTCGCGGAAATAACATTTTGAAAAAAGTACTTTTTTGAAAATTCCGGTTTTAAGGGGGACAAAAAGGGGGAAAATAGGGCAATTTGGTGAATTTTGAACTACTGGTCCTAGAAACTAGATATTTGAACTATAGTATCCTCTGGGGGAAAAAAAAATTTTTTACTAAAATTTTTTCACTCAAAATTTTTTTTCACTCAAAAATTTTTTTTAAAAAAAATTTTTTTTTTTACAAATTTTTTTTCACTCAAAATTTTTTTTACTCCAAAATTTTTTTTTTTTTAAATTTTTTTTTTATAAATTTTTTTTCACTCAAAATTTTTTTTCACTCAAAATTTTTTTTCACTCAAAATTTTTTTTTACTCAAAATTTTTTTTCACTCAATTTTTTTTTACTCAAAATTTTTTTTAACTCAAAATTTTTTTTTTACAATTTTTTTTTCACTCAAATTTTTTTTTACTCAAAAAATTTTTTTTTTTACAATTTTTTTCTACTCAAAATTTTTTTTTACTCAAAATTTTTTTTACTCAATTTTTTTTACTAAAAGTTTTTTTTACTCAATTGTATTTTATTCTTCAGTTTTTTTACTCAATTTTTTTTTACTTAAATTTTTTACTTGGAAGGTGTTTTCACCCACATTTTTTTTACTCAATTTTTTTTACTCAAAATATTTTTCGCTTAATTTTTTGACTCAAATTTTTTACTAAATTTTTTTTTCTCATTTATTTTTTAATTTTCACTTAAATTTAGTGGGAAATAGGACAATTTTAAACATTCGATCTTCTGAACTAATGGCCCCAGTAACCTAAAATTTGGACTATAGGATCCTCTCGCGGAAATAATTCTCTAAAGAAAGTATTTAAAAAAATAAAAATAAGAAGGGGAAATGGGGAAAAAAGGGCAATTTGGTACATGTTCTATCTTCTGACCTAATGGTCCTAGAAACTTAAAGTTTGGACTATAAGATCCTCTAACGGAAAAAACAATCTGAAACAAAGTCTTTTTTTAATTCTGATTCTATCGGGTTGAAAGGGGGAAAGTAGGATAATTTGGTACATTTTGTATCTTCTGAACTAATGGTCCTAGAAACTTAAAAATTTGGACTATATGATACTCTCGCGGAAATTATGTTCTGAAGAAAGTATTTTTTGAAAATTTTTCATTCAAATTTGGGGTTGAAATAGGACGATTTTGAACATTTTCTATATTGTGAACTAATGGTCCCAGAAACCTGAAATTTGGACTATAGGATCCTCTCGCGGAAATAATATTCTGGAGAAAGTACTTTTTTAAAAAGGCAATTCTAAGAAGGGGAAAAATTGGGCAATTTGGTACATTTTCTTTT
Organism: Pegoplata infirma; assembly: GCA_963921195.1. Classification (NCBI taxonomy): domain Eukaryota; kingdom Metazoa; phylum Arthropoda; class Insecta; order Diptera; family Anthomyiidae; genus Pegoplata; species Pegoplata infirma. Next base: position 16,173,488 of record OY992541.1, read on the forward strand.
TTCTGACCTAATGGTCCTAGAAACTTAATGTTTGGACTATAAGTTCCTCTCGCGAAAAAAACATTCCGAAACAATTTTTTTTTTTTCAATTCCGCTTCTAGGGTGGTAAAAAGGGGGATAATAGGACAATTTGGTACACTTTGTATGTTCTGAACTAATTTTCCCAGAGACTTAAAAATTTTGACTATGGGATCCTTCGCGGAATTAACATTGTGAAGAAAGTTCTATTTGAAAATTTCGCTTCTAACGGGGAAAAAGGGGGAAAGTAGGGTAATTTTGTGTCTGCTGAACTAATGGTCGCAGATCCTTGAAATTTGAGTTGTACGATCCTCTCGCGGAAATAACTTTCTGAAAGAAGTACTTTTTGAAAATTCCGGTTTGTATCTGCTAAACAAATAGGACTGCACGATCCTCTCGCGTGGACTGCACGATCCTCTCGCGGAAATAACATTCTGAAAAAAGTACTTTTTTTGAAAATTCCGATTTAAAAAGGGAAAAAGAGGAAGGTGGGGCAATTTCGTATCTGCTGAAAATATGGGCCTAGATACTTGAAATTTGGAGTGAACGATCCTCTCGCGGAAATAATATTCTAAAGGAAGTACTTTTTCAAAATTCTGGAGGGAAATCGGGAAAGTAGGGCAATTTTGAATCTGTTGAACTAATGGTCCTTAATACTTGAAATTTAAACTGTACGATCCTTTCGCGAAAATAACATTCTTAAAGAAGAACTTTTTCAAAAATCCGCTTCTACGTGGAAAAACGGGGAAACTAGGGCAATTTTGTATCTGCTGATACTTGAAATTTGAACTGTACAATCCTCTCGCGGAAATAATATTCTAAAGGAAGTACTTTTTGAAAATTCCGGGGGAAAAAGGGGGTGAGTGGGGTAATTTTGAATCTGCTGAACTCATGGTCCTAGATACATGAAATTTTAACTGTACGATCCTCTCGCGGAAATAACATTGTTAAAGAAAAACTTTTTTAAAAATTACACTTCTACGGGGAAAAAGGGGGAAAGTAGGGCAATTTTGTATCTGCTGAACTAATGGACCTAGATACTTAAAATTTGAACTGTACAATCTTATCCCGAAAATAACATTCTAAAAGAAGTACTTTTTTGAAAATTCGTTTTTAAAGGGGGAAAAATGGGGAAAGAAGGGCAATTTCGTATTTTAAAAAAATCCTTTTATAAGGGTGGGGGTGGGGGGTAGAAGGGGTTTAATAGGGCAATTTTGGATCTTCTGAACAAACTTGAAATTTTGAATCTGGATGCTCTCGCGGAAATTATTTTTTGAAAAATATATTTTTTGAGAATTTTGGTTTTAAGGAGGCCCAAAAGGGGGAAAATAGGGCAATTTGATAAGCTTTAAATTAATGGTCTTAGAAACATGACATTTGGAATATGGGATCATATCGAAGCAATAACATTCTAAAAGAAGTACTTTTTTGAAAATTTCGCTTTTAAGGGGGAGAAAGGGGAAAGTAGTGCAATTTTGAATCTTTCGTTGGTAACAGCATCAGTTGAGAACGGCTGGACCGATTTGGACAATTTTTTGTTTGAAATGTTCGTCATAGCCCAACTTAGGTTTTTACGTAAAGAAAAATTGACCACGCCCACTTTTACGCCCACTTTTTTTGATTTATCTAAAATCGGAAAACGGCTGCACCGATTTGGGTAATTTTTTATTTAAATGTTCGTAATAATCCAATTTAAGTTTGTACTGAAAGGAAAATCGACCATGCCCACTTTTACGCCCACTTTTTCAATTTATCTAAAATCTGAGAATGGCTGGACCAATTTGACAATTTTTTTTTAAATGCATTTTCATCATATTCCAAATTTGGTTTTTTACGAAAAAAAAATTACTACTCCCACTTTGGCTAATTTTTGTTGAAAATGTTCGTCATAATTCAACTATGGTTTTTATGGGTAGTAGAATTTCCCACGCCCACTTTTTGCTATGTATCCACCAAAGAACTAAAACGGCTAGACCGATTTGGTTATAGTCCGCAAAAGATTTTTAAGGAAAGAAAAATTGTGCACACCGCTCACTTTTCCCGATATATGTCATGGAATGGGTGGATCAATTTATCTAAGTTTGTTTTTAATGTTCGTCATAGTCCAGCAAAGGTTTTTCGGAAAGAACAATTTTCCACCTCTACTTTTGAATGGATGGACCGAGTTGGTTAAATTCAAATAAGGTTTTACTGTAATAAGTTGTCCACCTTCTCCTTTTTTTTCGATATATATAAAATTTACTCCATAGAAAAATAAAATATAGAATAATAAAATATAAATAAAAATCATATGTAGTTCGTTGGTAATCGCATCACTTGAGAAATGACCGATTTGGATAATATTTTTCTTTAAGTTCGTCTTATTTTTTTTAATGTTTTTCTTTGGTTTTTTCGGAAAACAAATTAATCACGCGCACTTTTACGCCTCCTTTTTTCGATATATCTGAACTTTTACGCCTCCTTTTTTCGATATATCTGAATTGGGAGAACGGCTTGACTTAACTTTTTTTTTAAATTTTCGTCATAGTCCAATTTAGGTTAAAACGGAAATAAAATTTGTTCACGCCACTTTTATTTCGATATATCTAAAATAGCAGAACGGCAGGGCCGATTTGGCTATTAGTAGTATTTGTAGACGTTCGTGATAGTACAACTAACGTTTTTACGGAAATATAAATTGTCCACTCCCACATCGAAGAAAGACTGGCCTGATTTGTTAAATTTTTTCTTTAATGATCATTATAGTCCAGGTAAGGATTTTGAAATAATTATTGGCCTCCCCCACTTAAAAGCCCACATTTTTCAACATCCTTAAAATTTGCAACACTTGAGAACGACTGGGCCGATGTTGCTAATTGTTTTAAATGTTTGTAATGTTCCATATAATTGTTTGGAAAGAAAAATTGTCCTCGGCCACTTTTTTTTCGATATATCTAAAATTCGTTTTTACTCTAATTCGATCTATTAAAAAAAATATTTCTTAATATATTCCGCTTAAACTTGGTAAAAATGATTTTAAATCCTTTGAGATTTTTACCATATGTACAATTTTAACTTACTAACAAATTTTAACGCCCACTTTTGTCTAAATATGTCGACTACTAATGACCGGACTGATTTTTTTATATTGATTATAGTTTTAATTTAAGGAAATATAAATGAGAAAAGTTTCCCGAAAAAAAGAAAAATTCGGGAAAACTATAAAGACAATAGCTCACGATAAGAACGAGGAATATGCGTAATTTATTTTTGTGTTGTTCGTAATGATACTAAAGAAGTTTTGAACAGTATTGTACAGTACGCAAAGTCGAAGACATGGTTATATTTTCAAAAAAGTACTTTTTTCAAAATGTTATTTCCGCGAGAGTATCCTATATTCAAAATTTCAAGATTGTAGGACCATTAGTTCAAAAGATACAAAAAATACCACCTTGCCCTATTTTCCCCCTCCCCCCACCTTAGAAACGGAATTTTCAAAATATTACTTTTTCCAAAATGTTATTTCCGCGAGAGGCTCCTAGAGTTCAAATTTCAAGTCTCTGGGACCATTTGTTTAGAATATAAAAAATGTACCAATTTGCCCTATTTTCCCCTTTCCCCCCCTTGAAGGCGAAATTTTCCAAAAATATTTTTTTTCGAAATTTTATTTCCGCGAGAGGATCCTAGAGTTCAAATTCGAAGTTTCTAGGACTATTAGTTCAAATAGTCCTTAGAATAGGAATTTCCAAAAATCCCTTCTTAGTGGGTGGTTTTGTCAGGAGCCGAACCTACATTCCAAATTTCAAGTCTCTAGCTTCAGCGGTTTGGGCTGGGCGATGATTATTGCCAATCAGTCAGTCAGTTAGTCAGTCACCACACTCTTTTATATATATGTACTAGCTAACTCGCCCGGTACTTCGTTACCGGTTAGCTGTAAAAAAAAAACAACTTTATTACTTCAAATTCTTATTAATTTTTAATTAAACATAAAAATTGTTAGTTTCGACCTTTAAAATATTATATTTTGAGTAGATTTAAAGTTGCAAAAAACTTTATTTTGGCGAAACGATCCCATAGTTCAAACTTTAAGTTTCAAGGAACATTGAAGCGAAAATTCAAAAATTTATTTTCCCAGAATGTAATTTCCGCGAGTGGATCGTAAAGTACCAATTTTAAGTATCTCTACTTTCTCCCTTTTTCCCCATTAGATGCAGAATTTTCATAAAAGTACTTATTTTAGAATGTTATTTCCGCGAAATGATCGTACAGTCCAAATTTCAAGTATTTAGGACCATTAATTCAGCAGATACAAAATTGCCCTACTTTACCCATTTTCCCCTTAGAAGCAGAATTTACTAAAAAAGTGCTTCTTCCAGAATGTTATTTCCGCTAGAGGATCTTACAATCCAAACTTCAAGTATCTAGAACCATTAGTTCAGCATATACAAAACAGTTCAAAATTCAAGTATCTAGGACCATTAGTTCAGCAGATACAAAATTGCCCTACTTTTCCCCAAAAAACAAAATTTTCAAAAAAGTAATTCTTTCGGAATGTTTTTTCCGCGAGAGGATTGTACACTCCAAATTTCAAGTATCTAGGACCGTTAGTTCAGCAGATACAAAATTGCCCTAATTTCCCCCTTTTTCCCCGTAGAAGCGAAATTTTCAAAAAAGTACTTCCATTAGAATGTTGTTTCCGCAAGAGGATTCAATATTTCCAATTTGCCTTACTTTCCCTCTTTTTCCCCCTATAGAAGCAGATTTTTCCAAAAAAGTACTTCTTCTAGAATGTTATTTCCGCAAGAGGATCGTACAGTCCAAACTTCAATATCTAGGACCATTAGTTCAGCAGATACAAAATTGCCCTTCTTTTCCCCTTTAAAAAGTAATTTTCAAAAAAGTACTTCTTTCAATATGTTATTCCGCGAGATGATCCTATATTGCAAATGTCATGTTTTTAAGACCATTAGTTTAAAATTTACCAAACTGCCCCATTTTGCCCCTCTTGGCCCTCCTTAAAACCAAAATTTTCAAAAAGTGTATTTTTCAAAAAATTATTTTCGCGAGAGGATCAAAACTTAAAGTTTTAGTTCAGAAGATACAAAATTGCCCTATTTTCCCCCTTCTACTTTTTTCAAGATGTTTTTTTTTTGCGAGATGATCCTAGAGTTCAAATTGCAAGTTTCTGGAACCATTTGTTTAAAAGATAAATAATGTACCGATTTTCCCTATTTCCCCCCCCCCTTTCCCACCGTGAAGGAGGAATTTTTCAAACAATATTTTTTTCGGAATGTTGTTTCCCCGAGAGGATCCTAAAGACCAAACTTCACGTTTCTGGGACCATTTGTTCAGAAGATAAAAAATTCACCGATTTTCCCTATTTTCCCACCCTTGGAGGCGGAATTTTCAAAAAATTTTGTTTTCCGCATGTTAATTCTGCGAGAGGATCCTAGAGTCCAAATTTCAAGTTTCTGGGACCATTTGTCCAGAAGATAAAAAATGTACCAATTTGCTCTATTTTCCCCACCTTGGAGGCGGAATTTTCAAAAAAATATTTTTTTAGTTTTTTTTTTCGCGAGAGGATTATAGAGTCCAAATTTCAAGTTTCTAAAACTATTAGTTCAAAAGATACAAAATCCCCCAAAGGGCCCTACTTTCCCCTTTTTCCCCTTAGAAGTAGAATTTTTAAAAAAGTTCTTTAAGTATGTTATTTTTGCGAAAGGATCGTTCAGTTCAAAATTTCAAGAATCTAGGACCATTAGTTCAGCAGATTCAAAATTGCCTTTCTTTCCCCCTTTTTCCCAATTTTGAAAAGTACTTTCTTAAGAATGTTATTTCCACGAGAGGATCGTTCAGCCAAATTTCAAGTATCTAGAACCATTAGTTCAGCAGATACCAAATTGCCCTACCTTCCCCGTTTTCCCCCTTGAAATCGGAATTTTTAAAAAAAAGTACATCTTTCAGAATGTAAATTCCAAGAGAGAAGATCGTGCAGTCTAAATTTCAAGTATCTAGGACCATTAGTCCAGCAGATACAAAATTGCCCTACTTTCCGCCTTTTCCCCTTAGAAGCGGAACTTTCCACAATAAGTACTTTTTCCACAAGAGGATCGTACAGTTTAAATTTTAAGTATCTAAGATCATTAGTTCAGCAGATACAGAATTGCCCTACTTTCCACCTTTTCCCCCTTTAGAAGGAGAACTTTCAAAAAAGTACTTTTCTAGAATGTTCTTTCCGCGAGAGGATCGTACAGTCCAAACTTCAAGTATGTAGGACTATTAGTTAAGCTGATTCAAAATTGTCCTACTTTCTCCGTTTTCACCCCGTAGAAGCAGAATTTAAAAAAAAGTACTTCTTTTAGAATGTTATATTCGCGAGAGGATCGTACAGTTAAATTTTAAGTATAGAGGACCATTAGTTCAGCAGATAAAAAATTGCCCTGCCTTCCCCTTTTTCCCCCCTTAAAAGTAGAGTTTTCAAAAAAGTACTTCCTTGAAAATGTAATTTCCGCGAGAGGATCGTACAGTCCAAATTTCAAGTATATAGGACCATTATTTCAGCAGATACAAAATTGCCCTACTTTTCCTCTTTTTCCCACTCAAAATCGGAATATTTAAAAAAGTACTTCTTTCAGAATGTTATTTTCGCGAAAAGATCGTACAGTCCAAATTTCAAGTCTCCCGGACCATTAGTTCAGCAGATACAAAATTGCCAACTTTCCCCCTTTTCCCTGTTAGAGGCAGAATTTTCCAAAAAGTCCTCCATTCAAATTTTATTTCCGCGAGAGGATTGTGCAGTCCAATTTTCAAGTATCTAGGACTATTTGTTCAGCAGATACAAAATTGGCCTACTTTCCCCCTTTTTCCCCCTTAAAGAAGAATTTTTAAAAAAGTATTTCTTTCCGAATGTTATTTCCGCGGGAGGATCGTACAGTCCAATTTTCAAATATCTAGGACCATTAGTTCAGCAGATTCAAAATTGCTCTATTTTCCCCTCTTTTTCCCCTTAAAAGAGGAATTTTTAAAAAAGTATTCCTTTCCGAATGTTATTTCCGCTGGAGGATCGTACAGTCCAATTTTCAAGTATCTAGGACCATTACTTTAGCATATACAAAATTGCACTACTTTCCCCCTTTCTCCCCCTTAAAAGCGAAATTTTCAAAAAAAGTACTTCTTTTAGAATGTTATTGCCGCGATATGATCCCATATTCCAAATGTCATGTTTCTAAGACCATTAATTTAAAGTTTAGCAAATTGCCCTATTTTCCCCCTTTTGGGCCTCCTTAAAACCAAAATTCTCAAAAAAATATATTTTTCAAAAAATAATTTCCTTGAGAGCATCCAGATTCAAAATTTCAAGTTTGTTCAGAAGATACAAAATTGCCCTATTAAATCCCTTCTACCCACCACCCCCACCCTTATAAAAGGATTTTTCAAAATATTACTTTTTACAAAATGTTTTTTCCGCGAGAGTGGAGTTAAAATGTCAAGTTTTTGGGACCATTCGTTTAGCAGATACGAAATTGCCCTTCTTTCCCAATTTTTCCCCCTTTAAAAACGAATTTTCAAAAATGTACTTCTTTTAGAATGTTATTTTCGGGATAGGATTGTTCAGTTCAAATTTTAAGTATCTAGGACCATTAGCTCAGCAGATACAAAATTGCCCTACTTTCCCCCTTTTTCCCCGTAGAAGCATAATTTTAAAAAAGTTTTTCTTTAACAATGTTATTTCCGCGAGAGGATCGTACAGTTGAAATTTCAAGTATCTAGGGCCATGAGTTCAGCAGATTCAAAATTACCCCACTCACACCCTTTTTCCCCCGAAATTTTCAAAAAGTACTTCCTTTAGAATATTATTTCCGCGAGAGGATTGTGCAGTTCAAATTTCAAGTATCTAGGACCATTAGTTTAGCAGATACAAAATGCCCTACTTTCCCCTTTTTCCCCATAGAAGCGGATTTTTTTAAAAGTTCTTCTTTAAGAATGTTATTTTCGCGAAAGGATCGTACAGTTCAAATTTCCGCCTTTTCCCCTTAGAAGCGGAACTTTCCACAATAAGTACTTTTTCCACAAGAGGATCGTACAGTTTAAATTTTAAGTATCTAAGATCATTAGTTCAGCAGATACAGAATTGCCCTACTTTCCACCTTTTCCCCCTTTAGAAGGAGAACTTTCAAAAAAGTACTTTTCTAGAATGTTCTTTCCGCGAGAGGATCGTACAGTCCAAACTTCAAGTATGTAGGACTATTAGTTAAGCTGATTCAAAATTGTCCTACTTTCTCCGTTTTCACCCCGTAGAAGCAGAATTTAAAAAAAAGTACTTCTTTTAGAATGTTATATTCGCGAGAGGATCGTACAGTTAAATTTTAAGTATAGAGGACCATTAGTTCAGCAGATAAAAAATTGCCCTACCTTCCCCTTTTTCCCCCCTTAAAAGTAGAGTTTTCAAAAAAGTACTTCCTTGAAAATGTAATTTCCGCGAGAGGATCGTACAGTCCAAATTTCAAGTATATAGGACCATTATTTCAGCAGATACAAAATTGCCCTACTTTTCCTCTTTTTCCCACTCAAAATCGGAATATTTAAAAAAGTACTTCTTTCAGAATGTTATTTTCGCGAAAAGATCGTACAGTCCAAATTTCAAGTCTCCCGGACCATTAGTTCAGCAGATACAAAATTGCCAACTTTCCCCCTTTTCCCTGTTAGAGGCAGAATTTTCCAAAAAGTCCTCCATTCAAATTTTATTTCCGCGAGAGGATTGTGCAGTCCAATTTTCAAGTATCTAGGACTATTTGTTCAGCAGATACAAAATTGGCCTACTTTCCCCCTTTTTCCCCCTTAAAGAAGAATTTTTAAAAAAGTATTTCTTTCCGAATGTTATTTCCGCGGGAGGATCGTACAGTCCAATTTTCAAATATCTAGGACCATTAGTTCAGCAGATTCAAAATTGCTCTATTTTCCCCTCTTTTTCCCCTTAAAAGAGGAATTTTTAAAAAAGTATTCCTTTCCGAATGTTATTTCCGCTGGAGGATCGTACAGTCCAATTTTCAAGTATCTAGGACCATTACTTTAGCATATACAAAATTGCACTACTTTCCCCCTTTCTCCCCCTTAAAAGCGAAATTTTCAAAAAAAGTACTTCTTTTAGAATGTTATTGCCGCGATATGATCCCATATTCCAAATGTCATGTTTCTAAGACCATTAATTTAAAGTTTAGCAAATTGCCCTATTTTCCCCCTTTTGGGCCTCCTTAAAACCAAAATTCTCAAAAAAATATATTTTTCAAAAAATAATTTCCTTGAGAGCATCCAGATTCAAAATTTCAAGTTTGTTCAGAAGATACAAAATTGCCCTATTAAATCCCTTCTACCCACCACCCCCACCCTTATAAAAGGATTTTTCAAAATATTACTTTTTACAAAATGTTTTTTCCGCGAGAGTGGAGTTAAAATGTCAAGTTTTTGGGACCATTCGTTTAGCAGATACGAAATTGCCCTTCTTTCCCAATTTTTCCCCCTTTAAAAACGAATTTTCAAAAATGTACTTCTTTTAGAATGTTATTTTCGGGATAGGATTGTTCAGTTCAAATTTTAAGTATCTAGGACCATTAGCTCAGCAGATACAAAATTGCCCTACTTTCCCCCTTTTTCCCCGTAGAAGCATAATTTTAAAAAAGTTTTTCTTTAACAATGTTATTTCCGCGAGAGGATCGTACAGTTGAAATTTCAAGTATCTAGGGCCATGAGTTCAGCAGATTCAAAATTACCCCACTCACACCCTTTTTCCCCCGAAATTTTCAAAAAGTACTTCCTTTAGAATATTATTTCCGCGAGAGGATTGTGCAGTTCAAATTTCAAGTATCTAGGACCATTAGTTTAGCAGATACAAAATGCCCTACTTTCCCCTTTTTCCCCATAGAAGCGGATTTTTTTAAAAGTTCTTCTTTAAGAATGTTATTTTCGCGAAAGGATCGTACAGTTCAAATTTCAAGTATTAAGGACCATTAGTTCAGCAGATTCAAAATTGCCCTACTTTCCCGATTTCCCCCCAGAATTTTAAAAAAGTACTTCCTTTAGAATGTTATTTCCGCGAGAGGTTCGTTCACTCCAAATTTCAAGTATCTAGGACCATATTTTCAGCAGATACAAAATTGCCCTACCTATCGTGCAGTCCTATTTGTTTAGCAGATACAAACCGGAATTTTCAAAAAGTACTTCTTTCAGAAAGTTATTTCCGCGAGAGGATCGTACAGATCAAATTTCAAGGACCTACGACCATTAGCTCAGCAGACACAAAATTAACCTACTTTCCCCTTTTTGCCCCTTAGAAGCGAAATTTTCAAAATAGAACTTTCTTCACAATGTTATTTCCGCGAAGGATCCCATAGTCAAAATTTTTAAGTTTCTGGGAAAATTAGTTCAGAACACACAAAGTGAAACAAATTGTCCTATTATCCCCCATTTAACCACCCTAGAAGCGGAATTGAAAAAAAAAATTGTTTCGGAATGTTTTTTCCGCGAGAGGAACTTATAGTCCAAACTTTAAGTTTTTAGGACCATTAGGTCAGAGAAAAGAAAATGTACCAAATTGCCCAATTTTCCCGTTTTCCCCCTTCTTAGAAGTGCCTTTTTAAAAAAGTACTTTCTTCAGAATATTATTTCCGCGAGAGGATCCTATAGTCCAAATTTCAGGTTTCTGGGACCATTAGTTCACAATATAGAAAATGTTCAAAATCGTCCTATTTCCCCCCCAAATTTGAATGAAAAATTTTCAAAAAATACTTTCTTCAGAACATAATTTCCGCGAGAGGATCATATAATCCAAATTTTTAAGTTTCTAGGACCATTAGTTCAGGAGATACAAAATGTACCAAATTAAAAAATAAATGAGAAAAAAAAAAATTAAGTAAAAAATTTGAGTCAAAAAATTAAGCGAAAAATATTTTAAGCAAAAAAAATTGAGTAAAAAATTTGGGTGAAAACACCTTCTAAGTAAAAAATTTATGTAAAAAAATGAGTAAAAAACTGAAGAATAAAATACAATTGAGTGAAAAAAAATTTTATTAAAAAAAAAATTGAGTAAAAAAAATTTTGAGTAAAAAAAATTTTGAGTAAAAAAAAAATTGTAAAAAAAAAAAATTTTGAGTGAAAAAAAATTTTGAGTGAAAAAAAAATTTGAGTGAAAAAAAAATTGTAAAAAAAAAAAATTTTGAGTGAAAAAATTTTGAGTAAAAAAAAATTTCGAGTGAAAAAAGTTTTTGAGTGAAAAAAAAATTTGAGTGAAAAAAAATTTGTAATAAAAAAATTTGTAAAAAAAAAAAAAATTTGTAAAAAAAATTTTTTGAGTGAAAAAAAAAATTTGAGTGAGAAAAAATTTTGAGTGAAAAAATTTTAGTAAAAAAATTTTTTTTCCCCGAGAGGATACTATAGTTCAAATATCTAGTTTCTAGGACCATTAGTTCAAAATTCACCAAATTGCCCTATTTTCCCCCTTTGTGTCCCTCTTCAAACCGGAATTTTCAAAAAAGTACTTTTTTCAAAATGTTATTTCCGCGAGAGTATCCTATATTCAAAATTTGAAGATTGTAGGACCATTAGTTCAGAAGATACAAAATGTACCAACTTGCCCTATTTTCCCCCTCCCCCCCCACCTTAGAAACGGAATTTGCAAAATATTACTTTTTCCAAAATGTTATTTCCGCGAGAGGGTCCTAGACTTCAAATTTCAAGTTTCTGGGACCATTTGTTTAGAATATAAAAAATGTACCAATTTGCCCTATTTTCCCCCCTTGGAGGCGGAATTTTCCAAAAAAAAATTTTCCGAAATTTTATTTCCGCGAGAGGATCCTAGAGTTCAAATTTGAAGTTTCTACGACTATTAGTTCAAAAGATACAAAATCCCCCAAAGGGCCCTATTTTCCCCCTTTTGCCCCCCTTAGAATCGGAATTTCCAAAAATCCCTTCTTAGTGGGTGGTTTTGTCGGGAGCCGAACCTACATTCCAAATTTCAAGTCTCTAGCTTCAGCGGTTTGGGCTGGGCGATGATTATTGCCAATCAGTCAGTCAGTCACCACACTCTTTTATATATGGACATTTCCATCTAACTTTTCATTTCTTTGAAATTTTGGTTTTTTGGCAAAAACTTTTTTTATTTGCATTCAAATGCTATCTACTGATAGAAATGCATAAATGACTTCTAAAGCAATTAGCTTACAAACACGTAAGACCAAAAATCTTAATTTGCGGTAGTTAGCGACAATCAAACTTTCGAAATGTGGAAAAGTCGATTGAAATTTCATAAAAATGTTGCACTCTTTGGCCTATTGTACTTGCGCTGTCCAACGTATTCTTCAAATATTTAAAATATATGGTCCCTATACTTGTTCAAAAAAGATGTATTTATGAATTTGATGTGCCATCAATAATAAAAAAGTTATTTGGTGGTAACGGTTTGAAGTTAAAATTTCTTCATTTTCAATTTTTCGTCGTTTTTTAATCAGGAAATTTGCGCCGCCTTATACTTTTCAAAAGCTAATACGAAGAATGGTAGCTGTCGTCATTCCCTACAGCTTAAAACCGGTCTCATGAATGTGCCCTCAATAGGAGCGGAGTACTAGCTAGACAAATGTTGAGAGACAAAACGTGAAAGCCATCAAAAATCCACTTTTTTGCGAATCACATTCGCAATATTACCTAAAAGTGGCCAGCACATCGCGTGATCCAAATATTTTTTGATTTTTTATAATAAAATCGATATAGCGTGTTAAAATTTTGATTAGCTAAAATTTTGCAAAAATCTGACATTTCACGATTTTAAACTTTTGCTTGTATTTTCACGCGAAAAGAATTTAGATTTAAAATATACCCGTCAGACGATGGCTTGTAATGCGTATTATGGATCGTGTGCAAAAATTGGGACTTAATGTAACTGTACGCTGAAAACGCGCCAATTTTGCCTCCAGATAAACCGCCAGGGCACACCCAAACCGCTAATAGAAATTAATTTCTATAAATGGCAATTGCTGGTACTTATAAAGCTTTATCTTAAAACTGAGCGGCATTAATAAATTTTGAAGATTGTGGTTTTTATGCATCTTTCAAAATTTAATTAATCTGAAATTGCATCACTTTTAAAAATTCACAATTTTGCATAATGCACAAGTTTCTTAACCAATTTGAGGGTGCTAAATCCGAATATGACCTTTAATTTGGTCCAGCCTCATTAGATTTCGCGTAAATTGCATATCAAGCATTAAGAGAGCAACTTTTTAAAACAAACTTTTAACGTAAAAATCTGATTGTATATCCACGTTAATGGACGTAATTTATCCGGTTTTTGTTGGGGATAGTATGAAACATTAATTAACGTTGATTTTGTTAAATTCTAATAATAATTGTAATTTTGAGATGTTTTGTTTTCAATTGAAATCTTTAAACCGCCATAACTTTCGCGCCGTCAGCTGAAAGTTCTTCACGCGAACGGATTTGAACTTACTAAGTGTTTAGAGATGACCCTAAACTTATTGTACTGCCTACGTACTAAAAACCCATAAACTTATGAGCCGACCCACGTATATAGCGGTACTATAAAATGTATTATATTAATTGCTAATTCCCTTTTACTAATCCATTTGTTTGTCAAATATAACTCCTAGTGTTGTTGTTGGTACATTCAAATTCATATTGATGTAAGCAAGCATCAATAGTTATTTTAGAATTTATAACAAACCACTCTAGTTTCTAACATTAAACAGTAAAGACAAAATTAATAAAGTTAAAATTAACAAAAATAAACATAAAGAAAATTGTACAGTGAACAACAAGAAATTATGACCCAATATTTTACAAACAAAAACCAATTGTAATAAAATTAAATATAGTTTAAAAACAAAAAACTAAACAAAAAACATTTAAATTTAAAATAAAAATCAAATTACAAAAAACACAAAAACCAAATAAAGAACCGTGTTTTATTTAAGGTCGCCCTTAAACATTTGGTCCTCGCGAACCGGATAATTTTGTGTTTGAAAAAAAGTGACTCTAATTAAAAAACATTTATTAAATTGTGACTCTAAATAAAAAGTGATAAATAAATTATTTGCAAAAAATAATTTTGTGATTTTTTAACAATTCTAAAAACAAATTTGTGACTCTAAATGAACAGTGACCCCCGTGCTAAATATTTTATAAAAAAAAAAAAAAACTTTTTTGTAAAATAATTAAAACTTTTAAATAATTAAAAATCACCCTTAAATTATTTAAAACAAAAAGTGAACAATAAAATAAAATATTATTCGTGAATGTTTTAAATAAAAAAGAACAACAACAAAAAGTTCTTAAAAACTAAAAATTTGAAATAACTTTGAAAACATTAAAATTTCCTAACGGCACCCTTACAACAAAACAACAACAAACAAAGCCCAAAACGCAGTCAACGTTAAGTAGCAGCAAAACGTCAACAGCGATCTATCATCAACAAGCAGTGATCAGACGTCATCCAAGCAGAGGAAAAGACACCAGCAGCATCACCGACAGCAAACCCAAATAAGTATACCAAACGACACAGCAAGTAAGTACAAATGAAATTTCGTAAAAACAGAAATTAGAGGAAAGGACAACAACAAAATTTGGACACTCTAGTTCAAAACGAAAATAACTCCAAATATTTGTACACTCGCTTGTGTTTTATACATATTTATGACCCTACATTTTTTGCTGTTGTAACTATTATAGAGTTACCGTCTCAACTTTTTTGGACATTTTCTCGGGACGAAAAAGTCTCCAATTTTTTGGAAAAATTTGACTCAGGTTTTTAACGAATCTTGTGTACAACCGCTGGTTATGCCATAGGGTTGCCATCTCAACAAGACTTCAAACTTTTCTGGGGAAAATAATCGCCAAATTTCCGAAAACTTCGAATTAGTTTTAACCGATACATTTGCTACAAGCTACATACAATTTGCTGTTTCACGTCACAGGGTTGCCAACTCAACCAGTTTCGGAATTTTTCCGGGGAAAACATTTTTTGAAAAATTATTGACGCTATACGAAATCAATTTTGATCGCCAGCAGGTACACTTTTCGACCTATTTTAGTAGTATTTCATCTGACTCAACATTTTTAAAGCAACAAAATCCCTCACAATGACCCTCATCAAATTTGTAAATTGTACAAATCATTTTTTAAATTTCGAAAGTCGAGCCAAAGACAACATTTTGAATTTGGAAGACAATCTCTGTAAACTTCAAGCTCATTGGACACAAGTTAAGAGAATCTACGAGGAGTGCAGGGACAAAAGCCAGGGATCAGATGACCCAATCGATAGAAATATACTTCGGGATCAATATAAAAAATGTTTCTTAGCATATAAAAGTGGTTACAGTTTTTTAAAAGCGAAAATCGACGCTAACAAAAATTGTGAAAAACAACAGAATACCAATTTTCTACTAAATCCCCACTTTTCACAACACATTCCGATTTACACAATTTTGAATCTTCCATTGGGAAGACACGGTCACACACAAAGTCACATTTACCAAACGGGACAACAAATACAAACTTTTCCAAATCACAAGTTTTTCGTAACGACTCCCACACTTGCCCGCATTGCAAAGAGTCGCATCCATTACGATATTGCCCCAAGTTTTTAGAAAAAGATGTCAAAGAAAGAATTCACTTAGCAAAAGTCACAAATTCTTGTTTCAATTGTCTTTTTGTCGACCACAGTGTCAAGGACTGCCCTAGCAAATACAGCTGTAGACTGTGCCAACAAAGACACTACACAATGTTGCATCAGGCCACAGAGACCCAGTTAAACAGCTTATTTCCAAAAAATATTGAAGTACGCCCAAGTACATATGCCACAGCGCAAATCAAAAATATACAGTCCACTCCCAGTTCAGCTTTTCCGAGCATATCATCCTTGACCCTACAAAAAGACACTCGATTACCACCGTATCAAACAACTTTACTGTTCACCACCATACTACAAAATGAAGCTAGAGTCAAAAGATTCCAGGAAAGAGCTATCATCGACCCTGAATCACAACCAACCAAGCAAAAACTAATCCCTGCCACCGGGTTTAGTTTAAATTTAGAAGTGTGCGCGCCAGTCTTACAGACCCCTTCTTCTAAGATATCAACAACAACATTGGACTCACAAAAACTATATGAGACTGATAAATTTGAACCTTCAGACCCTCGTATTTGTCGAAGTCCTTTGCATTACTCCCTTGAAACATCGTCTCGATCTATTGTATCCCTTTTGACACAAAAAACAGCATTTGGCTTGATTGTGGGGGGACCAGATATCCAAACACCTCAATCCCTTTTGACGCAAAATACAGCATTTGGCTTGATTGTGGGGGGACAAATTTGGAAATCGACTCAACTAAACAATAGAATCTTAACACACTCTTGGGCGGTGGAGAAAACCCCAAAAAAGGTTTTGGGGTCCAAAAAATTCGACTCCACAACACATATCATCAACTCTGGGAGGTATATTGTTACCCTACCCTTAAAAAATAGAGAAGAAACTGGAACTTCTCTCAGCAAAACCGAGCCTTATATTGTGAAAATGAGGAAACAACTCGACGCAAAACCTGATTTCACGACCCAAAGTAGTCAGGTAAATTCAAAACTTTTTAAAATGGGACCCATAAAGAATGTTTCTCAACTGGACATAAATCAGGCTGCAAATTATTACTCGCCGCATCACGCAGTAGTAAAACCACTCTGGTTGACCACAAAGTATCGTGGGTCTTTTAACGCCGATAGTCTGTCTGCTATCAAGAAGACTTTCCACGATTTATACCCAGGACCCAAACTTCAACAACAGTTAGTGCTGAAGTGGAGACTCAACCGATTTGTTCACAACGCCGACGCTTACACAACGCATCGACCAAAACATATCGACCCGACCCATTTTAAATATAAGCGAATATTGTTTCGCAAAACCAAAGAAAATCCTATAGTGGATTACAAATTTACAACTACGATTTTTGGAATTCATGTCACCCCGTTCTTAGACAAAAGAACATTTCTCCAAAAATTATCAAAAAATCAATTGGAATTATCAACGTATCTCAAAAACACATCACTTGAGCACAAACGAGTTAAAGCTCTTACAAATTATTTTGAGGACCCTTTGAATCAAGTTTTTAAACCAGCTGCAAGAACTCATCATCAAATCATATCACATAGAAAATCTGTGAAAATTCAACAAACTGACTATCACAGAGATGACTTGCCCGATAAACGCAAACGAACTACAGTGCGTTACACTGTTTTTCCTCAACTAACGAGAAGACGTGGTTGCCCAGTTGTCATTTATACAAATAATGTGATAACCGTCATTGGCGCTACAGAATTAAAAAAGGATCGACTAGAACTTAGTTACTGTCATCAAATTCAGCTAAGTCGCCCAAATCATCAACGCAAATTAGTTACCCTTAGTACACTTAAAACACAAGTTTGGAATGGAGCTGTAAACTCACTCAACAATTCCTTGAAAGAAATCGTACCAAATATGGAATTAATTTTGCAAAAGCTGTCACCGATTTTGACCCAAAAAGAATTCAGTTTCAACTATCGACCCTCAAGTTCTGCTAGTGATGACCTTTACGACCCGACCCTCGTCAACTTTATCGGAGTCTTGCTACTGACTCCAGCTGATCCAGATTCAACACATAAAAATCTGACCCTAGTCAACTGTTCGATTTACCTCAAAATTTTCAACAATTCATTTTGCTACAGATGTAAATCAAAATATCTGACCGAGCATCATCACGGATATAAATTGGATAGCCAAGAAGATTTCAACATCAACAACAAACAATTGCCATCCTACAAACGGAACTGGGTGAAAACGAAATTCACCATTGACCAAAAAATGCGGCATCCAAACCTCGTAACGAAAGCCAGTAAATTACTCGAATGGCATCTGTAACAATTATCTGACGACTATTGCCTCCATTGTGTACTTACGCTACAAAGTTGTCACATCACAAATAATTTCTCAGATTCACCCCTCAAAATTTGCCATCGAGTTTGGATGCCAATCAACAACAATTGAGTTCCAACAACAAACTTCAAAAAGTATCTTTTGACCCTGACCCATCGCTCAGAAAATTTTATTCATTTACAAAATGATCAGCAACATATGTTAATCATCACCGAAGCTGATATATGACAAAACAACGACACATAGTGAAGTCAAGCCATGATATATTACACCGAGTTATGGGGGGGAGAATGTTTAGAGATGACCCTAAACTTATTGTACTGCCTACGTACTAAAAACCCATAAACTTATGAGCCGACCCACGTATATAGCGGTACTATAAAATGTATTATATTAATTGCTAATTCCCTTTTACTAATCCATTTGTTTGTCAAATATAACTCCTAGTGTTGTTGTTGGTACATTCAAATTCATATTGATGTAAGCAAGCATCAATAGTTATTTTAGAATTTATAACAAACCACTCTAGTTTCTAACATTAAACAGTAAAGACAAAATTAATAAAGTTAAAATTAACAAAAATAAACATAAAGAAAATTGTACAGTGAACAACAAGAAATTATGACCCAATATTTTACAAACAAAAACCAATTGTAATAAAATTAAATATAGTTTAAAAACAAAAAACTAAACAAAAAACATTTAAATTTAAAATAAAAATCAAATTACAAAAAACACAAAAACCAAATAAAGAACCGTGTTTTATTTAAGGTCGCCCTTAAACACTAAGTAAATGCATGTTTATACGCGTACAAAACGATTTTGATGTGCCTTCAAAAAAAATTTTAATATTTTTTAAACCTTAAAATCAAAAGTTAAATGGAAATGTTCATATATAGATATCTAAATTTGAACTCTAGGAGCCTCTCGCGGAAATAACATTTTGGAAAAATTAATATTTTTAAAATTCCATTTCTAAGGTGGGGGGAGGGGGAAAATAGGGCAAGTTGGTACATTTTGTATCTTCTGAACTAATGGTCCTACAATCTTGAAATTTTGAATATACATATGATACTCTCGCGGAAATAACATTTTGAAAAATGTACTTTTTTGAAAATTCCGGTTTTAAGGGGGACAAAAAGGGGGGAAATAGGGCAATTGGGTGAATTTTGAACTAATGGTCCTAGAAACTAGATATTTGGACTATAGCATCCTCTCGGGGAAAAAACATTTTTTTACTAAAATTTGTTCACTCAAAATCTTTTTTCACTCAAAATTTTTTTTACTCAAAATTTTTTTTTAGAAAAATTTTTTTTTCCTCAATTTTTTTTTTACTCAACATTTTTTTTTTTTAAAGCTCTGAAATCCAAGAAATCTCCTGGCTATGATCTCATAAATCCTGTGATATTAAAAAATTTGCCGTTCAATGCAGTAACTCTAATAACAACATTATTTAATAAAGCTATTGAAATGGAACACTTTCCAAGCTATTGGAAAATAGCTGAAATCATCATGATCCAAAAACCTGGCAAAAAATCAACCGATGTAAGTTCATATAGACCAATATCTCTACTTCCAGTTATCGGAAAAGTGTTTGAAAAACTAATTTGTAAACGCCTCAACCAAGTAATAGAAAGAAAAAATCTGATACCTAATCATCAATTTGGATTCCGTAAAAAGCATTCAACTATTGAACAGGTCCACAGAATTACTCATTCAATAGAAAAAGCAATTGAAGATAACGTAATCTGTTCGGCCGTTTTCCTAGATGTGTCCAAAGCTTTCGATGCAGTCTGGCATTCGGGGTTAATGTACAAGCTTAATGCTTGTTTACCAAAAATATATTGTAATCTAATCGAATCTTACCTATCAGAAAGATATTTTTATGTGAAGCAAGAGAATGGTTATTCCAGTCTTCAACCCATATCATCAGGTGTACCTCAGGGTAGTATACTAGGCCCAGTGCTATATCTGTTATTCACTAGAGATCTACCAATTATTCCAGAATGTGTTACAGGCACATTTGCAGATGACACCGTCATAATGTCAATGGGACCTAATAGCCATATAGCGACCGCAAAATTACAAACGGCATTACATGAAGTAGTCCAGTGGACCAAAACCTGGAAAATCACATTAAATAGTTCCAAATCTACTCACGTCTATTTTACAAATAAAACTATAAATCAAATCCCAATTTACATAGATGATATTAAAATTCCAGTTTCAAACTCAGCTAAATATCTTGGTATGACACTTGATGCGGAGCTCAGATGGAAAGCACACGTTAAGAAAAAAATTGAAGAGTTAAACCTGAAATACCTTAAGATAAAATGGCTAATTGGAAGAAATTCCAACTTATCCTTACACAACAAAATTATGATATACAATCAGATACTTAAACCAGTGTGGACTTATGGCGCACAGCTGTGGGGCTGCGCAAAAAACTATGTTATTGACATTATACAGCGATTTCAAAATAAAATTTTAAAGGACATGACAAATGCCCCTTGGTACATTCGTATGAGTGACTTACACAGAGATTTAAAAATAAATACAGTAAAAGAGGAGATAAAAAACTATGCAATTAAACATAACAAAAGACTAGAACAATATTGTAACGATTTAGTTCCTTTATTATTTGATACCAATAGATTGACAAGAAGGCTCAATCGGTTCAAACCGCATGATCTAATAACCCGCTTTAATCAGCTGTAAATTGAGAAGAAGAAATCTCTTTAGCTGCCCTTAGTTTTAAATATATTATTTTAGAATAAAGCTACTAGTTAGTCTATACAGACTAGTCGTAGTATAAATTTAAACCTTTTTACTTATGTAATAAATTGTTTAAATAAAGAAAAAAAAAAAAAAAAAAAAAAAAAAAACATTTTTTTCACTCAATTGTATTTTATACTTCAGTTTTTTTACTCAATTTTTTTACTTAAATTTTTTACTAAAAAAAAATTTTTTCTATTCAATTTTTTTTCTCTTAATTTTTTGACTCAAATTTCTTACTCATTTTTTTTTTTCTCCTTTTTTTTATTTTTTGGAATTTATTGATTTAATCACTCAAATTTAGGGGGACATAGGACAATTTTGAACATTTTCGATCTTTTGAACTAATGGTCCCAGAAACCTGAAATTTGGACTATAGGATCCTTTCGCGGAAATAATACTCAAAAGTATTTTCTTTAAAGAGACGCTTCTAAGATGGGGAAATGGGAAAAAGGGCAATTTGGTACATGTTCTATCTTTTGACCTAATGGTCCTAGAAACTTAATGTTTGGACTATAAGATCCTCTAACGGAAAAAACATTCTGAAACAAAGTTTTTTTTTTTTTTTAAATTCTGATTCTAGGGGGTTTAAAGGGGAAAAGTAGGATAATTTGGTACATTTTGTATCTTCTGAACTAATGGTCCTAGAAGCTTAACAATTTGGACAATAGGATCCTCTCGCGGAAATAACGTTCTGAAGAAAGTATTTTTTGAAAATTTTTCATTCAAATATTTTCTATATTCTGAACTTATGGTCCCACAAACCTGAAATTTGGACTATAGAATCCTCTCGCGGAAATAATATGCTGAAGAAAGTACTTTTTTAAAAAGGCACTTCTAAGAAGGGGAAAAGGGAAAAAAATGTTCTGACCTATTGGTCCTAGAAACTTAAAATTTGGACTATAAGAAAATAGGACATTTTAGTGCACTTTGTATCTTCTGAACTAATTTTCCCAGAAACTTAAAAATTCTGACTATGGAATCCTCTCGCGGAAATAACATTGTGAAGAATGTACTTTTCTGGAAATTCCGCTTCTAAGGGGGAAAAAGGGGACAGAAGGGCAATTTTGTCTCTACTGAACTAATAGTCGTAGATACTTGAAATTTGGACTGTACGATCCTCTCGCGGAAATAACATTCTGAAAGAAGTACTTTTTGAAAATCCGCTTCTAAGGGGAAAGTAGGGCAATTTTATATCTGCTCAAAAAGTGGTCCTAGACACTTAAAATTTGAACTGTACGATCCTCTCGCGGAAATAACATTCTAAAACAAGCATTTTTTGAAAATTCCACTTCTAAGGGGTGAAGTAGGGCAATTTTGTATCTGCTGAACTAATGGTCTAAGATACTTGAAATTTGAACTGTACGATCCTCTCGCGGAAATAACATTCTAAAAGAAGTACTTTTTGGAAAATTCCGCTTCTAAGGGGGAAAAGGGGGGAAGTAGGACAATTTTGTATCTGATAAACTAATGGTCCTAGGTACTTGAAATTTCGACTGCACGATCCTCTCTCTAGAAAATAACATTCTGAAAGAAGAACTTTTTTAAAAATTCCGCTTTCAAGAGGAAAAAGGGGAAGGTAGGGCAATTTTGTATCTGCTGAACTAATGGTCCTAGATACTTGAAATTTAGACTGAATGATCTTCTCGCGGAAATAACATTCTAAAGGAAGTACTTTTTCAAAATTCTGGGGGAAAATGGGGAAAAGAAGAGCAATTTGGAATCTGCTGAGCTAATGGTCCAAGATACTTGAAATTTTAACTGTACGATACGTTCGCGGAAATAACATTCTTAAAGAAGAACTTTTTTAAAAATTCCGCTTCTAAGGGGGAAAAATGTGGAAATTAGGGCCCTTTGGGGGATTTTGTATCTTTTGAACTAATAGTCCTAGAAACTTGAAATTTGGACTCTATGATCCTCTCGCGGAAAAAAATTTTGAAAAAAATATTTTTTGAAAATTTCGCCTCCAAGTGGGGGAAAAAGGGAAAATAGAGCAAATTGGTATATTTTTTATCTTCTGAACAAATGGAAGCGGAAATAACATTCGGAAAGAAATACTTTTTTTTTAAAATTCCGCTTTTATGGGGAAGAAGGGGGAAAGTAGGTCAATTTTGTATCTGCTGAACAAATAGTCCTAGATACTTGAAAATTGGACTGCACGATCCTCTCGCGGAAAAAACATTTCGAAAAAGTACTTTTTTGAAAATTCCGCTTTAAAGGGTGGAAAAAGGGGAAGGTAGGGCAATTTTGTATCTGCTGAACTAATTGTCCTAGATACTTGAAATTTGGACTGAACGATCCTCTCGCAGAAATATTATTCAAAAGGAGGTACTGTTTGAAAATTCCGGGGGGAAAAAGGGGGTAAGTAGGATAATTTTGAATCTGCTGAACTCATGGTCCTAGATACTTGAAATTTCAACTGTACGATCCTCTCGCGGAAATAAAATTGTTAAAGAAGAACTTTTTTAAAAATTCCTCTTCTACGGGGAAAAGGGGGAAAGTAGGGCAATTTTGTATCTGCTGAACTAATGGTCCTAGATCCTTGAAATTTGAACTGTACAATCCTCTCCCGAAAATAACATTCTGAAAGAAGTACTTTTTTGAAAATTCGTTTTTAAAGGGGGAAAAAGGGGAAAGAAGGGCAATTTTGTATCCCCGGCTAAAAATGAATTGTATATGAGCATATATGAACACATCTGACCATACATCATTAATTCGAAAACATACATGTTCATTAGACCACCCAAAAAATGTATGGGATTTGCAAAAGTATTTTTTTGTTCGCTCCACCGGCAGTTTCTGATAGATTGGCCATAAAAAATAATATCTGTGCAAGAACTGGATCTCGCGGTTGCATACAGGCCAGTCGATTTGAACTTTTGACCCCAAAAGTGACCCAAAAGCACTACAAAGCTTTTAAGTGCCATAACTCTTAAAATATGCGTTTTTCCAAAAAATACTATATAAGTTTTATTTTGCAGAATAAGAAAGCAAACATTTCCTTCATACAAATTTTTGGCCTAAGTCTAAGACATCGTGGTGTTTTTGGCGGTTAAAATAAAAATTTATGTGAAGACTTCATTTAAAACGACCCTCGTTAAAATTTGGACGGAGACTCAAATAGTCGGTATCCATTTTTTTGTAGAGTAAGATATGTAGTTTTCATAAACCAATTACATTTGGAATTTATATGGGTAATTTCACTACAGAAGAGGCCAAAGCTGACTTTGAAGTTCAGATTTTTCAAATGTTGTTTACAAATTTGCGAAATTACTTTATTTTAAACGACCCTCGTTAAAATTTTAGTGGATACAATCAGTTTCCATGATTTTGAAGAGTTAGATGTGTACTTTTTGGAAAATATTTGGGGAATTCCAGGCCAAATCACTCACTTTTAGACCCGACCCCCTTCGATTAATTTTTTTGGATATATTTTAGTACGTATTAAATGCAACTTTCACTCAAATTTTCAGACTTTTATACCAAGTTGGTGTTGAGTAATCAATTTTTTAAAATGGCGTTTTTTTCAAAAAAAAAAAAAAATTGAAATTTTCCATTAATTTTGACCAGTAAAAAATATAGATATCTTACAATAAGTTGGACGACGTTTTGTTGGTATTTAAATGTAGTTTTAGAAAAAAAAAATATTTAAAAATTATTCGAATTAATTATCACTTATTTTTTAACGTATAAATTTAAAATCGAATTTTTGAAAAAGTCCGAAACCTTCGATTTTTTTTTTAAGTCTAAAAATTCTACTCTAAATTACACAATTTTTAATCCATAATTCGAGATGTGAGCACAATTAGTACTATTTTTTTTTCAAATTTTGAAAATTGCAGTTTTTTTTAGACTGGTGTATTTTATATGGTGCTCCAAAATAATTAAATTAGAAGACGTTAACCATAACTTACCCTAGATACATTCATTTGTTGGTAAAAATATGTCTCATAAAAATTTAGGTTTTTTGGACATGGGTAAGGCGTCCCGCATCTAGCGTCCCCCAAAAATATGATTTTTTTCTGTTTTCTCATTTTTTTGATTTGGAGTAAAATGCCTCTCTAATAAGGTACTAAAAACTAAAATCGGTTGAAAATCAGCCAAGTTATTAAAACTTCCCCAGGCATCTAACGTGTGGCAGACCACTTGAATACAATCCGAATCATGAAATTCATTGAAATTTTCTACTGTAATAACATTTTTTTATTCTTCAAGTTCAAAAGTAATAAGATACCAAGTATTTTTCATATAGTATTTTGCTAACATGTTTTCAATGAATGCTAAAAATGCCTGTACTTTTCAACACTTGTTTGAAATCTGCGTTTTTAACTCTTCAAAATCATGGAAACCGACTGTAATCCATTAAAATTTTAACGAGGGTCGTTTAAAATAAAGTAATTTTACAAATTTGTATACAGCATTTGGATAATCAAAACTTCAAAGTCAGCTTTGGGCTCTTCTGTAATGAAATTACCCATATAAATTCCAAATGTAATTGGTTTATGAAAACTACATATCTTACTCTACAAAATAATGGATACCGACTATTTGAGTCTCCGTCCAAATTTTAACGAGGGTCGTTTTAAATGAAGTCTTCACATAAATTTTTATTTTAACCGCCAAAAACACCACGATGTCTTAGACTTAGGCCAAAAATTTGTATGAAGGAAATGTTTGCTTTCTTATTCTGCAAAATAAAACTTATATAGTATATTTTGGAAAAACGCATATTTTAAGAGTTATGGCTCTTAAAAGCTTTGTAGTGCTTTTAGGGCACTTTTGGGGTCAAAAGTTCAAATCGACTGGCCTGTATGCAACCGAGAGATCCAGTTCTTGCACAGATATTATTTTTTATGGCCAATCTATCAGAAACTGCCGGTGGAGCGAACAAAAAAATACTTTTGCAAATTTGGGTGGTCTAATGATCATATATGAACATATATTAAAATTGGCGCTTATTCAATATATGAACATATATGGTAAATCATATGATAATATGCGATCATATATTGGCCCATCCTTAACATAAATTATCATATATGATCGTACATGAAGTGTATACATTATTTTTAGCCGGGTCTGCAAAAAAATCTGATTCAATGGGGGAAAAAGGGGAAGTATGACAATTTTGAAATTTGAATCCTCTCGCGGAAATAACCTTCCAAAGTAAGTACTTTTTTGAAAATTCCGCTTCTACGGGGAAAAGGGGGGAAAGTAGGGTAATTTTGTATCTGCTGAACTAATGGTGCCAGATACTTACAATTTGGACTGTACGATCCTTCTCGCGGAAAAAACATTCTGAAAGAAGTACTCTTTTGAAAATTCCGTTTTAAAGGGGGAAAGTAGGGCAATTTTGTATCTGCTGAACTAATGGTCCTAGATACTTGAAATTAGAATTTTGTATCTGCAGAAAAATCAGATTCTATGGGGGAAAAAGGGGAAGTATGACAATTTTGAAATTTGAATCCTCTCGCGGAAATAACCTTCCAAAGTAAGTACTTTTTTGAAAATTCCGCTTCTACGGGGAAAAAGGGGGAAAGTAGGGTAATTTTGTATCTGCTGAACTAATGGTCCTAGATACTTGCAATTTGGACTGTACGATCCTCTCCCGGAAATAACATTCTGAAAGAATTACTTTTTTGAAAATTCGTTTTTAAAGTGGGGAAAAGGAGGGCAATTTTGTATCTGCTGAACTAATGGTTCTAGATACTTTAAGTTTGGACTGTAAGATCCTCTCGCGGAAATAACATTCTGGAAGAAGTCCTTTTTTAGAAAAATCTGCTTCTATGGGGAAAAAATGGGGAAAGTAGGGAAATTTTGTATCTGCTGAACTAATGGTCCTAGATACTTGAAATTTGGACTGTACACTGAAAGAATTTTGTTCATTACGGCTATGAAAACGTACATTGATTCTACGAAAAAAATCATTAGAAGTGAGCCAATGATGCCCTTCATAGAATCTATGAAGCAAATTCATAGAAACCAGAAACGTATGAAAAAGTTCATAAAAAAAAATTTATTATTCAATTCTATTTTTATTTATTTTATTATTTCAATTTAATTTTTTTATTTATTTTTATTATTTTATTTATTTACAATTTTCTATTTTTAAAAATGTATATGTTTTTTAACTTATCCCCACCGAGACACGAACATAGAACCTGTTGTTCGTGAAACTTAGTCTCTAGCCACTTAGCTAAAGTATATAAACAAGTACACGCAAAAAAAAAACTGGTGTAAGATTTACTACTGTAGCTTAGGTAACATTTTTTTTATATGGTTTCAAAAGAAAAATACAAGTCATATTTAAATTTCCAAAGTTTGAATAAAAATTACCGTTGGCATTTATTTAGTATTATAACAAAGTTCACTTTGTAGCCCCTTTTATTTTCAAATTCCTTTTTAATTTTTAAATATTTGACATTATTGTTTTTTCCATGTGTAAAGTTTAGTGTGATAATATACTAAGTGTTACCTCAACATACTAAAAAATGTTCGCTTGGTTGCCTTATATTTCAAAAACTGTAAAAGTTACCAAATACACGTGTAAAATCGGCCTAATGTGTTTACGGCAATCAGCTGTTTGAATCCATTTATTTTTTTTATTTTTTTTCGTTTTGTTTTCTATTATATTATAATTATTGCTGCGATTTTTTTATAAAATAAAACTTATTATAAAAAAAAGTTAAATAAGTACATATTTTACTATTCTTCTTATTTTATAATACCTATCGTAAGCAAGTTTAGTAATCTTTATGAGTTCCAAAAATTCTAACCTATTTTTTTAGTGTGCTGGTTTGGTGGACTATACCGCTTTAGAGGAAATGACACTAGATGTCCTGAATCTTATTAGGAGCAGTGTAAAGTTGGGTACTAAAATTGCATGCGCTAATTTACATCTCTGGTAAGATATTTTGGCTGAATTGCAGTATATGGGACACACGGAAATTAAAAAAACTAAAAAAACGACATCCGAAGGCCGGCTACGCAAAAAAAAAAATTTAAGATGTCCCTTTCCTGGATGCCCCTATTAAAGAGGGCCCCAAACAAGTTCCCGGCGCCAGTCATCAATAATTTTGTTTTTTTTTTTTTCTTTTTTAATTCTAAAGCGGATGGCGTTTTTAGTTTTTTCGATTTCAGTGTGCCCCATAAACTGCAATTTTGCCGATATTTTTTTGCGAGAATTTTAACAAATTGTTTTTTAACGATAAAAGATTATCATTCATTTAGGCAAATAAATGACCCCCTTAATTGGAAAATATGAATAGCTAAAAGTTTGAAATCGACCGTAAACGAAAGTGATCGCATTCGTTTAATAACTTAATCAGTGGCGTACAGGGACGCACATTTCTTGAGAAGATGCTGCAAGCTTTGGCTGCTTTATGTAAGGGATTAGATGTCAATATGAAATATGTGATCGTATTCTTGAATCGGCCATGAAGGAATGTCGAAAAGAAGAACCACAATATTGTATTAGAACAGTTGTAACAGGGTCGTTTTGAATAGGTGAGAACAATAAAAATATAATTGCCAATTGGTAAGAAAATTTATAATCGGTAAAAAATTTTATATAGAAAATTTATAATCGATAAAAAAATGATCTATAGAAAATTTATAATCTTTAAAAAATTTTCTTTTTATTACAAATTTTATTACAAAAACAATTTTCCGTAGAAAATTTATAATCAATAAAGAAAATTTAAAATCGAAATAAAATTCTGTAGAAAATTTATAATCGATAAAAATTTTTCTATAGAAAATTTATAATCGATAAAAATTTTTCCTTATAAAATTTATAATCGATAAAAAATTTTCTATAGAAAATTTATAAGCGATAAAAAATGTTCTATAGAAAAAAAAAAATTTCTATAGAAAATTTATAATCGATAAAAAATTTTCTATAGAAAATTTATAATCGATAAAAAATTTTCTATAGAAAATTTATAATCGATCAAAATTATCTTTAGTAAATTTATAATCGATAAAAAATTTTCTAAACAAAATTTGTAATATAATAAAATTGATCGATTATAAATTTTCTATAGAAAATTTATGATCGATAAAAAATTTATAATCGATAAAAAGTTTTTTGTAGAAATTTTATATACAATAAAAACGTTTCTATAGAAAATTTATAACAGATAAAAAATTTTCTATAGAAAATTTATAATATAGCATAGACTAGGTCGACCATAAAGGAGAAAAAAAAAGTTCCCATTGTGCGGGCTTAATTTTAAAGCTTACCTCGAAAAAGTTCCATAGCCAAAATATTAGATTTTTAGGTCGCGATTTGATACCGCCGAAATCGTTTTTTATTCATAGCTTTGTCAGTTGATGTCCGATCGTTTAAAAAAAAAAATTGTTAGAAAGTCCTCAGCGAGTACTAAAGTTGACTCATATCTGGTTTTAACCTCAGAGGTCATCTTCTTGTTATGATTGTTAGTTTCTCATCTTTCTACCCACTTAAATGATTTTTATTTTTCCATTAAATTATAGCACTAAAAAATTCATGAAATTCTTCCCTTGGAAGTATCCAGTTAAATTTATTAACAAAAAAGTTACATTTGATTTAAGATTTTCATATACAATATAAAGAAAATTAGAAAAAACACTTCGTTGGCTTAGTCGGCAAACCTGTCAAGTCCAATTTTTATGGAAATTGAGTTTTTGATGTAGTATGCTAGTATAACTCAAAACACATCATGTACAAAAAACAAAATGCCGTTATGCTGTTTTTTCTTCTTGTTATGCAGTGGTAAGAAAATCTGTCAAGTCCAAAAAAAAAAAAAAAAAACATCGAAAGCCACGTGCTAAGTCCAGCCGAAAACAACACACATCTTGTTTTAACAAATTTCTTGAATAGATTTAAATTCGACGTTGGTTTATTTTATTAAAAGGACGCAAAAAGAGAGCTCGTATGAAAAAACCTGCTTGTTTTTTTTTTTGCAAAATAAAACTTATAAAGGCAAAAGTTCCAAAAAATTTTAGCTGATAAATTTTGGTACATGATGGCATTTTCAAAGCCAGAAAAGGTAAATTTTTTTTATATCAAAAATATATTTTTTTTCAAAACTTTATTCAAATGGTACATAAGGCCGACTTAAGTACAGCAAAAATAAAAAAAAATGGCGGGTATTTAAGTGCAAAAAATTAGCAATTTGCAAAAAAAAAATCAAAATGGGAATCAAAAATTTTGTAAAATAAAGCGTACTAACAATAAGAAAAGAAAATTTGGCTTTTGATGTGCTTCCACGGACCAAAATTGATCAGCAAATTTTTTTTTTTTTTAATTTTTTATTTCACAAAATTGTTTAAAGTTGCGAATAGTTGACCTTTAGTATAGTAGTTTGTTGATTTTGTTCGCCATTAGGTCATGAGTTAAAAATTAATTAAAAAAAAATAAATATATTTTATTTTAAATGTTTCTTTTATTGTCCCAATATTTCAGTCAACATTGCTGGCCATCTTCAGCGGGATATTTAAAAATTAAATAAAAAAAAAAAACAAAAAAAGAAAAAAATTCACTTTCTGGAGCTGTTGTTCAGCTGAAAACTTTTGTCAACATAAAATTTTTCAAATATTAAAAAAAAAAAATATTTTTTTTTTTCAAAAACCGCGAACTAAAACCAATTGTAGAGGACTAAAAGTAGCCTGCAAATTTTTTTTTTTTATAATTTTTCCCGTTATCAGCTCTAAAATGCGCACCGACTTTTTGCTATTAGTTCACGAGATTCGCAAATATCCATATCATCGACCCACCCTACGGTTTAGGTTATAAATAATTACTTTTTTTTTGTCAACAACAATGAAAAAGTATGTAGTATTTTTTACTATAAAAAACACAAAAAAATCAATAAAAATAAAAAAAAATCAATAAAAATAAAAAAAAAAAATACAAGAAAATCTGTTAAGTCCACAAAATGGAAAGAAAATGTGCTAAGTCCACATTTAAAATAGAAAATTATAAAGAGCAAATGTGCTAAGTCCAAAAAGAGCCTATAAGTGTTCTTTTCTTAAATTTTAGAGTTCCATGATTTTTTGGGGTTAAACAAGATGAACTTAAGAAAAAAACTGCGTTTACAGATTTAAAAAAAGTTAACACAAAAAAAAGTTAGACAGTTTTTTGTCTCTCCTGAAAAATTTAAAAAAACGGACTTGACAGGTTTGCCGACTAAGCCAACGACTTGTTATTATGCCTTTAAACTATATTTAATTTTTTTAGTTTGTATTTAAATACATACGAACAAGTGTTCTAAATCTTTTTCTATGGAAATTTAAAATTGAATGTAACTTTTTTGTTAATTAATTTAAGAGTGTACCTCTAAGGGAAGAATTTCATGAATTTTTTAATGCTATAATTTAATGGAAAAATATAAATCATTTAGGTGGGTAGAAAGCTGAGAAACTAACACTCATGACACGAAGATGAGCTCAGAGGTCAAAACCTGATATGGGTCAAATTTAGTACTCGCGGAGGACTTTCAAACAAATTTTTTTTTAAAACGATCGGACATCAAATTAAAAAGTTATGAACAAATAACGATTTCGGCGGTACCAAATCGCGACCTAAAAATCTTATATTTTGGCTATGGAACTTTTTCGAGATAAGCTTTAAAATTAAGCCCGCACAATGGGAACTTTTTTTTTCGATCCGGTCTAATATAACATGATAAAATTGGTTTAACGATTATAAATTTTCTATCGAAAATTGTTTATCGATTTTAACTATTCTTTCGAAAATTTATAATCGATCATAAATTTTCTATAGAAAATTTCTTTAACCGATTATAAATTTTCTATAGAAAATATTTTTCTATAAAAATTTTTTGTCGATTATAAATTTTATATAGATAATTTTTTATCGATTTTCTATACATAATATGTTATCGATTATAAGTCTTCTATAGAACATTTTTTATCGATTATAAATTTTCTATAGAATCGGTTATTAATTTCTATGGAATTTATTTTTATCAATTATAAATTTTCTATAGAAAACTTTTAATCGATTATAAATTTTTAATCGAAAATTTTTTATCGGTCATATATTTTCAATAGAAAATTTTTTATCGATTATATATTTTCTATAAAAAAATTTTTATCGATTATAAATTTTCTATGGATAATTTTTTATCGATTCTAGATATTTTTTTTATCGATTATAAATTTTCTATAGATAATTATTTATCAAAAAATAAATTATGTATAACAAATTTTTTATCGATTATAAATTTGCTATAATTTTTTTTTATCGATTATAAATTTTCTTTAGAAACTTTTTTATCGATTATAAATTTTTAATAGAAAATTTTTTATTTTCTATATAAATTTTTTATCGATTTTTCTATACACTTTTTTTATCGATTATAAATTTTTAATAGAAAATTTTTTATCGATTAGAAATTTTCTATAGATAATTTTTTATTGATTATAAATTTTCTATAGATAATTTTTTTTTCGATTATAAATTTTCTATAGATAATTTTTTATCGATTATAAATTTTCTATATATAATTTTTTATCGATTAGAAATTTTCTATAGATAATTTTTTATTGATTATAAATTTTCTATAGATAATTTTTTTTTCGATTATAAAATTTCTATAGATAATTTTTATCGATTATAAATTTTCTATATATAATTTTTTATCGATTATAAATTTTCTATAGATAATTTTTTATCGATTATAAATTTGGTATAGATAATTAGTTATCGACAGATAATTAATTATCGATTAAAAATTTTCTATCGAAAATTTTTTATCGATTTTAAATTTTCTATCAAAAAGTTTTTATCGATCATAAATTTAAAAAAAAAAAAAATTGTATCGATTATAAATATTTGATAGTAAATTTCTTTAACCGAATTTTCTTATAAAATTTTTTTATCGATTATAAATTTTCGATAGTTAATTTCTTTAACCGAATTTAAATTTTTTCCAGAAAAGTTTTTTATTGATTATGAATTTTCTAAAGAAAATTTTTATCGATTATAAATTTTCTTCAGAAAATTTTTATCGATTATAAATTTTCTTTAGATAATTTTTTATCAATTATAAGTTTTCTATAGAAAACTTTTAATCGATTATACATTTTCTATAATTTTTTGTAAATTTTCTATAAAATTTTTTTTTATCGATTATAAAATTTCTATAGAAAATTTTACATTGATTTACAAACTTTTTTTAATTTTTTTTTTTTTCGATTAATTTTTTATAGAAAATTTGTTATCGATTAAAAATTTCTATAGAAAAATTTATGATCAAAAATTGTTTATAGAAAATTTATAATCGATAAAAAAAAATTTTATAGAAAATTTATAACCGATAAAATTTTTTTTTTAGAAAATTATAAAAAATTTATAGAAAATGTATAATCGATTAAAAGTTTTCTATAGAAAAATTTTCTGAAGAAAATTTATAATCGATAAAAAAATTTTTGAAGAAAATTTATAATCAATAAAAAATTTTCAGAAGAAAGTTTATAATCGATAAAAAATTTTCTATAGAAAATTTATAATCTATAAAAAATTTTCTATATCTTTGAGCTATTTTCAATTTTAGCTATCTATGTTATTAACCAGCAGATAGCTCAAATTGAATTTCAACGATATATATTTTTATCGATTATAAATTTTTTATAGAAAATTTTTTTATCGATTATAAATTTTGTATAGAAAATTTCTTATGGATTACAAATTTTCTATAGAAAAATTTATAATCAATAAAAAATTTTCTTTAGAAAATTTATAAACGATAAAAAATTTTTTTAAGAAAATTTGTAATCGATTAAAATTTTTTTTTTAAAAATTTACAACCGATAAAAAAATTTTATAGAAAATTTACAAAAATTTATAGAAAATTTGTAATTGATAAAAAATTTTCGGTACAAAATTTGTAATTGATAAAAAATTATCTAAAGAAAATTTATAATCGATAAAAAATTTCCTATATACATATATTTTTATCTATTATAAATTTTCTGGAGAAAATCGTTAACAAAATTTTGAATTTTATTATGAATTTTCTTTAAAAACAATTTTTATCGATTATAAATTTTGTTATAAATTTTTTATAGAAAATTTTTTATGGATTTAAAATTTTTCCAAAAAACTTTTTACCGATTATAAATTTTGTATCGAAAATTTTTATCGTTGGTAAATTTTCAAAAGATAATTTTTTATAGATTATAAATTTTCGATAGATAATTTGTTATCGATCATAAATATTCTAAAGAATTTTTTATCGATTAAGTATTTTCTATAGAAAATTTGTTATCGATTATAAATTTTCTATAAAAAATTTGTGATCGATTATAAATTTTCTATAAAAGCAATTACAAATTTTCTATAGAAAAATTTTTATCGATTATAAATTTTAAATAAAAAATTTTTTATTGATTATAAATTTTATATAGATAATTTTTTATCGATTTTAAATTTTCTATGGAAAATTTTTTTTCGGCTAAAAATTATATTATAAATTTTGTATAGAAAATTTTTTATCGATTAGAAGTTTTTTATAGATTTTTTTTATCGATTATAAATTTTATATAGAAAACTTTTTATCGGTTATAAATATTATATAGAACATTTTTTATCGATTATAATTTTTTATAGATTTTTTTTTCGATTATAAATTTTAATATACATTTTCTATAAAATTTTTTTATCGATTATAAATAAAATTTTAAATTTCGTATAGAAAACTTTTATCGATTTTAAATTTTCTATAGAAAATTTTGTATTGATTATAAATTTTCTATAAAAAATTTGCTGTAGAAAATTTAAAATCGATAAAAACTTTATAAACGAAATTTATAATATAATTTATAATCGATAAAAAGAAATTTTATAGAAAATTTATAATGAAATTATAATCGATAAAAATTTTCTATAGAAAATTTGTGATCGAAAAAAAAAAACATTTTATATAATATTTATAATCGATAAAATATTCTCGATATAAAATTTGTAATCGATAAAAAAGTTTCTATAGAAAATTTAAAATCGATAAAAAATGTTCGCTAAAAAATCTATATAAATAAAAATCAATTGTCGTTCGTTGGTAACAGCATCAGTTGAGAACGGATGGACCGATTTGGATGATTTTTTTTTGAAATGTTCGTCATAGTCCAACTTAGGTTTTTACGTAAAGAAAATTAGACCACGCCCACTTTTACGCCCACTTTTTTTGATTTATATAAAATCGGAAAACGGCTGCACCGATCAGGGTAATTTTTTATTTTGAGGTTCATAATAAAGTATTTTAAGTTTTTACTGAAAGAAAAATCGACCACACCTACTTTTACGCCCACTTTTTCAATTTATCTAAAATCCGAGAATTGCTGGACCGATTTGACTAAATTTTTTTTAAATGAATTATCATCACATTCCAACTTTGGTTTTTACGAAATCAGAAATTAAACACGCCCACTTTGGCTAATTTTTGTTGAAAATGTTCGTCATAATTCAACTAAGGTTTTTACGCATAGTAAAATTTCCCACCCTCACTTTTTTTATGTATCGAAAAAACTATAACGGCTAGCCCGATTTGGTTATAGTCCGCAAAAGATTTTTAAGGAAAGAACAATTGTTCACGCCTATTTTTACGCTCACTTTTTCCTATATATATATTTTCAATCATGGAATGGCTGGATCAATTTGTCTAATTTTGTTTTTAATTTATTATATTTTTTCGGCGTAAGCCAAGTGTATTTAATTTGTTGTTTGTGTTTTTCTGATTGAAGAAGAAAATTGTGTCTTCTAAAGATTAAATTAAATGTGGATTTACCCTAGACCATGGTTTCTGTAGCCACTTCTACGTCATCAGTAGGCAATTACATTAAATTGATTATTTGATATTTGCTAGAAAAATTCTTTATATGTTTTTTTATCAACAGACTAGCCTGACATGAGCTTCGAACCTGTGTCGTTAAATCACTCATGTTTAGTAAGCCGAAGCCATAACCACTAGGCTATACTCGGTGTATAAACATCAGTGACTAAACGTCGTTTGTTTTTAACTCACAGTAGGTTTCGTGTGTGACGTATGCAGAAAAGCTTTTTCTCTAACTCAAGCAATGCATTTAATCTAGAGACCAACAACAATTTTCTTAATCTTTCATTTACTTTATTTTATGCAAACTTTACTATAGCAGAGAATTTTTTGTTCTTCACACTACAGTAACGCATAGTTAAAGTGAATTGCTCACACGAGCGACATTTGTCAGTATTTCCAATTTATTATATTTTTTCGGCGTAAGCCAAGTGTATTTAATTTGTTGTTTGTGTTTTTCTGATTGAAGAAGAAAATTGTGTCTTCTAAAGATTAAATTAAATGTGGATTTACCCTAGACCATGGTTTCTGTAGCCACTTCTACGTCATCAGTAGGCAATTACATTAAATTGATTATTTGATATTTGCTAGAAAAATTCTTTATATGTTTTTTTATCAACAGACTAGCCTGACATGAGCTTCGAACCTGTGTCGTTAAATCACTCATGTTTAGTAAGCCGAAGCCATAACCACTAGGCTATACTCGGTGTATAAACATCAGTGACTAAACGTCGTTTGTTTTTAACTCACAGTAGGTTTCGTGTGTGACGTATGCAGAAAAGCTTTTTCTCTAACTCAAGCAATGCATTTAATCTAGAGACCAACAACAATTTTCTTAATCTTTCATTTACTTTATTTTATGCAAACTTTACTATAGCAGAGAATTTTTTGTTCTTCACACTACAGTAACGCATAGTTAAAGTGAATTGCTCACACGAGCGACATTTGTCAGTATTTCCAATTTATTATATTTTTTCGGCGTAAGCCAAGTGTATTTAATTTGTTGTTTGTGTTTTTCTGATTGAAGAAGAAAATTGTGTCTTCTAAAGATTAAATTAAATGTGGATTTACCCTAGACCATGGTTTCTGTAGCCACTTCTACGTCATCAGTAGGCAATTACATTAAATTGATTATTTGATATTTGCTAGAAAAATTCTTTATATGTTTTTTTATCAACAGACTAGCCTGACATGAGCTTCGAACCTGTGTCGTTAAATCACTCATGTTTAGTAAGCCGAAGCCATAACCACTAGGCTATACTCGGTGTATAAACATCAGTGACTAAACGTCGTTTGTTTTTAACTCACAGTAGGTTTCGTGTGTGACGTATGCAGAAAAGCTTTTTCTCTAACTCAAGCAATGCATTTAATCTAGAGACCAACAACAATTTTCTTAATCTTTCATTTACTTTATTTTATGCAAACTTTACTATAGCAGAGAATTTTTTGTTCTTCACACTACAGTAACGCATAGTTAAAGTGAATTGCTCACACGAGCGACATTTGTCAGTATTTCCAATTTATTATATTTTTTCGGCGTAAGCCAAGTGTATTTAATTTGTTGTTTGTGTTTTTCTGATTGAAGAAGAAAATTGTGTCTTCTAAAGATTAAATTAAATGTGGATTTACCCTAGACCATGGTTTCTGTAGCCACTTCTACGTCATCAGTAGGCAATTACATTAAATTGATTATTTGATATTTGCTAGAAAAATTCTTTATATGTTTTTTTATCAACAGACTAGCCTGACATGAGCTTCGAACCTGTGTCGTTAAATCACTCATGTTTAGTAAGCCGAAGCCATAACCACTAGGCTATACTCGGTGTATAAACATCAGTGCCTAAACGTCGTTTGTTTTTAACTCACAGTAGGTTTCGTGTGTGACGTATGCAGAAAAGCTTTTTCTCTAACTCAAGCAATGCATTTAATCTAGAGACCAACAACAATTTTCTTAATCTTTCATTTACTTTATTTTATGCAAACTTTACTATAGCAGAGAATTTTTTGTTCTTCACACTACAGTAACGCATAGTTAAAGTGAATTGCTCACACGAGCGACATTTGTCAGTATTTCCAATTTATTATATTTTTTCGGCGTAAGCCAAGTGTATTTAATTTGTTGTTTGTGTTTTTCTGATTGAAGAAGAAAATTGTGTCTTCTAAAGATTAAATTAAATGTGGATTTACCCTAGACCATGGTTTCTGTAGCCACTTCTACGTCATCAGTAGGCAATTACATTAAACTGATTATTTGATATTTGCTAGAAAAATTCTTTATATGTTTTTTTATCAACAGACTAGCCTGACATGAGCTTCGAACCTGTGTCGTTAAATCACTCATGTTTAGTAAGCCGAAGCCATAACCACTAGGCTATACTCGGTGTATAAACATCAGTGACTAAACGTCGTTTGTTTTTAACTCACAGTAGGTTTCGTGTGTGACGTATGCAGAAAAGCTTTTTCTCTAACTCAAGCAATGCATTTAATCTAGAGACCAACAACAATTTTCTTAATCTTTCATTTACTTTATTTTATGCAAACTTTACTATAGCAGAGAATTTTTTGTTCTTCACACTACAGTAACGCATAGTTAAAGTGAATTGCTCACACGAGCGACATTTGTCAGTATTTCCAATTTATTATATTTTTTCGGCGTAAGCCAAGTGTATTTAATTTGTTGTTTGTGTTTTTCTGATTGAAGAAGAAAATTGTGTCTTCTAAAGATTAAATTAAATGTGGATTTACCCTAGACCATGGTTTCTGTAGCCACTTCTACGTCATCAGTAGGCAATTACATTAAATTGATTATTTGATATTTGCTAGAAAAATTCTTTATATGTTTTTTTATCAACAGACTAGCCTGACATGAGCTTCGAACCTGTGTCGTTAAATCACTCATGTTTAGTAAGCCGAAGCCATAACCACTAGGCTATACTCGGTGTATAAACATCAGTGACTAAACGTCGTTTGTTTTTAACTCACAGTAGGTTTCGTGTGTGACGTATGCAGAAAAGCTTTTTCTCTAACTCAAGCAATGCATTTAATCTAGAGACCAACAACAATTTTCTTAATCTTTCATTTACTTTATTTTATGCAAACTTTACTATAGCAGAGAATTTTTTGTTCTTCACACTACAGTAACGCATAGTTAAAGTGAATTGCTCACACGAGCGACATTTGTCAGTATTTCCAATTTATTATATTTTTTCGGCGTAAGCCAAGTGTATTTAATTTGTTGTTTGTGTTTTTCTGATTGAAGAAGAAAATTGTGTCTTCTAAAGATTAAATTAAATGTGGATTTACCCTAGACCATGGTTTCTGTAGCCACTTCTACGTCATCAGTAGGCAATTACATTAAATTGATTATTTGATATTTGCTAGAAAAATTCTTTATATGTTTTTTTATCAACAGACTAGCCTGACATGAGCTTCGAACCTGTGTCGTTAAATCACTCATGTTTAGTAATGTTCGTCATAGTCCAACTAAGATTTCCGTAAATAAAACAATTTTCCATTTCTACGCCCACTTTTAAACGGATGGACCGAGTTGGTTAAATTCAAATAAGGTTTTTATGCTATAGAAAAGTAAAATATTGAATAATAAAATATAGAACAATAAAATATAGAATAATTAAATATAAATTAAAATCAAATGTACATAGTTCGTTCTTATCAATTCACTTGAGAACTGACCGATTTGAATAATATTTTTTTAAAATGTTCGTTTTAGGTTTTTTCGAAAAAAAAAAATAATCACTCATACTTTTACGCCTCCTTTGATCGATTTGACTAAACATTATTTTTTATAGTCATAGTCCAACGGAAATAA
This sequence comes from Pegoplata infirma, assembly GCA_963921195.1. Taxonomy (NCBI): domain Eukaryota; kingdom Metazoa; phylum Arthropoda; class Insecta; order Diptera; family Anthomyiidae; genus Pegoplata; species Pegoplata infirma. The sequence continues at coordinate 16,212,888 of OY992541.1, forward strand.
AAATTTTTCACGCCCACACAGAAAAAAATAACAAGGAACATTTTTTAATTAAAAGTTTTAATAGAATTCAAAATTTGATATAATTAAAATGTTTAATTGTTTTGTATGTAAACATCTCTGATTTTTTTGCATGCTTCTTCTTACACATGCAATACAAAACAGAAAAAGTGAAAATATATTTTTATAAGATTAAATTAATGAAAATGCGTTTTTATCAAGTTTATATCTGAATCGGTATTAATTTTGTTATTTAAAAAGAACGAGAACAATTGAAATTGAATAAATAAATGAAAAAAGTGAATATTAGTATAAAAATAAAACAAAGAAGCTCCACAAGAAGATCTTGGTAAACGGCAAACAACAACTGAGAAAATGACACAAAAATCTAATCAAACACATTTTTGATGCTTTAAATATTTACATATTTATTATATTTAATAAGTTTTTATTTTGTTTACTAGCTGGCCCGGTCCGCGTTGCTGGCCCAAATATATGATCAGTGTTATATTTCGTCTCGCTTCAAATATATAGCCCTGCAAAAAAGGTAATGAATTTCGTGGCTTAGAAAAAATTGTAGGCCTGGTTTTAAAGACCCGATTAGGCAGATAATCATCTTCAAATTATATTTTAGGAACTAAAAAAAAATAACCATATCTTCGACTTTGAGTACTGTATAAATTCGGAACTTATTTCGTATCATTACGAACAACACAAAAATAAATTACGCTCGTTCTTATCGTGAGCTATTGTCTTGAGTTAAAACAAACCTTTATAGTTTTCCCGAATTTTCCATTTTTCCGGGACACTTTTCTCATTTAAATTTCCTTAAATTAAAATTATAATTAACAAAATCGGTCCGGTCATTAGTAGTCGACATATTTAGACAAAGCGGGCGTTAAAATTTGAGTGGTTAGTTTTAAAGTGGTAAAATTCCCAAGGATTTAAAATCATTTGTACCAAGTTTAAGCAGAATCTATTAAGAAATATTTTTTTTTAATAGATCAAATTAGAGTGAAAATGAATTTTAGATATATCGAAAAAAAGTGGCCGAGGACAATTTTTCATTTCAAACAATTATATGGAACATTAAAAACATTTAAAACAATTAGCCACATCGGTCCAGGCGTTTTCAAGTAATGCAAATTTTAAGGATATTGAAAAATGTAGGCTTTGAAGTGGGGGAGGCCAATAAATATTTCAAAATCCTTACTTGGAATATTATAATCATTAAAGAAAAAATTTATCAAATCAGGCCAGTCTTTCTTTGATGTGGGAGTGGACAATTTATCTTTCCTTAAAAACCTTAGTTGTACTATCACGGAAGTCAACAAATACTACTAATAGACAAATCGTCCCTGCCGTTCTAGTACTTTCGATATATCGAAATAAAAATGGGCGTGAAAAAAATTTATTTCTGTTTTAACCTAAGTTGGGCTATGACGAACATTTAAAAAAAAAGGTTAGTCAAATCGATCCAGCCGTACTCTGATTTCAGATATATCGAAAAAAGGAGGCGTAAAAATTGGCGTGGTTAATTTGTTTTCCGAAAAAACCAAAGAAAAACATTAAAAAAAAAATAAGACGCACATTTAAAGAAAAATATTATCCAAATCGGTCAGTTCTCAAGTGATGCGATTACCAACGAACTCCATTTGATTTTTATTTATATTTTATTATTCTATATTTTATTTTTCTATGGAGTAAATTTTATATATATCGAAAAAAAAGGAGTGCGTAAACAATTTTTCTTACCTTAAAAACCTAACTTGAATGTAACCAGCTCGGTCCATCCATTCAAAAGTGGAAATAGAAGTGGAAAATTATTCTTTCCGAAAAACCTTTGCTGGACTATGACGAACATTAAAAACAAAATTAGATAAATTGATCCACCCATTCCATGATATATACCGGAAAAGTGAGCGTAAAAGTAGGCTTGGACAATTTTTCTTTCCTTAAAAATCTTTTACGGACTATAACCAAATCGGTCTAGCCGTCTTAGATCTTTCGATACATAGAAAAAAGTGGGCGTGGGAAATTCTACTACCCATTAAAACCTTAGTGGAATTATGACGAACATTTTCAACAAAAATTAGCTAAAGTGGGAGTGTTCAATTTTTTTTTTTCGTAAAAACCAAAGTTGGAATATGATGAAAATGCGTTAAAAAAATGTTGTCAAATCGGTCCAGCCATTCTCAGATTTTAGATAAATTGAAAAAGTGGGCGTAAAAGTGGGCATGGTCGATTTTTCTTTCAGTAAAAACTTAAATTGGATTATTACGAACATTTAAATAAAAAATTACCCTAATCGGTGCAGCTGTTTCCCGATTTTAGATAAATCAAAAAAAATGGGCGTAAAAGTGGGTGTGGCCAATTTTTCTTCACGTAAAAACCTAAGTTGGACTATGACGAACATTTCAAAAAAAAAATTGTCCAAATCGGTCCAGCCGTTCTCAACTGATGCTGTTACCAACGAACGACAATTGATTTTTATTTATATAGATAATAAACACATTTTTGTTTTTAGTTCATATTTGTTTTTTAAGTGGGCGTAATTTTGTACTGATTTTGAGCAATAATTTTTATTAATTTGTTTAATACTATTAATTACTTTTTTAATTATTTTCAGTTTTAAATTTTTATTAAATTTTTTAATTACTATTATCATTTTTTTAATTAGAGCAAATCTAATTAACATTTTAATCGATATGAGCAATTTTTAATCAAAACTCATTTTTTATTTTTTTGTGTGCACTTTTATTTTGATATATCTAAAATAGAAAAAACGGCAGGGCTGATTTGGCGTATTTGGTATTTGTTGACGTTCGTGATAGTACAACTAAGGTTTTAACGAAAGGAAAAATTGTCCACTCCCACTTTTCTCAATACACCTAAAATCGGCGAACGATTGGCCTGATTTGGTAAATTTTTTTTAATGATCATTATAGTCCAAGTAAGGACTTTACGGAAATATTTATTGTCCTGAGAAAAGTGTCACGGAATAGCGGAAAATCCGGGAAAACTAAAAAGGTTTGTTTGAACTTAAGACAATAGCTCACGATAAGAACGAAGAATATGCGTAATTTATTTTTGTGTTTTTCGTAATGATACTAAAGAAGTTTTAAATTTAAACAGTTCGCAAAGTCGAAGACATGGTATTTTTTTTTTTTAGTTCCCAAAATACAATTTGAAGATGATTATCTACCTAATCGGGTCTTTAAAACCACGCCCACAAATTTTTCTAAGCCAAGAAATTCATTACTTTTTTTGCAGGGCTATATATTTAAAGCGAGACGAAATATAATACTTATCTTACATTTGGGCCAGCAACGCGGACCGGGCCAGCTAGTTTATAATAGATAACAATTTTTTGTAGAAAATGGAAAATGTGTAATCGATAAAAAATTTTCTATAAAAAATTTATAATGAATAAAAAATTTTCTATAGAAAATTTATCATCGATTAAAAATTTTCTATACAAAATTTATAATTTTCTGTAGAAAATTTTATAATCGATAAAAAAATTTCTGTAGAAAATTAAAAATCGATAAAAAATTTTGTGTAGAAAATTAAAAATCGATAAAATAATTTAAGGAGTGAGATCATAAAAATGTTAACACACATAAAGTTAAATAAAAAACAGACTACTGAATTTTAAGACTTCAAACCAAATTTTTATTAAATAAAATTTAATACAAAATCATAACAAAAAAACCGCATGGAACTCTAACCACTACGAACAAAGTTATCCACTTTTTCCGGAAACCCTCCCATTAAGGCATTTATGGTAGTTTCTGTCACCTTTTTAGAGCAGGTGGTCCATCTACGTTTGAAATCTTGCATGTCCTGGGAGACCTTTTTTGTGCCCTTTAATTCTTTTTTAACAAGAGCCCAATATCTCTCCACTGGCCTGAGCTCCGGGCAGTTTGGTGGATTTGCCTCTCTTGGTACAAAAACCACATTATTATCATTATACCACTCCAGCGCTTTCTTGCTGTAGTGACAAGATGCTAAATCGGGCCAAAAGTAAGTGGATACATTGTGCTGACTCAAGAACGGAAGAAGTCTCTTCTGCAAACACTCCTTGATATAAATTTCGCTGTTTATAGAGCCAGATGTCACAAATGACTGGCTTCTTTGGCCGCAGCTACATATGGCTTGCCATACTAGGAATTTTTTGGGGAATTTCGTTTGCTTTTTTGACCGAAATTTTTCCGCAACATTTCCTCGAACATCGGAAACATAAAATTCTTGACCAGGGAGCTGCGCAAAATCAGCCAGGACATAAGTTTCGTCGTCCATTACACAACAGTTGTATTTTTTTATAAAATTTGATTTCAATTTTCTAGCTCTGGTTTTGGCCTCCAAATTTTTAAAAGCGTTTCTATCGGGAACTTTTTGAACTTTGTAGGACTTTAGTCCCGCCTTACGTTTCACTTTACGTACAAAAAAGTCTGAGCATTGGGCTAACCGAGCTGTTTTTCTGCCAGATGTGTTAGGAGCTCTCTTAAGGATGCTTTTAACTTTATATGCCTTACCAATGTTACGATAACCAGTCGTTGTTCCTGTTCCCGGCTTCCTTTCAATTGTTAGGTGTTCCAGATACCTTTTTACCACTTTTGAAACTGTTTGGCGGCATACATTAGTTTCTTTGGCAATTTTTTTGTATGTCCATGTTTGGTTTTGTTGAAAATATTTAATTATTTTTGAACGCACTTTTCTTTCATCGTCCATTGTGTAAAAAATTGCAAATTAAAACTCATGATGTAAATTAATTTATTAACTGACATATTTTTAAAATGTAAACTGCCGAAAAAAAAAAAATTTGGAAGCTTTACACCAAAGTTGTAGGCAAAAATGTGTGTTAACATTTTTATGATCTCACTCCTTATGTAGTAATAGGTTTTTTTATTTTGATATATCTAAAATAGAAAAAACGGCAGGGCTGATTTGGCGTATTTGGTATTTGTTGACGTTCGTGATAGTACAACTAAGGTTTTAACGAAAGGAAAAATTGTCCACTCCCACTTTTCTCAATACACCTAAAATCGGCGAACGATTGGCCTGATTTGGTAAATTTTTTTTAATGATCATTATAGTCCAAGTAAGGACTTTACGGAAATATTTATTGTCCTGAGAAAAGTGTCACGGAATAGCGGAAAATCCGGGAAAACTAAAAAGGTTTGTTTGAACTTAAGACAATAGCTCACGATAAGAACGAAGAATATGCGTAATTTATTTTTGTGTTTTTCGTAATGATACTAAAGAAGTTTTAAATTTAAACAGTTCGCAAAGTCGAAGACATGGTATTTTTTTTTTTTAGTTCCCAAAATACAATTTGAAGATGATTATCTACCTAATCGGGTCTTTAAAACCACGCCCACAAATTTTTCTAAGCCAAGAAATTCATTACTTTTTTTGCAGGGCTATATATTTAAAGCGAGACGAAATATAATACTTATCTTACATTTGGGCCAGCAACGCGGACCGGGCCAGCTAGTTTATAATAGATAACAATTTTTTGTAGAAAATGGAAAATGTGTAATCGATAAAAAATTTTCTATAAAAAATTTATAATGAATAAAAAATTTTCTATAGAAAATTTATCATCGATTAAAAATTTTCTATACAAAATTTATAATTTTCTGTAGAAAATTTTATAATCGATAAAAAAATTTCTGTAGAAAATTAAAAATCGATAAAAAATTTTGTGTAGAAAATTAAAAATCGATAAAATAATTTATGTAGTAATAGGTTTAAATTTTATTTTCTAACTAGCTGGCCCGGTCCGCGTTGCTGGCCCAAATATATGATCAGTGTTATATTTCGTCTCGCTTCAAATATATAGCCCTGCAAAAAAGGTAATGAATTTCGTGGCTTAGAAAAAATTGTAGGCCTGGTTTTAAAGACCCGATTAGGCAGATAATCATCTTCAAATTATATTTTAGGAACTAAAAAAAAATAACCATATCTTCGACTTTGAGTACTGTATAAATTCGGAACTTATTTCGTATCATTACGAACAACACAAAAATAAATTACGCTCGTTCTTATCGTGAGCTATTGTCTTGAGTTAAAACAAACCTTTATAGTTTTCCCGAATTTTCCATTTTTCCGGGACACTTTTCTCATTTAAATTTCCTTAAATTAAAATTATAATTAACAAAATCGGTCCGGTCATTAGTAGTCGACATATTTAGACAAAGCGGGCGTTAAAATTTGAGTGGTTAGTTTTAAAGTGGTAAAATTCCCAAGGATTTAAAATCATTTGTACCAAGTTTAAGCAGAATCTATTAAGAAATATTTTTTTTAATAGATCAAATTAGAGTGAAAATGAATTTTAGATATATCGAAAAAAAGTGGCCGAGGACAATTTTTCATTTCAAACAATTATATGGAACATTAAAAACATTTAAAACAATTAGCCACATCGGTCCAGGCGTTTTCAAGTAATGCAAATTTTAAGGATATTGAAAAATGTAGGCTTTGAAGTGGGGGAGGCCAATAAATATTTCAAAATCCTTACTTGGAATATTATAATCATTAAAGAAAAAATTTATCAAATCAGGCCAGTCTTTCTTTGATGTGGGAGTGGACAATTTATCTTTCCTTGTACTATCACGGAAGTCAACAAATACTACTAATAGACAAATCGTCCCTGCCGTTCTAGTACTTTCGATATATCGAAATAAAAATGGGCGTGAAAAAAATTTATTTCTGTTTTAACCTAAGTTGGGCTATGACGAACATTTAAAAAAAAAGGTTAGTCAAATCGATCCAGCCGTTCTCTGATTTCAGATATATCGAAAAAAGGAGGCGTAAAAATTGGCGTGGTTAATTTGTTTTCCGAAAAAACCAAAGAAAAACATTAAAAAAAAAATAAGACGCACATTTAAAGAAAAATATTATCCAAATCGGCCAGTTCTCAAGTGATGCGATTACCAACGAACTCCATTTGATTTTTATTTATATTTTATTATTCTATATTTTATTTTTCTATGGAGTAAATTTTATATATATCGAAAAAAAAGGAGTGCGTAAACAATTTTTCTTACCTTAAAAACCTAACTTGAATGTAACCAGCTCGGTCCATCCATTCAAAAGTGGAAATAGAAGTGGAAAATTATTCTTTCCGAAAAACCTTTGCTGGACTATGACGAACATTAAAAACAAAATTAGATAAATTGATCCACCCATTCCATGATATATACCGGAAAAGTGAGCGTAAAAGTAGGCTTGGACAATTTTTCTTTCCCTAAAAATCTTTTACGGACTATAACCAAATCGGTCTAGCCGTCTTAGATCTTTCGATACATAGAAAAAAGTGGGCGTGGGAAATTCTACTACCCATTAAAACCTTAGTGGAATTATGACGAACATTTTCAACAAAAATTAGCTAAAGTGGGAGTGTTCAATTTTTTTTTTTCGTAAAAACCAAAGTTGGAATATGATGAAAATGCGTTAAAAAAATGTTGTCAAATCGGTCCAGCCATTCTCAGATTTTAGATAAATTGAAAAAGTGGGCGTAAAAGTGGGCATGGTCGATTTTTCTTTCAGTAAAAACTTAAATTGGATTATTACGAACATTTAAATAAAAAATTACCCTAATCGGTGCAGCTGTTTCCCGATTTTAGATAAATCAAAAAAAATGGGCGTAAAAGTGGGTGTGGCCAATTTTTCTTCACGTAAAAACCTAAGTTGGACTATGACGAACATTTCAAAAAAAAAATTGTCCAAATCGGTCCAGCCGTTCTCAACTGATGCTGTTACCAACGAACGACAATTGATTTTTATTTATATAGATAATAAACACATTTTTGTTTTTAGTTCATATTTGTTTTTTAAGTGGGCGTAATTTTGTACTGATTTTGAGCAATAATTTTTATTAATTTGTTTAATACTATTAATTACTTTTTTAATTATTTTCAGTTTTAAATTTTTATTAAATTTTTTAATTACTATTATCATTTTTTTAATTAGAGCAAATCTAATTAACATTTTAATCGATATGAGCAATTTTTAATCAAAACTCATTTTTTATTTTTTTGTGTGCACTTTTATTTTGATATATCTAAAATAGAAAAAACGGCAGGGCTGATTTGGCGTATTTGGTATTTGTTGACGTTCGTGATAGTACAACTAAGGTTTTAACGAAAGGAAAAATTGTCCACTCCCACTTTTCTCAATACACCTAAAATCGGCGAACGATTGGCCTGATTTGGTAAATTTTTTTTAATGATCATTATAGTCCAAGTAAGGACTTTACGGAAATATTTATTGTCCTGAGAAAAGTGTCACGGAATAGCGGAAAATCCGGGAAAACTAAAAAGGTTTGTTTGAACTTAAGACAATAGCTCACGATAAGAACGAAGAATATGCGTAATTTATTTTTGTGTTTTTCGTAATGATACTAAAGAAGTTTTAAATTTAAACAGTTCGCAAAGTCGAAGACATGGTATTTTTTTTTTTTAGTTCCCAAAATACAATTTGAAGATGATTATCTACCTAATCGGGTCTTTAAAACCACGCCCACAAATTTTTCTAAGCCAAGAAATTCATTACTTTTTTTGCAGGGCTATATATTTAAAGCGAGACGAAATATAATACTTATCTTACATTTGGGCCAGCAACGCGGACCGGGCCAGCTAGTTTATAATAGATAACAATTTTTTGTAGAAAATGGAAAATGTGTAATCGATAAAAAATTTTCTATAAAAAATTTATAATGAATAAAAAATTTTCTATAGAAAATTTATCATCGATTAAAAATTTTCTATACAAAATTTATAATTTTCTGTAGAAAATTTTATAATCGATAAAAAAATTTCTGTAGAAAATTAAAAATCGATAAAAAATTTTGTGTAGAAAATTAAAAATCGATAAAATAATTTATGTAGTAATAGGTTTAAATTTTATTTTCTAACTAGCTGGCCCGGTCCGCGTTGCTGGCCCAAATATATGATCAGTGTTATATTTCGTCTCGCTTCAAATATATAGCCCTGCAAAAAAGGTAATGAATTTCGTGGCTTAGAAAAAATTGTAGGCCTGGTTTTAAAGACCCGATTAGGCAGATAATCATCTTCAAATTATATTTTAGGAACTAAAAAAAAATAACCATATCTTCGACTTTGAGTACTGTATAAATTCGGAACTTATTTCGTATCATTACGAACAACACAAAAATAAATTACGCTCGTTCTTATCGTGAGCTATTGTCTTGAGTTAAAACAAACCTTTATAGTTTTCCCGAATTTTCCATTTTTCCGGGACACTTTTCTCATTTAAATTTCCTTAAATTAAAATTATAATTAACAAAATCGGTCCGGTCATTAGTAGTCGACATATTTAGACAAAGCGGGCGTTAAAATTTGAGTGGTTAGTTTTAAAGTGGTAAAATTCCCAAGGATTTAAAATCATTTGTACCAAGTTTAAGCAGAATCTATTAAGAAATATTTTTTTTTAATAGATCAAATTAGAGTGAAAATGAATTTTAGATATATCGAAAAAAAGTGGCCGAGGACAATTTTTCATTTCAAACAATTATATGGAACATTAAAAACATTTAAAACAATTAGCCACATCGGTCCAGGCGTTTTCAAGTAATGCAAATTTTAAGGATATTGAAAAATGTAGGCTTTGAAGTGGGGGAGGCCAATAAATATTTCAAAATCCTTACTTGGAATATTATAATCATTAAAGAAAAAATTTATCAAATCAGGCCAGTCTTTCTTTGATGTGGGAGTGGACAATTTATCTTTCCTTAAAAACCTTAGTTGTACTATCACGGAAGTCAACAAATACTACTAATAGACAAATCGTCCCTGCCGTTCTAGTACTTTCGATATATCGAAATAGAAATGGGCGTGAAAAAAATTTATTTCTGTTTTAACCTAAGTTGGGCTATGACGAACATTTAAAAAAAAAGGTTAGTCAAATCGATCCAGCCGTTCTCTGATTTCAGATATATCGAAAAAAGGAGGCGTAAAAATTGGCGTGGTTAATTTGTTTTCCGAAAAAACCAAAGAAAAACATTAAAAAAAAAATAAGACGCACATTTAAAGAAAAATATTATCCAAATCGGTCAGTTCTCAAGTGATGCGATTACCAACGAACTCCATTTGATTTTTATTTATATTTTATTATTCTATATTTTATTATTCTATATTTTATTTTTCTATGGAGTAAATTTTATATATATCGAAAAAAAAGGAGTGCGTAAACAATTTTTCTTACCTTAAAAACCTAACTTGAATGTAACCAGCTCGGTCCATCCATTCAAAAGTGGAAATAGAAGTGGAAAATTATTCTTTCCGAAAAACCTTTGCTGGACTATGACGAACATTAAAAACAAAATTAGATAAATTGATCCACCCATTCCATGATATATACCGGAAAAGTGAGCGTAAAAGTAGGCTTGGACAATTTTTCTTTCCTTAAAAATCTTTTACGGACTATAACCAAATCGGTCTAGCCGTCTTAGATCTTTCGATACATAGAAAAAAGTGGGCGTGGGAAATTCTACTACCCATTAAAACCTTAGTGGAATTATGACGAACATTTTCAACAAAAATTAGCTAAAGTGGGAGTGTTCAATTTTTTTTTTTCGTAAAAACCAAAGTTGGAATATGATGAAAATGCGTTAAAAAAATGTTGTCAAATCGGTCCAGCCATTCTCAGATTTTAGATAAATTGAAAAAGTGGGCGTAAAAGTGGGCATGGTCGATTTTTCTTTCAGTAAAAACTTAAATTGGATTATTACGAACATTTAAATAAAAAATTACCCTAATCGGTGCAGCTGTTTCCCGATTTTAGATAAATCAAAAAAAATGGGCGTAAAAGTGGGTGTGGCCAATTTTTCTTCACGTAAAAACCTAAGTTGGACTATGACGAACATTTCAAAAAAAAAATTGTCCAAATCGGTCCAGCCGTTCTCAACTGATGCTGTTACCAACGAACGACAATTGATTTTTATTTATATAGATGTTTGCAGATTTTTTTTAATTGAATGTATAATTTAACCATAATAAATAATAAATAAAAACCTTATTGGTGATTTGTTTCATTTATGTAGTAAAGAATGTTAAAAATATAAAGGTAAATGTATTAATTGATATAAGTTATTTGGTTTATTATGTCGGAATTAATTTGTTAAATTGAATAATATATTTGAATAAGTGGTAACTTTGACTTGATTAAATTGATAAATTTCCTTGATCATTTTTACAAAGTTTTCTTTTATAAATGTCATATTTTTTATAAGACAATTTTTTACCTAAGTATATTTACTAAATAGTCTTATAACTTGTTAAGTTGTATATTTACGTATAAACTTAGGTAGATTATGCCAGATTTTTGTGTAATATTACACCTGTTTTTTTTGCGTGTAACAACACTTAAAATCAATTTTGTTTAATATTCTGCTTTCACACATTTTCAAAGCATAGGGTCGTCATCGAATTTCTGGTTGGTTTTTCATTTATAGACTTTCTGGGGATAATTTGGTTTTCAGATACGACGGGTTATCAGTAGGGTATTCAATCGATTAACCGTTAATCGGTTAACCGATTAATTTTGGTCGATTAACTGTTCGAATAATTTAAAATTGTCAATTTTCAAATAACAAATAAACCGATTAATTTGTGTCGATTAACCGATTAACCGAAATCTCTTTTTTTAGTAATTTTACTTATTTTTTTTTTTTTGCTTTATTTAGCGTTTTGATGTTTCATTTTTAATTTGAATTACGGTTCTGCTGAAAGAAGTTTAGGTCTAAAAAACTTATCAAACTCTCTTTTAGCAATGTGTAAAAACGTCGCCTTAAAACATCGGTTAAAAAAAAAAACTAATTACAATTAGTAACCCTAGCCAATTTTTTATATATTGCATTTTTATACCCTCCACTTAGTGATAGAGGGTATATATAAGTTTGTCATTCCGTTTGTAACTCATCGAAATATCGGTCTGGGACCCCATAAAGTATATATATTCATGATGCCCGATCGATTTTAAGACATTCTAGCGATGTCCGTCTGTCCGCCTGTCTGTGGAAAATGCTCTCGCGGACAAAATATTGCACAGAGATGACTGAAACTTAACATATATATTGGAAGTTCTCCCGAGAAGTTTGGTATTGCATTTGAGCGATATCGGTTCAGCGGTTCAAAAGTTATGAACGAAAATGTAAGCACACCTCAAAAATTTCAATACATTCAACATAACCTAAAAATACAAAATGCTTTAATTCGGCTTCTGGTTGACATATGTTAACATAATTGAACAACAAATGGTATTTAAACAAGTACGAACATATTTTTTGACAAAAAAAAGAAAAAAATCGCGGATTTTTTTTTTTACCAAAATTTTTTTTCGCGGAAATTTTTTTTCAATTTTTTTTTTTCAAAAGTAATTTCCTTTTAAATAAAGTTGTTTGCAATAATCTTTTTGAAATTGTGGAGGGTATCACTACATTCGGCAAGGCCGAATTTAACTTTTTTACTTGTTTTACTTGTTTTTTATACGATTAATACGAATCTGGCCTTAGAAGTGATTTATCTCATTTTGAGATATTTAGATTTTCGATTGACAGTACTGCATAAACTCAGATATTCGCAATGTCCGGGACCTTATAAAACCGCGAATTATTTTATGATGTATAATTAGTTCAGCACATCTAAAACTACTTCTCTTATTCGTAAAAATGCTTTTGCAATCCTTAAGATGACTTTTTTCATTACGGAGATATCGACCGATAAAATTATTATTGCAATTTCGGTCCTAAAACATAAAAGCCCAGCAAAACTTTTCGGAGTCATTCAAAAATAACTAGTTCTAGAAGTACTTCAAAGCTTGTCACGATAGGTTCTCAAAGAGCATCCTGGAACTAGTGATGTCACAATTAGTTCTAGAAGTGATCCAAAAGGGTAATATTTTGATTCCAAAGAGCTTTTTTGGAGTAATTTGGGTGATTTGGAACTAGTCGTACTTGACTTCTGCACCACTTTCATGAAACAAATACTGGTTCTCAAATAACATCTTAGAAGCTGTTTCAAAAACTTATAATTTTTTTCAAAAAATAAAAAAATATATATTTGATAACGTATTTCTCTGTTGAGTTGAGGAGTTGAGGGTGGGTTGTACAAGCCTAAAATAAGGACATTTTTTCTAGGCAAGTCCATGGCGCTCAGACTTAAAATAGTCCATTGTACCGAAACTGTTGCATCTTCTATTTGGAAAAAGTCAAATCTTTTGAAATATGTACAGAGGGGCTAAAAATATTATTAAGTATTGGGTAATTTGTTTGGTATTATTTAGTATTGGGGCATTAGTGCAAAAAAAATGTACAAAATGTTCCTAGACTGCTTCCCTAGAACTAGTTCTGATGGTGACAATTTCAAACAAAAATCATGGGTTAAAGAATGGGATAAAGAATTGGTTCTAGAATGACTTAAAGAACCGTTCCATACATGGGTTCCTAGACTACTTTCCTAGAACTAGTTCTGATGGTGACAATTTCAAACAAAAATCATGACTCTGAGAACGAGATAGAGAACTAGTGCCACAATAGCTTCTTGGAACTAGTTCCTGACGTGACAATTTAAAAGAAAAATCATGGGTTAAAGAATGGGATAAAGAACTGGTTCTAGAAGTAGTGATGGAACCGTTCCATAAAAGGTGTGATTGTTCCTAGACTACTTGCCTAGAACTAGTTCTGAGGGTGACAATTTCAAACAAAAATCATGACTCTGAGAACGAGATAGAGAACTAGTCGAGCAAAAAAGAAGTACTCTAGCACTAGTTCTGGAAGTCATGCAAGTTTTGCTGGGAGAAAACAAATTTGGAAACCAACCAATTTTTTTGTTGATATTTTTAGTACCGAATTCAAATTCTATTCGAGGTGCATCTAAGCCCGGCAGCAATTTGGGTAAATTTTTGCTTTTTACAAAAATTACTTTATTTTTTTAAATTTTTTCGAATTGCATTAGGGCCAATTTAGATTGGGGTAATTTTTCAGGTTGCCATACAAAAATTCTTTATTTGGGCTAACATTATAAAGGGTATTTAAAGCTTCGCCATAGCGGATATGGATTTCTTTAAAGTACATACAATTCTTGGTTTTATATTCAATTTAAATTTTAAATTTATATTATTCGGTTAACCGAATAATTCAAATTTATCCGATTATTAACCGATTAAATCTCAACCCCGATTAATTATTTGCTCGATTAACCGATTAAACCAAAACCTCGATTAATTGAATACCCTAGTTATCAGCCTATCGCTCCTAGCCTGATGATGGGGCTGCCATCTCAATGCCATCAGGCTGGCAAGTTGTGTTGTAACAGGATTTAATCTGCACGATATTGGGGTTATACCGCCCATGATCGGTCGCCATTTCCTCATCTGTTATAGGCAGGGTGCTCCACTGGCCGGAGAGGTTGACATTTGAGTAGGCTCAGCTATGTATTCGCATCACTACCTCATACACCCCTTCTGGTTGACATATGTTAACATAATTGAAAACCAAATGGTATTTAAACAAGTACGAACATAATTTTTGACACAAAAAGAAAAAAATCGCGGATTTTTTTTTTTACCAAAATTTTTTTTTCGCAGAAATTTTTTTTCAAATATTTTTTTTTTTCAAAAGTAATTTCCTTTTAAATAAAGTTGTTTGCAATAATCTATATATATAATTTCCCTATTTGTGTGTTCCTCTTTTTTTGTCTATCCAGAGCTTTTTGAAGCCCACTGATGAGCTACAAAACTGAAAATTGGCATGCTTATAGTAAAACACCTGGGGTAGATCCTAACGTAGCCGGATTTTCGATTTTTTGCCTGTGGGCGGAGAAATAAGCGGGAAAGTGGGCGTGGCAAAATGCAATTTTTTGACGTTTTTGCTTAATTTAAAGCCCCCAAATGACTTAGGAATCTGAAAATTTCTTAGAATATAGTCCTAACGATGCCGCATATCCCCAAGTAGTCGGATTTAAAATTTTCGCAATGTGGGCGGAGAATTGAGGGGAAAAGTGGAGTGGCAAAATTTAGATTTTTTAACATTTTTACTTCTTTTGAAGCCCCTAAATGACTTAGGAAGCTGAAAATTTCCTAGAATATAGTCCCAACGATGGCGCATATCCCCAAGTAGTCGGATTCATTTTTCGTAATGTAGGCGGAGAATTGAGGGAAAAGTGGCGTGGCAAAATTGGGATTTTTTGAAATTTTTACTTCTTTTGAAACCCCAAATGACTTAGGATGCGGAAAATTGCATAGCATTTAGTTCTAACAATGAAGCATATCCTGAAGTAATTGGATTTAAATTTTTAAACTGTGGAAGGAGAATTAAGAGAAAAATGGGGCGTGGCAAAATTGTGTTTTTTAATATTTAATTTGAAGACCCCAAATGATATATGAAGATGAAAATTGGCATTTTTGCTTATTTTAAAGTCCTCTAATGACTTAGGAAGCTGAAAATTTTCTAGAGTATAGTCCTATCGATGAAGCATATCCTGAAGTAGTCAAATTTTAAATTTTTGGACTGTGGGCGGAGAATTGAAAGGAAAATGGGGAGTGACAAAATTGAGATTTTTAACATTTTAACTTCTTTTGAAGCCCCAAAGGAAGCGGGAAATGCACAGAATTGGCATGTATATAGAAGGTTTCATGTGGAAGATCAACACGAGCCTGGATTTTTGATATCCAGTGTAAATTTATTTCCATCTATTTTCTGAATATATATTTTATTTTTTTGTGTTTCTCTTATTTTTTGTGTATCCAGCGCCTTTTGAATCTCATTGATGGACTTAAAAGCTTAAAATTGGCATGTATATAATAAAACACCAGGGACAGATTCTTACGAAGTCGGATTTTTTGCCTGTGGGCGGCGAATTACGAGAAAAAAGGGACTTGGCAAAATTTTTTTTTTTTTAACATTTAAGAGTATTTTTAAGCTCAGCCCCAATAAATACGGAAGCTGAAAATCCCTAACATGTAGTCCTTACTATGAAGTATATTCTAAAGTAGTCCGATTTAACATTTTTGGAATGTAGATGGAGAGTTGAGAGGAAAAAGGGGCAAGGCAATATTGTGTTTTATTTTTTTTATTTGACTAACTTTAAAGCCCTAATGACCTACGCAGCCTTAAAATTTTTGGACTGTGGACGGAGAATTGAGAGGGAAAAGGGGCGTGGATACGAGTATAGTACTAACGATGGAGCTTATCATAAAGTAGTCAGATTTAAAAATTTTGGAATACACAGAAAAAACAGTTTAATTGTGCCAGCCGAATTAAGAGCCAACTGCATGGTTTAATTAAAACAACTGAAATTTTCGGTTGCGATTACCGAAATTTATTTGGACCAACAGAAGTTAAATTTTCAAAACAAATTTTGGTTATGGCAACCGAAAATTTCGGTTGTTGTTATTAAACTATGCAGTTGGCTCTAAATTCGGCTGGCACTACTAAACTGTTCTTTCTGTGTAGGGACGGAGAATTAAGAGAAGAAATGGGCGTGGAAAAATTATGTTTTTACATCTAACCTAATTTTGAAGATACCTTATGACCTTGAAAGATGAAAATTAGAATACATATGGTACGGACAATGGCAAAGATCAACTCTGACCTGGATATCCAGTGAAAGGGCGGAAATACAAAAAATCCGTTGTGAATTTTGTTCAGTTTGTATATATAATCTGTAACGTAGCCGGATTTTCGGCCTTTAAGTCAGGGGGAGTGGCGGAAGACGGCGAAATTTAGTTTTTAAATATTTAAACTATTTCTGAAACCCCTAATGACTAAGGAAGCTGAAAATTGTAAAGCATAAAGTATTGACAATGGATCATATCCTTATGAAGTCAGATTTAATATTTAAACTGTGTACGAAGAACTATAAGGAAAAATTTAAGTGGAAAAATGTTTGTGTTTTTTAACATTTTAACTAACTTTAAAACACTTCATGATAAAAAGAAAGATAAAAATTGCCATGTATATAGGAGTGACCATGGGACAGATCCACACGATGGATTTTTGATATCCGGTTTATGGACGGAGAGACGAAATGGACGTTCTAAATTTAGTTCTAAAATTTTATCAATAAAACCTTTTATACTCATTAATTTTTTTCCAGTTTGGGAAATATATTGATGTAACTCAATCTAGCAATATTAAATTTTTAAGCACAAATATAATTTTTTTTAAAGTTTGGTAAAATATTAGAACTATTGAGAAAAGTGATTTGGTGTTCCGCCTGGCAGGGACAGGCTATTCGACTAGTCTTTTTGAAATTGTGGAGGGTATCACTACATTTGGCAAGGCCGAATTTAACTTTTTTACTTGTTTTTTATAAAGTCTTAATTAAAAACATGAAAGTGTTAAATTCGGTTGGGCCGAATCTTATATACCCTCCAACATGCAAACAAATATAAAATAATAACATTTTGTCAAGGACGTTTTTGAACAATTTTTTAAAATCTGGTCTTCGGAAAAATGTCTTAGTGTCCGAAACTTCTTCTATAGGAATAATTCTCACAACTTTAAAAATTTTCGACAGAAAATATGTTCCTGATTGTGAGTGAACATGAGAGTACATGAAAAATGTATCTGAGTGTTTGAACACGAAAAATTCATCAAGATCTAAAATTTCTCTACTATCCTACTTTTTCTTATGAAAAAGTTAAGTTTTTTTCTATGGATAGTTTACTGAGATTCTGAAACTTTTTCTTTGATAAAAGTGAGTAAGAATTTCATCAAGTGAACCGTTCATGCGAATAAGAACGAATAGACAAGTTATTAGAAAACACATTTTTTGCATAAATTGGTTTTTAAGCAGAGCTCTACAATCCTCTGCAAAAATTTTGGTAAAATTTAGATTTTTTTTGTCAAAAAAAATGGCTTTAAAAGTGCAATTCATTCAAGCAAAAATTAAAGTCCAATTTTGGGCATGTTCACTTTCGAATACCTTACAATAACTTTGTATATGGGTAGAATTGAGCTAAATCGTCCTTATTCGCATGAACTGTTCAAGTGTCAAATTCTGAGATCTTTTCTATAAAAACAAGTTTTTAACATCTGTAAATTTTTCTAAAAAAAGTTTCACAGTTTAGACTTGAAACTTTAGTTGAAAACTACTTTAAAGTTTAAACTGTTTTAAGAAGAGAGCCAAAAACTAAAAAGAGTCTGATTTATGGTGTAAATCGGTCTTGCATTAGTTCCCTAATGAAAATTTTTTTAAGTAAAGAACAAAATCTGTGGTCATTCAACGATATTCGATGAAATTGAAATTTTTAAAATGTACCAAATGAGTCGCAGTAGTACCATGGTACTTTTGAAGGTCAAAATGTACAAAAAGAAGTACAATTGTACCAACTTTAACATCCCTGTCCTATATACCTTAAATTTGGACTGTGCGATCCTCTCGCGGAAAAAACATTATGAAAGAAGTACTCTTTTGAAAATTCCGTTTAAAAGGGGGAATAGGGGGAAAGTATGGCAATTTTGTATCTGCTGAACATATGGTTCTAGATACTTGAAGTTTGAACTGTACGATCCTCTCGCGGAAATAACATTCTGGAAAAAGCACTTTTATAGAAAATTCTGTTTCTAAAGGGGGGAGGGGAGGTGGGGAAATAGGGCCATTTTGTATTTACTGAACTACATAGTTGAAATTTTGACTGTACGATCCACTCGCGGAGATTACATTAAGAAGAAGGTGGGGCGATTTTTTATCTGCTGAACTAATGGTCCTAGATACTTGAAATTTTAAATAAACGATCCTCTCGCAGAAATAATATTCTAAAAGAAGTACTTTTTGAAAATTCCGGGGGGAAAAGGTGGAAAGTATGGTAATTTTGTATCTGCTGAACTAATGGTCCAAGATACTTGAAGTTTGAACTTTACATTCCTCTCCCGGAAATAACATTTTGAAAGAAGTACTTTTTTGAAAATTCGTTTTTAAAGGGAAAAAATGGGGAAAACGGTCCTAGATACTTGAAGTTTGGACTGTACGATCCTCTCGCTGAAATAACATTCTGGAAGAAGTACTTTTTTTAGAAAAATCTGCTTTATGGGAGAAAAAGGGGGAAGATGGGTAATTTTGAAATTTGAATCCTCTCGCGGAAATAACATTCTAAAGTAAGTACTTTTTTAAAAATTTCGCTTCTATGTGGGAAAAAGGGGAAAAGTAGGGACATTTTGTATCTGCTGAACTAATAATTGTCCTAGATACTTTAAATTTGGCCTGTACGATCCTTTCGCGGAAAAAACATTCTGAAAGAAGTACCCTTTTGAAAATTCCGTTTTGAAGGGGGAAAAGGGGGAAAGTAGTGCAATTTTGTAATTGTTCTAGACACTTGAAGTTTGAACTGTACGATCCTCTCGCGGGAATAACATTCTGGAAGAAGCACTTTTTTAGAATATTCTGCTTCTAAGGCAGTGGTCGGCACCCATTGCACCCAGGTGCATAATGAAATTGGCTATTTGCACGTAGACAACGCGAACGTTAACGAAACTCGCAAATAAAAATACAAATATTTTATTTAGTGTCATGGTAGCATTTAAAATAGCGGGTAGATAAAGCTATGTTTTAGAAAAATGTAAAAATGTTCCCGCTTTCTGCCGACCACTGTTCTAAGGGCAAAAAATGGGGAAGTAGGGCAATTTTGTATCTGCTGAATTCACAGAAAAAAACGAATTGTTATATTGACCCCCATATTTGTGAATACAATAAACTTTTTCACTGAAAGTGCTCCTATACGGAAACGTTTGTAAATATTGATTGTTGGAAAAAAATGTAAAAAAATTGATAAACGAGTTTGTAGTAGTTCTCTTAAATTATTATTTGTATTGACAAACGTACCAAAACTTAATTTTTTTTTTTCAAGAAAGAAATTCATCAAACACAATTTGTTGATCTGACAAACGTAAAAAATCTTATTTTTTTCAACAAAGAAATTCAACAAACACAAAAACTATTTGTTGACATGATAAAATTATTTTGAAATAAAATTAGTTGACTAAGTTTGCTGAAAACAAAATCGAAATTTTGTATTATTTACTAACATGCACTCATAGAAATATCTTAGTAGAAAAATTAGTAAACCCATTGTGGATCAAGTTTTACAGAATTTAACAAAAATCAATGTTGATATTACAAAATTCAATAGTTGAAAAATACATAGTTGGAAAAAATTGTAAGTACATGAAATATGCAACACTGTTTTTGATGATCGCCATTTGTAAATTTTTGTTGTCTTGTGCAGAAGGGATGTTTCTCATAAAATTATTTTTTATTACATACAAAGATAAAAGAAAATATTTGGTGAGTAATTAAATATATATTTTACATTTTATGCATTAATACAGCAAATTTTATTATTTTTTTTAGAAATTTGTGATTTGGTATCGATGGAAAAAAATCCAGAAGCTATATAAAACAATAGACGATAGAAAAACAACAGCAAAATACACCACAGTCGAAGAAAAAAGAAGACAAAAAATTCATCTAAAAAATAAGTTTGGGTAAAAATCATGAGTAAATGAAAACCAGGAAAAAAATTGTGAAAAATATTTAATTAAATAAAATAATATTTACAACACAAATAAGCATTTCATTTTAATAAATAAAATTGCATGAATATACAAAAAAAAACGAGTATGATTAACAAAAATACGAATAGAACTAACAAAAATACGAGTTGATCAGCTTTTACAAAAACTGACAACAATTAATGTTGAAATCAACATAAATATTTGTAGGGTCAAAATCAACAATGATTTCTGTTGAATTTACTACGATTTTCTTTAGGAATACAATGATTTTTGGTTGAGTGTGGGGCCGTTTTTACTAAATGTTTGGTTGTTATCATGTTTGGTAAATTAACAATTGATGTTTGTTGATTTAAATTTGGAGATTTTATTTTCTGTGTTAATGGTCCTAGATACTTGAAATTTGACCTTTCGCGGAAATAACATTTTAAAATAAGTACTTTATGAAAATTATGCTTATAAGGGGGAAAAAATTAAAAAATAGGCCCATTTTGTATTTGCTGAACTAATAGTCCTAGATAGTTGAAATTTGGACTATAAGATCCACTCGCGGAGATTACATTCTGGGAAAATAAGTTTTTGAAAATTTCGCTTCTAAGGGGAAAATTGGGGAAAATAGGACAATTTGGTACACATTGTTCCTTATGCACTAATGTTCCTTGAAACTTAAAGTTTGAACTATAAAATCCTTTCGCGAAAATAACATTCTGATAAAAGGTTTTTTTAACTTCCGCTTTTCAGGAGAGAGGGGGGATAAGTCAATTTGTTACATATTTTATCGTATGAACTAATAATCCTTAAAACTTCAAATTTGAACTATAGGATCCAAAATAAGTACTTTATGGAAATGCCGCTGCTAAAGGGGTAAAAAGGGTGAAAATAGGACAATTTGTAACATTTTGTATCTTTTAAACTAATGGTCCTAGAAACTTCAAATTTGGACCATAGGATCCTGCAAAAAGAGTTTTTTTGAAAACCCGCTTCTAAGGCCGAAATAGGGCAATTCGGTACATTTTGCGTCATCTAAACTTATGCTCCTAGAAACTTAAAATTTATACTGTAGGATCCTCTCGCGGAACAAAAACATTATGAAGTCCAGTTTTTAAATTCTCATTTTAAGCGGAAAAATGGGGCACTTTTCATACTTTCGGAAATAATGGTACTAGCAACTCAATATTTTGCACTTAGGATCTTCCAGCAGAAAAAATATTTAATCACCCGGGTGAAAATGACCATGTATGTTCATATATGATGCATATATGGATGTCCATACAAGTGCATATCCGTAATTTGAGGGTACATGTACATTAATGATCATACATTGTTATACATGAATTTGTATGTAAATTTTTTTTTTTTGTATTTTTTCCATAAAACGTCTATTAATTGAAATTTTTTCAAATATAAATAATTTGTACTAATTTATGACACTGATTTTTTAATAAAAACTAACGAATATTTTAAAAATATACTTTGGACTTTATGATACTTTAGTATAATCAAAGCTTCGGAGAATTAACCACTTTTCGAATGACATCACAAATAAAATACATTCGATTTTTATAGTCACTGAATACAATTATCTTTAAATATCAATATTTCTTGGAATGGATTCGATTGTTACCATTAAATCGAATTCTTGTTTATGAGAATTTTAAAAACTGAATGCATTCTTTATTTCATTTATTTATTATTCATGAGACTTAAAAATCGAATTTATAAAAACTTACGCATTCAATTTCAAAGTCGAATGATTCGAATTTTAAAATCAAATGTAAATTCATTCGATAAATTGTGATTGGGGAATGAAATCATTAAAGTTTAATTCAGAACACCAAATCTTATTAAGGGATGAAATCCTTCGCAGCTCTGTCAATAATACCGTCAGAGTGTTCGAATTTTCTTCTAAATTTAGTTGTTTACGTTAGTGCCGTTCATATTTGCCTATAGAATACAAAAATTATAACCAATATTGATGATGTATGATCAGTATGTCCAACCGAACGACTTTTTCAGACTGAACACATACATGAACTTCGTCCAATTTTGCAAAGTTCTGCCGAACCCAACCTTTAAAAAAATTGTTTTTTAGACATGTATGCTATGCAGATGCATACCATATATAAAGGAGTATGACATATACCTATCCACACATAGTTGCATACATTTACATATATGGAATACTAGCTTACAATCCCGGTACTTCGTTACCGGTTGTATTGAATACCGGATAATAGAAGGATCAAGATTACTCTATCGATTTTCAAAAAATTCCCCTACGTAGTCTTTGTTTTATTTACTTGTGGACATTTAAGTCTTCCATAAAAAATTATTTCAATGAATAATATAAACATTGAAATTTTAATAACTTTGTTGGTACGTTATCATGTTCGTTCCGGGGGAAAAATATAATGACAATTTTCGAGCCCTTATGTCGGGATTTTGGATTTTGAGTGAATAAATATTTCAGTGAAAAAAGAATTTGGAATAAAAAAAAAATATGGAGTAAAAAAAAGCTAAACACCAAAAATTTGAGTTAAAAATATCATTCCATATTGTTCCCTGCTCTATTCCATATTGTTCCCCGTTCTACTCCATTTCATTTGCAATTCCATCTCCATCTTCTAATGTCATTATTATAGGCCCAGAAAAAGTACCAAAAGTACACTTTATTACCACCATTAGAAACGGAATTTGAAAAATTACCTCTTTCAGAATGTTTTTTCTTCACCGAAGTATCCTACAATCCATATTTCAATTATCTAGGATCATTGTTTCAGCAAATATTAAAAGTACTTTTTATCCCCGTTAAAAATCGGAATTTCAAAAAAAAAACTTTTCCCAATCTCTTTTTTCACCGAAGGATTTTACATTTCAAATTTTAAGTTTCTGGGCCATTATATCAGGAAATAAATAAGTACACTTTTTAAACCCCATTATTTTCCGAGAGGCGAACCTTTTCCAATTTCAATTTTCTATGTTTATTATTTCAGGAAATAAAAAAGGACCAAAAAGTGTACTTTCGGCATATTTAACAAAACGTTCTTTTTATGGAAGGTACTTTCTATAAAAGGTACTTTTTCTAAAAGGTATTTTTTATAAAAGGTGCATTTTGATAAAAGGTACTTTTTATAAAAGGTACTTTTTTTAAAAGGTACTTTTTATAAAAAGTACTTTTTATAAAAGGTACTTTTTATAAAAGGTATTTCTTATAAAAGGTACTTTTTGTAAAAGGTACTTTTTATAAAAGGTACTTTTTATAAAAGGTACTTTTTATAAAAGGTACTTTTTATAAAAGGTACTTTTTATAAAAGGTACTTTTTATAAAAGGTACTTTTTATAAAAGGTACTTTTTATAAAAGGTACTTTTTATAAAATGTACTTTTTATAAAAGGTACTTTTTATAAAAGGTACTTTTTTATAAAAGGTACTTTTTTATAAAAGGTACTTTTTATAAAAGGTATTTTTTATAAAGGTACTTTTTATAAAAGGTACTTTTTATAAAAGGTACTTTTTATAAAAGGTACTTTTTATAAAAGGTACTTTTATAAAAGGTACTTTTTATAAAATGTACTTTTTATAAAAGGTACTTTTTATAAAAGGAACTTTTTATAAGAGGTACTTTTTATAAAAGGTACTTTTTATAAAAGGTACTTTTTATAAAAGGTACTTTTTATAAAAGGTACTTTTTATAAAAGGTTCTTTTTATAAAAGGTACTTTTTATAAAAGGTACTTTTTATAAAAGGTACTTTTTATAAAGGTACTTTTTATAAAAGGTACTTTTCATAAAAGGTACTTTTTATAAAAGGTACTTTTTACTTTTTATAAAAGGTACTTTTTATAAAAGGTACTTTTTATAAAAGGTACTTTTTATAAAAGGTACTTTTTATAAAAGGTACTTTTTATAAAAGGTACTTTTTATAAAAGGTACTTTTTATAAAATGTACTTTTTATAAAAGGTACTTTTTATAAAAGGAACTTTTTATAAAAGGTACTTTTTATACAAGATACTTTTTATAAAAGGTACTTTTTATAAATGGTACTTTTTATAAAAGGTACTTTTTATAAAAGGTACTTTCATAAAAGGTACTTTTTATAGAAGGTACTTTTCATAGAAGGTACTTTGTAAAAGGAACTTTTTATAAAAGGTACTTTTTATAAAAGGTACTTTGTAAAAGGAACTTTTTAAAAAAGGTACTTTTTATAAAAGGTACTTTTTATAAAAGGTACTTTGTATAAAAGGTACTTTTTATAAAAGGTACTTTTTATAAAAGGTACTTTTTATAAAAGGTACCATTATTTCAGTAAATTAAAAAAAGTACCAAAAGTACACTTTTGTGCTTTTGGATTTGGGTGAAACTTTTTTACATCGAAAAAAAAATTTTAAGATTTACTACATAAATATGGCCGCTGATAGTCAAATAAAAAAAAGTTGTTTTATTCTTAGATCGAAATTTCTATAGAAAATATCACAGATTCAAAATTTTTCGCATAGAAAATTTCTCGGAGTTTAAACTTTATTTTATAGAAATAATCTGAGGTTCTGAGACATTCTTTCTATAGAAATTTTTCCGAATTCTAGTATACTTTTCTTATAAAAAATCCCTGAAATAACTCTTATATTTTTTGAATACAAAAATTCTCAGATCCTGAAACATATTTCGTAAAAGAAAATTATCAGATACTTAAAAAGTACCAGTTTCTAGAACATTTTATGAAGAAATTTTGATAAACTTTCCCAAAAATAAAATCTGAAATTTTATAGTATTTTTCTATAGAAAAATTTTACGGTTTTATTGCCATCTAATGATTTCCAATGCAATTTCTTAGATTCTCAAACATTTTGAAAGTATTAAAATTATTATTGTTGGACACAATTTCAAAAGAAAAATTTTCATATTCAGAGACACATTTCCTATAGAAAAATTCTCAGAATCTGAACATTTTTCTGTTGGAAGATTTTTTATTCAAAATAGTTTTCTAATGAAAAGTTCGAAAACATTTTTCCTACAAGAAAACCACAGATTTTGATAAACCTTTCCTATGGAAAATGCGCAGATTCTTAAAAATGTTTAAAACAAAATGATTCTCATGTTCGTAAAAATTTTTCCATTAAAAAATTTCTAAGATTCGAAAATATATTTCCGCATAGAAAACTAAGATTCTGAGACGTTTTTCCTGTAGAAATGTTAACCGATTCTGAGAAAGTTATTTGTAGAAAAATTCTTGTCTGATTCTGACACTCATTTCCCAGAATTCGAAGTTGCTGAGGAATTTTTTATATAGAAAAGTTTTAAGACATTTTTCCTAAAATTTGAGAAAATTTTTTAATCAAAAAATTCTTACATTCAGAGTCAAATACATAAGTATCAAGATATTTTCTAAAGATAATTGCTGTGTTTTTCAATAAGTGGATTTATTTATGGATTAATCTTATTTAGTTTAAAATAAATATTTTAAAATGCCAAAACAAATTTGAAATATTTTTTTTCTGTAATCTACGATAAATGAGCAATTATAATCCGAAAAAATAATAAAAATATTTGGAAAATTAAAAAAGTTATAAATAAATAAAAATTAATCCAATTAAATTTTAGGATTTAATAAGTCCACTTTGGATTAATTTTGATTTATTTATAATTTTTTTCTTTTTCAAAATTTTTTTATTATTTTTTCGGATTATAATTGCTAATTTATCGTAGAATACGGAAAAAAATATTCCAGATTTGTTTTGGTATGTTAACATATTTATTTTAAACCAAATGAGATTAATCTGAAAATAAATCCACTTTTTGAAAAACACAGCAAATGTCTTGAATTCTGAGACATTTTTCTATAAAAAAATATTTGAGATAATACTTTTTTCTTCGAAAATGATAAGGAAAATCATTCGATTAGAAAATGTCCACGACTCTATTGACATTTAAGTTTCTCATATGAAATATCATGAATTCTGAAACATTTTATTCTCAGGATGTAAAAAATTTCTTAGGATAAAAGCTCTGTGTGTAAATCATCAGCACACATATAACTTTCCTCATTATTTTTTAACATCCTGGTTATTTTCTTTCCCTTCCTTTTTCCTTTCCTTTCCCTTCCTTTTTCCTTTCCTTTCCCTTCTTTCTTTCTTCTTTTTATCCTTTTTTTTCTTTTTTAAAATCGTTTTGGGGGGGGGAGAAATCCCATTCTCCCCCCCCCTGGATCCGCGCCTGAGTTCGAGGTCATTTACTTTCCCCGTAATAAATTAACTTTTCCTGAAAATAACTAATGAAAATAACTAATTTTTATTATGTAAAATATTTTAATCGCTAAAAAAAGCACTTATATCGCGAATTATCGAAACTTTCGTAACAAAATGGTGTGAAACACATTTGTATGTAGGATTATAATAAAAAACAACAAAAATTTAAGTTAGTTATCACTTTTATTAATTAAAAAAAAAATTGTTTACATAAAACTTCAATGCGTTTGGTGCGTGAACTTTTTTCACGATCGGGAAAAATCATAAGCATATTTCTTACAATTAGTATTTTTCCATGCCCTACACGATTCCGTGAATGGAGGATGTCGCAAAAAAAAGTCATAACCCTAATGTACATGCTGCCAAAGTTGACGTTATAAATAGTTAACGTTATGCAGTTAAGGGTTAAACCGCCAAATTTTAATCTTGAAGGAATCGAAAAAGTCCCCCCAAAAAGTATTCGTCATTTTGACCGTTAATTGTTTTTCCTACGCATCGTTTGAGTCTCATATTTTCTTAGTTAAAATTAAAGTAAAAAATATCGATCAAATTTTATCTCGTTTGGTGCAGGAACTTTTTTGACGGAAGCGAAAAAGTAAAAATGCAATTCTTAATATTTTATTATGGCCTTTTTGGCTAGGGCAGGTAAATTTTGATATTTGCAAAAAATCCAAAAATTTATAACCCTAATATACATGCCAATTTTCATCTTCCTAAGTCATTGGGGGTCTTTAAATTAGTTAAAATATTTAAAAAACCAAATTTTTCCACGCTCTTTTATCTTTTAATTCTCCGTCCACAGTCGAGAAATCTTAAATCCGATTATTTCAGGATATACTACATCGTTAGGACTATACGCTATGCATTTTCCGCTTCCTTTGGGGGGTTCAAAAGAAGTTAAAATGTTAAAAATCCCAATTTTGTCACTCCCCATTTTCCTTTCAATTCTCCGCCCACAGTCCAAAAATTTAAAATTCGATTACTTCAGGATATGCTAATCGATAGGACTATATGCTAGAAAATTGTCAGCTTCCTAAGTCATTAGAGGACTTTAAAATAAGAAAAATATCAATTTTCATCTTCATAGGTCATTGGGGGTCTTCAAATTAGTTAAAATATTAAAAAACACAATTTTTCCACGCCCCATTTTTCTCTTAATTCTCCTTCCACAGTCTAAAAAATTAAAATCCGATTACTTCAGGATATGCTTCTTTGTAAGAACTAAATGCTATGCAATTTTCCGCTTCCTAAGTCATTTGGGGGCTTCAAAAGAAGTAAAAATGTTAAAAAATCCCAATTTTGCCACGCCACTTTTCCCCTCAATTCTCCGCCCACACTGCGAAAATTTTAAATCCGACTACTTGGGGATATGCGCTATCGTTGAGACTATATTCTAGGAAATTTTCAGCTTCCTAAGTCATTAGGGGGCTTTAAATTAAGCAAAAATGTCAAAAAATTGAGTTTTGCCACGCCCACTTTTCAGCTTATTTCTCCGCCCACAGGCAAAAAACCGAAATTCCGGCTACGTTAGGATCTGCCCCAGGTCTTTTACTATATGCATGCCAATTTTCAGCTTTGTAGCTCATCAGTGGGCTTCAAAAAGCTCTGGATAGACAAAAAAAGAGGAACACACAAATAGGGAAATTATATATATAGATATGAAAGCTTTTTACAGAGAAAACTCTGTAATTTTACTATTAAACTCTGTAAAATGCTTTGGACAAAAAAAAACTGTTAATTTACAGAGTTTCTAGTAAAATATTGGTTAAATAAACCACCATTTAGCAAAGAAAACTATGTGTCGTTGACAGCGGCAATAAAACTCCAGTTTTAATTTAACAAATTAGCTGCGTTTTATTCTAAAATCATTATAAATGTTATTTACATAATTTACATAATTGAAATTGCAAAACTTACGTTAGTATTTGCTTTAAATAATTACGAACAAACGACAAATATAAAATAATGTTTCAGAAAAAATTTGATAACAAACAAATTAAATTTCTAAACATACTATGAATTCAAATAATAGAGAAATTTTACAGTACAACCATAACGGCAACCACACAACCACAATAGGTAAACGACACTATGTAAATTTACATATATTTGTAAAATACATTTGATGCAAAAAAAAATACAGAAAAAACTCTGTAAATTTACAGAGTTTAGTTAAATGCATGTTATTTTGTAAAATTTTTATAAAATTTCTGAAAAATTTTTTTTGATAACTTTTTTTGCTACTATTTAAACTTTTTCTCAAAAAATAAAAATATACAGATAAAATTTTGATGTTTGGTAACAAAAACTACTCAAAACAGAAAATTTTTTTGGTTATAAAAAAATACGAAGTATTTTGCTTAGGCCTGTATTTTAGCAGAAAACTCTGTTAATTATCTGTAAAATTAAGATTACGAAGTAAAAAGTAATATAACAGATGACTCTTTGTTTTTTTGTCACAACAAAATACGAAGTATTTTCTTTAAATCTTTAAATCAAATATCTGTTGAATTGAGATTACAGTCATTTTACAGAGTATTTTACAGAGTTATTATTTTGAGTGTATATACATGCCAATTTTAAGCGTATAAGGCCATTAATGAAATTCAAAAAGCGCTGGATACACAAAAAATAAGAAAAACACACAAAAAAAAATATATGTACAGAAAATAGATGGTAATAAATTTACCACACCCCTTTGCCTTTCTTATTCTCTACCCATACACTGGATATCAAAAATCCAGGTTCGTGTTGATCTTCCCCATGAAACCTACTATATACATGCCAATTTTCATCTTCCTAAGTCATTCGGGGTCTTTAAATTAGTTAAAATATTTAAAACCCAATTTTTTGCCGCTCTTTCATCTTTTAATTCTCCGTCCACAGTCGAGAAATTTAAAATCCGATTACTTCAGGATAAACAACATCGTTAGCACTATACGCTATCCATTTTCCGCTTCTTTTGTGGGCTTCAAAATAAGTTAAAATGTTAATAATCCCAATTTTGTCCATTCGACATTTTCCTTTCAATTCTCCGCCCACAGTTCAAAAATTTAAAATTCGACTATTTCAGGATATGCTGTATCGATAGGACTATATGCTAGGAAATTTTCAGGTTCCTAAGTCATTAGAGGACTTTACAATAAGCTAAAATGTAAATTTTCATCTTCATAGGTCATTGGGGTCTTCAAATTAGTTAAAATATAAAAAATCACAATTTTGCCACGCCCCATTCTTCTCTTAATTCTCCTTCCACAGTCTAAAAAATGTAAGTCCGATTACTTCAGGATATGCTTCATTGTTAGAACTAAATGCTATGCAATTTTCCGCTTCCTAAGTCATTTGGGGGCTTCAAAAGAAGTAAAAATGTTTAAAAAATCCCAATTTTGCCACGACACTTTTCCCCTCAATTCTCCGCCCACATTGCGAAAATTTTAAATCCGAATTTTGCAAAGTTCTGCCGAACCCAACCTTTAAAAAAATTGTTTTTTAGACATGTATGCTATGCAGATGCATACCATATATAAAGGAGTATGACATATACCTATCCACACATAGTTGCATACATTTACATATATGGAATACTAGCTTACAATCCCGGTACTTTGTTACCGGTTGTATTGAATACCGGATAATAGAAGGATCAAGATTACTCTATCGATTTTCAAAAAATTCCCCTACGTAGTCTTTGTTTTATTTACTTGTGGACATTTAAGTCTTCCATAAAAAAATATTTCAATGAATAATATAAACATTGAAATTTTAATAACTTTGTTGGTACGTTATCATGTTCGTTCCGGGGGAAAAATATAATGACAATTTTCGAGCCCTTATGTCGGGATTTTGGATTTTGAGTGAATAAATATTTCAGTGAAAAAAGAATTTGGAATAAAAAAAAAATATGGAGTAAAAAATAGCTAAACACCAAAAATTTGAGTTAAAAATATCATTCCATATTGTTCCCTGCTCTATTCCATATTGTTCCCCGTTCTACTCCATTTCATTTGCAATTCCATCTCCATCTTCTAATGTCATTATTATAGGCCCAGAAAAAGTACCAAAAGTACACTTTATTACCACCATTAGAAACGGAATTTGAAAAATTACCTCTTTCAGAATGTTTTTTCTTCACCGAAGTATCCTACAATCCATATTTCAATTATCTAGGATCATTGTTTCAGCAAATATTAAAAGTACTTTTTATCCCCGTTAAAAATCGGAATTTCAAAAAAAAAACTTTTCCCAATCTCTTTTTTCACCGAAGGATTTTACATTTCAAATTTTAAGTTTCTGGGGCCATTATATCAGGAAATAAATAAGTACACTTTTTAAACCCCATTATTTTCCGAGAGGCGAACCTTTTCCAATTTCAATTTTCTATGTTTATTATTTCAGGAAATAAAAAAGGACCAAAAAGTGTACTTTCGGCATATTTAACAAAACGTTCTTTTTATGGAAGGTACTTTCTATAAAAGGTACTTTTTCTAAAAGGTATTTTTTATAAAAGGTGCATTTTGATAAAAGGTACTTTTTATAAAAGGTACTTTTTTTAAAAGGTACTTTTTATAAAAAGTACTTTTTATAAAAGGTACTTTTTATAAAAGGTATTTCTTATAAAAGGTACTTTTTGTAAAAGGTACTTTTTATAAAAGGTACTTTTTATAAAAGGTACTTTTTATAAAAGGTACTTTTTATAAAAGGTACTTTTTATAAAAGGTACTTTTTATAAAAGGTACTTTTTATAAAAGGTACTTTTTATAAAAGGTACTTTTTATAAAAGGTACTTTTTATAAAAGGTACTTTTTATAAAAGGTACTTTTTATAAAAGGTACTTTTTATAAAAGGTACTTTTTATAAAATGTACTTTTTATAAAAGGTACTTTTTATAAAAGGTACTTTTTTATAAAAGGTACTTTTTTATAAAAGGTACTTTTTTATAAAAGGTACTTTTTATAAAAGGTATTTTTTATAAAGGTACTTTTTATAAAAGGTACTTTTTATAAAAGGTACTTTTTATAAAAGGTACTTTTTATAAAAGGTACTTTTATAAAAGGTACTTTTTATAAAATGTACTTTTTATAAAAGGTACTTTTTATAAAAGGAACTTTTTATAAGAGGTACTTTTTATAAAAGGTACTTTTTATAAAAGGTACTTTTTATAAAAGGTACTTTTTATAAAAGGTACTTTTTATAAAAGGTTCTTTTTATAAAAGGTACTTTTTATAAAAGGTACTTTTTATAAAAGGTACTTTTTATAAAGGTACTTTTTATAAAAGGTACTTTTCATAAAAGGTACTTTTTATAAAAGGTACTTTTTACTTTTTATAAAAGGTACTTTTTATAAAAGGTACTTTTTATAAAAGGTACTTTTTATAAAAGGTACTTTTTATAAAAGGTACTTTTTATAAAAGGTACTTTTTATAAAAGGTACTTTTTATAAAATGTACTTTTTATAAAAGGTACTTTTTATAAAAGGAACTTTTTATAAAAGGTACTTTTTATACAAGATACTTTTTATAAAAGGTACTTTTTATAAATGGTACTTTTTATAAAAGGTACTTTTTATAAAAGGTACTTTCATAAAAGGTACTTTTTATAGAAGGTACTTTTCATAGAAGGTACTTTGTAAAAGGAACTTTTTATAAAAGGTACTTTTTATAAAAGGTACTTTGTAAAAGGAACTTTTTAAAAAAGGTACTTTTTATAAAAGGTACTTTTTATAAAAGGTACTTTGTATAAAAGGTACTTTTTATAAAAGGTACTTTTTATAAAAGGTACTTTTTATAAAAGGTACCATTATTTCAGTAAATTAAAAAAAGTACCAAAAGTACACTTTTGTGCTTTTGGATTTGGGTGAAACTTTTTTACATCGAAAAAAAAATTTTAAGATTTACTACATAAATATGGCCGCTGATAGTCAAATAAAAAAAAGTTGTTTTATTCTTAGATCGAAATTTCTATAGAAAATATCACAGATTCAAAATTTTTCGCATAGAAAATTTCTCGGAGTTTAAACTTTATTTTATAGAAATAATCTGAGGTTCTGAGACATTCTTTCTATAGAAATTTTTCCGAATTCTAGTATACTTTTCTTATAAAAAATCCCTGAAATAACTCTTATATTTTTTGAATACAAAAATTCTCAGATCCTGAAACATATTTCGTAAAAGAAAATTATCAGATACTTAAAAAGTACCAGTTTCTAGAACATTTTATGAAGAAATTTTGATAAACTTTCCCAAAAATAAAATCTGAAATTTTATAGTATTTTTCTATAGAAAAATTTTACGGTTTTATTGCCATCTAATGATTTCCAATGCAATTTCTTAGATTCTCAAACATTTTGAAAGTATTAAAATTATTATTGTTGGACACAATTTCAAAAGAAAAATTTTCATATTCAGAGACACATTTCCTATAGAAAAATTCTCAGAATCTGAACATTTTTCTGTTGGAAGATTTTTTATTCAAAATAGTTTTCTAATGAAAAGTTCGAAAACATTTTTCCTACAAGAAAACCACAGATTTTGATAAACCTTTCCTATGGAAAATGCGCAGATTCTTAAAAATGTTTAAAACAAAAAGATTCTCATGTTCGTAAAAATTTTTCCATTAAAAAATTTCTAAGATTCGAAAATATATTTCCGCATAGAAAACTAAGATTCTGAGACGTTTTTCCTGTAGAAATGTTAACCGATTCTGAGAAAGTTATTTGTAGAAAAATTCTTGTCTGATTCTGACACTCATTTCCCAGAATTCGAAGTTGCTGAGGAATTTTTTATATAGAAAAGTTTTAAGACATTTTTCCTAAAATTTGAGAAAATTTTTTAATCAAAAAATTCTTACATTCAGAGTCAAATACATAAGTATCAAGATATTTTCTAAAGATAATTGCTGTGTTTTTCAATAAGTGGATTTATTTATGGATTAATCTTATTTAGTTTAAAATAAATATTTTAAAATGCCAAAACAAATTTGAAATATTTTTTTTCTGTAATCTACGATAAATGAGCAATTATAATCCGAAAAAATAATAAAAATATTTGGAAAATTAAAAAAGTTATAAATAAATAAAAATTAATCCAATTAAATTTTAGGATTTAATAAGTCCACTTTGGATTAATTTTGATTTATTTATAATTTTTTTCTTTTTCAAAATTTTTTTATTATTTTTTCGGATTATAATTGCTAATTTATCGTAGAATACGGAAAAAAATATTCCAGATTTGTTTTGGTATGTTAACATATTTATTTTAAACCAAATGAGATTAATCTGAAAATAAATCCACTTTTTGAAAAACACAGCAAATGTCTTGAATTCTGAGACATTTTTCTATAAAAAAATATTTGAGATAATACTTTTTTCTTCGAAAATGATAAGGAAAATCATTCGATTAGAAAATGTCCACGACTCTATTGACATTTAAGTTTCTCATATGAAATATCATGAATTCTGAAACATTTTATTCTCAGGATGTAAAAAATTTCTTAGGATAAAAGCTCTGTGTGTAAATCATCAGCACACATATAACTTTCCTCATTATTTTTTAACATCCTGGTTATTTTCTTTCCCTTCCTTTTTCCTTTCCTTTCCCTTCCTTTTTCCTTTCCTTTCCCTTCTTTCTTTCTTCTTTTTATCCTTTTTTTTCTTTTTTAAAATCGTTTTGGGGGGGGAGAAATCCCATTCTCCCCCCCCCTGGATCCGCGCCTGAGTTCGAGGTCATTTACTTTCCCCGTAATAAATTAACTTTTCCTGAAAATAACTAATGAAAATAACTAATTTTTATTATGTAAAATATTTTAATCGCTAAAAAAAGCACTTATATCGCGAATTATCGAAACTTTCGTAACAAAATGGTGTGAAACACATTTGTATGTAGGATTATAATAAAAAACAACAAAAATTTAAGTTAGTTATCACTTTTATTAATTAAAAAAAAAATTGTTTACATAAAACTTCAATGCGTTTGGTGCGTGAACTTTTTTCACGATCGGGAAAAATCATAAGCATATTTCTTACAATTAGTATTTTTCCATGCCCTACACGATTCCGTGAATGGAGGATGTCGCAAAAAAAAGTCATAACCCTAATGTACATGCTGCCAAAGTTGACGTTATAAATAGTTAACGTTATGCAGTTAAGGGTTAAACCGCCAAATTTTAATCTTGAAGGAATCGAAAAAGTCCCCCCAAAAAGTATTCGTCATTTTGACCGTTAATTGTTTTTCCTACGCATCGTTTGAGTCTCATATTTTCTTAGTTAAAATTAAAGTAAAAAATATCGATCAAATTTTATCTCGTTTGGTGCAGGAACTTTTTTGACGGAAGCGAAAAAGTAAAAATGCAATTCTTAATATTTTATTATGGCCTTTTTGGCTAGGGCAGGTAAATTTTGATATTTGCAAAAAATCCAAAAATTTATAACCCTAATATACATGCCAATTTTCATCTTCCTAAGTCATTGGGGGTCTTTAAATTAGTTAAAATATTTAAAAAACCAAATTTTTCCACGCTCTTTTATCTTTTAATTCTCCGTCCACAGTCGAGAAATCTTAAATCCGATTATTTCAGGATATACTACATCGTTAGGACTATACGCTATGCATTTTCCGCTTCCTTTGGGGGGTTCAAAAGAAGTTAAAATGTTAAAAATCCCAATTTTGTCACTCCCCATTTTCCTTTCAATTCTCCGCCCACAGTCCAAAAATTTAAAATTCGATTACTTCAGGATATGCTAATCGATAGGACTATATGCTAGAAAATTGTCAGCTTCCTAAGTCATTAGAGGACTTTAAAATAAGAAAAATATCAATTTTCATCTTCATAGGTCATTGGGGGTCTTCAAATTAGTTAAAATATTAAAAAACACAATTTTTCCACGCCCCATTTTTCTCTTAATTCTCCTTCCACAGTCTAAAAAATTAAAATCCGATTACTTCAGGATATGCTTCTTTGTAAGAACTAAATGCTATGCAATTTTCCGCTTCCTAAGTCATTTGGGGGCTTCAAAAGAAGTAAAAATGTTAAAAAATCCCAATTTTGCCACGCCACTTTTCCCCTCAATTCTCCGCCCACACTGCGAAAATTTTAAATCCGACTACTTGGGGATATGCGCTATCGTTGAGACTATATTCTAGGAAATTTTCAGCTTCCTAAGTCATTAGGGGGCTTTAAATTAAGCAAAAATGTCAAAAAATTGAGTTTTGCCACGCCCACTTTTCAGCTTATTTCTCCGCCCACAGGCAAAAAACCGAAATTCCGGCTACGTTAGGATCTGCCCCAGGTCTTTTACTATATGCATGCCAATTTTCAGCTTTGTAGCTCATCAGTGGGCTTCAAAAAGCTCTGGATAGACAAAAAAAGAGGAACACACAAATAGGGAAATTATATATATAGATATGAAAGCTTTTTTACAGAGAAAACTCTGTAATTTTACTATTAAACTCTGTAAAATGCTTTGGACAAAAAAAAACTGTTAATTTACAGAGTTTCTAGTAAAATATTGGTTAAATAAACCACCATTTAGCAAAGAAAACTATGTGTCGTTGACAGCGGCAATAAAACTCCAGTTTTAATTTAACAAATTAGCTGCGTTTTATTCTAAAATCATTATAAATGTTATTTACATAATTTACATAATTGAAATTGCAAAACTTACGTTAGTATTTGCTTTAAATAATTACGAACAAACGACAAATATAAAATAATGTTTCAGAAAAAATTTGATAACAAACAAATTAAATTTCTAAACATACTATGAATTCAAATAATAGAGAAATTTTACAGTACAACCATAACGGCAACCACACAACCACAATAGGTAAACGACACTATGTAAATTTACATATATTTGTAAAATACATTTGATGCAAAAAAAAATACAGAAAAAACTCTGTAAATTTACAGAGTTTAGTTAAATGCATGTTATTTTGTAAAATTTTTATAAAATTTCTGAAAAATTTTTTTTGATAACTTTTTTTGCTACTATTTAAACTTTTTCTCAAAAAATAAAAATATACAGATAAAATTTTGATGTTTGGTAACAAAAACTACTCAAAACAGAAAATTTTTTTGGTTATAAAAAAATACGAAGTATTTTGCTTAGGCCTGTATTTTAGCAGAAAACTCTGTTAATTATCTGTAAAATTAAGATTACGAAGTAAAAAGTAATATAACAGATGACTCTTTGTTTTTTTGTCACAACAAAATACGAAGTATTTTCTTTAAATCTTTAAATCAAATATCTGTTGAATTGAGATTACAGTCATTTTACAGAGTATTTTACAGAGTTATTATTTTGAGTGTATATACATGCCAATTTTAAGCGTATAAGGCCATTAATGAAATTCAAAAAGCGCTGGATACACAAAAAATAAGAAAAACACACAAAAAAAAATATATGTACAGAAAATAGATGGTAATAAATTTACCACACCCCTTTGCCTTTCTTATTCTCTACCCATACACTGGATATCAAAAATCCAGGTTCGTGTTGATCTTCCCCATGAAACCTACTATATACATGCCAATTTTCATCTTCCTAAGTCATTCGGGGTCTTTAAATTAGTTAAAATATTTAAAACCCAATTTTTTGCCGCTCTTTCATCTTTTAATTCTCCGTCCACAGTCGAGAAATTTAAAATCCGATTACTTCAGGATAAACAACATCGTTAGCACTATACGCTATCCATTTTCCGCTTCTTTTGTGGGCTTCAAAATAAGTTAAAATGTTAATAATCCCAATTTTGTCCATTCGACATTTTCCTTTCAATTCTCCGCCCACAGTTCAAAAATTTAAAATTCGACTATTTCAGGATATGCTGTATCGATAGGACTATATGCTAGGAAATTTTCAGGTTCCTAAGTCATTAGAGGACTTTACAATAAGCTAAAATGTAAATTTTCATCTTCATAGGTCATTGGGGTCTTCAAATTAGTTAAAATATAAAAAATCACAATTTTGCCACGCCCCATTCTTCTCTTAATTCTCCTTCCACAGTCTAAAAAATGTAAGTCCGATTACTTCAGGATATGCTTCATTGTTAGAACTAAATGCTATGCAATTTTCCGCTTCCTAAGTCATTTGGGGGCTTCAAAAGAAGTAAAAATGTTTAAAAAATCCCAATTTTGCCACGACACTTTTCCCCTCAATTCTCCGCCCACATTGCGAAAATTTTAAATCCGACTACTTGGGGATATGCGCCATCGTTAGGACTATATTCTAGGAAATTTTCAGCTTCCTAAGTCATTAGGGGGCTTTAAATTAAGCAAAAATGTCAAAAAATTGAATTTTGCCACACCTACTTTTTCGCTTATTTCTCCGCCCACAGGCAAAAAATCGAAAATCCGGCTACGTTAGGATCTGCCCCACGTGTTTTACTATATGCATGCCAATTTTCAGCTTTGTAGCTCATCAGTGGGCTTCAAAAAGCTCTGGATAGACAAAAAAAGAGGAACACACAAATAGGGAAATTATATATATAGATAGATGAGTTGTAAATAAAAATTGGAAAAATAAATAAAAACTGATCATTGCACACTGGGTAATTTGAGCCACTTTTTAGGCCAAAATTAGTTACGGACAAAGTTTTTGACCGATATGGCTGAAATTTGGAATATAAGAGTTCTTTTTGAGCCCGCACGGCTGGGTTTTTTGATTTTTTAAATGGTGGAATTTTTTAGGGTTGCCACCATATAAAAAATATTAATAAGACTAAATATCTCAAAATCGCACAGACCATTTTTTTTTTTGAAACTTGCCACTGTAAAAATAGGCAAGGAGGCAAACAAAATGGCTTATAAGCCGTTTTGTTTGGTTTTTCTTTGGAAAGTCGTAAATTTTCCGTAGGCCTTGTGCTACCTCAACGGCAAATTTATCCAAAAAGATCTTACTTTTTTCTTTAACGAAACGAAATATTGTTTTAAAACCTTTTTTTAATCAGTTTCACTGACAATAAAATTATAAACAAAGCAAATAACTTCAAATGTGGTTTTTAGAATTATCAGCTGATTTAAATTTTGACATTTGTAAGCAACGTGCTCAGCACAGCATAAAAAGTGTAGTTTTGATATTAAATTTTTATCAGTTATTAAAAAAAAAGAAGAATATCGCAAATAATATGGAGGAAAGTGTAAATAGTAAGTAATTAAAAAAAAAAAAAACAAAATTAATTGGTGGAAGTTATTGTTTTTGTTTAAAAAACGTGTTATTCTAACTTAACCTCAAATAAATGACTTTTTCAAGTAATATAAACTTGGCAAAAGCTTTTATTAGTGTTCGTCGTGTTTTCATTGAAAAAAACTGTTAAGAATTTATTTTTTTTATTTTACGTTTCTGTTTTTGTTTTTATTTTATTTAATTTTAAGTGATGAATACAAAAAAAAAACTACATGAAATAAATGAACTTGAAAAAAAATTAATAATTTAATTAATTTAAGCTTTTTGAGATATTCAGTTTTTTCTCTTTTTTTATGTGGTGGCAACCCTAAGAAAGTACCACAATAAAAAAACCAAAAATCTTAGCTGTGCGTGCTCATGGAAAACTCTTACATTTCAAATTTCAGCTATTTAAAAAAGTGATCCGTCGAGATATTCACATTTTCAAATTTTTTCATATGGTGGCAACACTAAAATTTCCCTACAAAAAATCAAAAAAACTAGATGTGCGTGCTCGTGAAAAACATTAAAATTCCAAATTTCAGCCATATCGGTCCAAAACTTAAGCTATAATTAATGTTGGCCTAATAAGTTGCTTAAATTGCCAATGTGTGCACTACAAGATGAGGCTGTCTGAAAGAAAATTGATATCTCAAAAAGTGCAAAAAAGTGCAACGGAAAATAAAAAAAAATGAATTTAGAATTATTTTCTTTAAATTTTTCATCAATCAAAAACACGGCACACCACGGCTAACATTATTAAAAGCTTATGCGAAGTTTATATTCATTGAAAAAGTCATTTATTTAAGGTTAAGTTATAATTACACGTTTTGTTAAAAAAAAGCAATAACGTCCACCAAAATATTTTGCTATTTTTTTATTACTTAATATCCCCTCTCTTCTCCATATTATACACGATATCCTTCTTTATGTTTAATAGCTGAAAAAATCGTTTGAATTTATATCAAAATTAGGCGTTTTATATTGCACTGTGCACGTTGCTTGAAAATGCCGAATTCGACTGCCCGTCAATCAGTTTATATTTGTTTTTTGGAAAAACCAAATATGCAGTTATTTGCTTTAATATTTTCTAAATCGAACGTAATTAACAAAAACATTATTATTGTTAGTTCGAAAAATGATTTTTGGCCAAGATTTCGGTTCAAATTACCTACTGTGCATTGGATCAAATTATTATATATTAGTGTCAACAACAGCGTTGTTGTCTTTTAGTCTGGTACTTTTTTACATAGGTAAAATACAGGCGTATGAATAATTAAATTATTCGGCAAATATTCGTATTCGGTTCAAACCGAATACCGAATTGTAAATATTCGGTAAAATGCCGAATACACTATTCGCGACATCCCTAGTATAGACCAAACTTCAAAGAGGTTTATGCGGAAACTTTTTTTAAGCCAGCAAAAAGGGGAGAAAGCCATTCTCCATAGTTTTTCGTGCTCTATACCGCCTCTACCATGTAAGTTGGAGGGCAACTGCGAATAAAATAAGCAGTGGCGGACAATTCAGCGGATTAGAGAAGAGAGTCTCAGAAGGACACGCTTGGTAACGTGTTACTTTAAATTCTGAGTGCCTAAGAGGCTCTAATCGTCATGGCGAATAGTTGGCGCCATCAAATAACCAATGCCATATATGAACAAAAAGGTTCCCTGACCCAGAAAACAGGTTGGGCCATGTGCTAATAACTCATAAGCTGCCCATTCACTTGCAATAAAATTGCTCAACTTAAAAAAAAAATATTTTACAATATTATTGTCGTTTTACCCTACACAGCAAATAAAATTGCTCAATACTTAAACCCAATATATTGTACAAGATATAAACATAAACATAACATAATAAAAGTTGTACAATATAGACAACACACTGATAAAATATATTGCAGTATTCTTGTTTGTACAATAAATATCAAAAGTGTTTTGATATTCTCCAATATATTGCACAACCGTAAATATTACATACACACAAGCGATATTATTGTACAATTTGAAAAGTTGAACAATAATATTGCAAGTGAATGGGCAGCTATACCCGTAAAAAAATTATTATTACTGAAACTCCAACAAATTTAAATAACAAACCCCCTAACACGATGACGACTTACGGCTTCAAACTACGGATAATGATTGGAACTTGGAACGTCCCAACCCTCTCCGCACCATCGAAACTGGAACAAGTTTGCAAGGAATTTGACTCGTATAAATTGGATATTCTTGGACTGAGCGAAATTAGATGGCTAGATAAGGGCTCCAAACAACTTGAGTCCAGGCACACGTTCATATATTCGGGCCATACCAGCAACAAAGTGAATGGTGTCGGCCTACTACTCTCACCCAAAGCTAAGCAAGCTTTCATTGAGTATGTACCATTCTCTGATCGTATTGTCAAGGCCAGACTAAATTCAAAACTCCGCAAAATCACGATCCTGCAGTGCTACGCCCCTACCGAACCCGATGATGAAAAAACGAAAGAGAATTTTTACAACCAACTTGATGCTGCTTTCAGCACAATACCAACTGGAGACATTAAAATATTATTAGGGTATTTTAACGCCAAAGTGGGTAACAACAACAACAGTTTGCAGAAAGTTATGGGAACGCAAGGACTTGGTCCTGTAAGAAACAACAACGGTGATCGTTTAGTCGATTTTTGTGCCCGCCATTGCCTATTTATCGGCGGAACTAAATTCCCACATAGGGATATTCATAAATATACCTGGGAGTCTCCCGATGGAAATACACGCAACCAAATTGACCACATCCTTATTAATAAACTGTTTATTGGATGTTTGCTTGACGTCAAAACTAGACGTGGTGCCGATATTTACAGTGACCATCAACTACTTGTTGGGACATTTAAGCTTCGTCCAGCAGCAAACAAGGTAAACAGAACAAAAAGACCTAAATATAATCTTTCAAAATTTTCAAACCCCCAAACTCATATCTCCTACAACAATGCACTAACAATAAGAGAACGTTTACAACCAGGTACGGAGTACCAGTGGCAGAATATTGCAGAAGTCTGCGCGGATAGCGCAAAATCTGCACTAGGTATACAAAAACGCGAGCATAAACCATGGCTAAGTGATCAAACTTGGCAGCAGATTAAAGTCTGAAGACAACTAAAACATAAAGTCGATCGCTCCAAATCGAACGAAGAGAAACAATTACACAAAACAGAATATCGTTCAGACGCACGTAGAGTGAAATATATGGTAAATATTGATTGCGAAAAATACTATAATTATATTGCCAATGACATGGAAAAGGCTGCCAATACGGGAAACCTACGTGGTGTGTACAGTGCAATAAAAGAACTAAGCGGAAGGAAAACCAGTACTACTGCAACGATAAAAGATGAAAATGGTATTGATCTTACAACTATTGATCAACAACTCAATAGATGGCATAGCTTCTTCTCTGATGAGCCCACCCCCACCCAAACGTCTCCACATTTCCTCACAGAACCCCAGCGTAATCCACTAAGAGGTATATCCACATCACCACCTACGGAAACTGAAGTACTCAAGATCCTCAAAAATCTGAAGAACCAAAAATCCCCCGGCACTGACAACATACCCGCCAAGTTACTTAAATACGGAGCCCCAATAATAGCACAATCCGCTACACCCATTATAAGAAGAGTGTGGAACACCAACCAGATACCCAATCCCTGCAAAGAAGGTGTAGTCATAACGGTGCCCAAAAAAGGTGACTTAACCCAGTGAAAAAACTGGAGGGGAATTACTCTATTAAATACCATCAACAAGATTATGTCGCTCTTAATCTTAGAAAGAATAAGCCCAGTGGTAGAACCATTGCTACGGAAAGAACAGGTTAGCTTTAGACCAAATCGTTCATGCGCTGACTTCGTATTATAATTGAACAGTCAATTGAATACAACTCGCAACTTTATCTCCTTTTCATCGATTTTGAAAGAGCTTTTGATACTGTTTCCAGGCGCGCTTTATGGGTTGCACTCGCGATGAAGGGTATACCAGAAAATTAATTAGCCTTATCAAGGAGCTATAAACTGACTCTGTCTCTACTGTACGTTTTAATGGCCAGGAGAGTAAAACTTTCCAAACCACCAGAGGAGTTAAACAAGGCTGTGTTCTGTCTCCCACGCTATTCCTGATTCTGCTCGACAGTGTTATGCAACAAACCAACATTCATTCCCCCCGCGGTATTCGCTGGAATTTAAATGAATATCTTAATGATATT
Source organism: Pegoplata infirma (assembly GCA_963921195.1). Taxonomy (NCBI): domain Eukaryota; kingdom Metazoa; phylum Arthropoda; class Insecta; order Diptera; family Anthomyiidae; genus Pegoplata; species Pegoplata infirma. The sequence continues at coordinate 16,256,067 of OY992541.1, forward strand.
GATTATGCCGACGATCTATGCCTAATGGCTCAGTGCTTTTCTGATATTGAAGATAAACTACATAAACTCGCTTCAAACGCAAATGCAGTGGGTTTAAAAATTAATATAAAGAAAACTAAATTATTACGCATTGGTTCAGTAATCACTACCCCTCTTACATTAAATGGAAAAATCATCGACGACGTTGAATCCTTCAGTTACCTTGGAAGTATTTTAACCAAAGACGGTGGCTCAGAAGATGATATGAGTAACAGAATAAATGAAGCCAGAGTAGCATTCCATAGTCTATACAAGGTATGGAGGTCTAACCATATATCCAGAAAAACCAAAATACGTATTTTCAACTGTAGTGTCATGTCAATCCTACTTTATGGTTGTACAATAGGGTGGGTCGATGAAATGCATATTTGCGAATCTCGTTAACTAATAGCAAAAACTCGACGCGCATTTTCGAGCTGATAACGGGAAAAATCATGAAAAAAAATTTAGGAGGGTTCTTTTAGGCCTCTACAAGCGGTTTTAGTTCGCGGTTTTTGGAAAAAAAATATTTTTTTTAATTTTTTAAAAATATTTTAAAAATTAAGTAAAATAATGCTTATTACGAAACAAGTTCCAAAAAAAAATTATCTCGCCAATTTTAGCCCGTGGATGCATTTTTATAACCAGGAATGTTTGATTTATATATATAAATTTTTTTTTTTTATTTCATAATAGCACTCAAATGGTGCATAAGGCCGATTTAAGAACATGAATGCTAAAAATAAAAAAATTGCGGGTATTTATAGCAATCCACAAGTGCAAAAAATTCGCAAATTACAAAAAAATTAAAAATGGGTATCAAAATTTTGGTAAAATAAGGCGTTTTAAGAAAATGATAAAAAAACAAAACAAATTGGCGGCTATTTATAACAATCCGCAAGTGCAAAAAATTCACAAGTACCAAAAAAAATTAAAAAATGGAAAAATGGGTATCAAATTTTTGGTATAATAAAGCGTTTTGAAAAAAAAAAACAAAATGGAAAAATGGATTTTTAAATTTTTTTTTGGTACTTGCGAATTTTTTGCACTTGCGGATTGTGATAAATAGCCGCCAATTTGTTTTGTTTTTTTATCATTTTCTTAAAACGCTTTATTTTACCAAAATTTTGATACCCATTTTTAATTTTTTTGTAATTTGCGAATTTTTTGCACTTGTGGATTGCTATAAATACTCGCAATTTTTTTTATTTTTATCATTCATGTTCTTAAATCGGCCTTATGCACCATTTGAGTGCTATTATGAAATAAAAAATATTTTTTTTTATACATATAAATCGAACTTTCCCGGTTATAAATATGCATCCACGACCTGGATAGGTCACATACTCCGTAGACCAAGTGATGATATAGCAAGAGCAGCATTGGAATGGAATCCCCAAGGATATCGTAGACCCGGTCGACCACGTAACACATGGCAAAGAACCCTCGAAAAAGAATGCCAAATGACAGATAAATCATGGAACCAAATCAAATTCCTCGCTAATGACCGTAATGAATGGAGAAAATTCGTTGGTGCCCTATGTTCTACTACATGAACTTTCTACTAAATATTTCACAAACTTTGTTAATAATTATTATGAATAAAGGCAATAATATAATATATATATATACCGCCTGCATAATGCCGATTTGATATTTAAAAAAATGTTCAAAAGTTATATCCCTAATGTACACATTCTTATGTTTGGAGAGCTGCAGCTTCGTAACAATTGAGTGCATATAACTCGAATCAAGCTCAAATTGTGCGCATTTACAAGGACTTTTACTATGTGCATTTCAATTTGGAAATTATGGTTTGGTCCAAAAGCTACATTAAAAAAACCTCGAAAAATTGAAAAAAAAAAATGTATCAAAGATCCTCACCATGATAAATTGAGACCTTTTGCGCTGTGCCTTTGCACAATTTCTCTTTAAGGTCCCTTTAACTTAATAAGTAATATTTATGCAATTAATAATACTCATTCGCAACGTTAAAACAAGAAAATACAAGCAAATTACAAAATTGTTATGAAATTTAAAATTCAAATGCGATTTTCTCAAAAAAAAAAAAACGAAAAACGCGTTTCTGAATTTTTTTTGTGTGGATGGACAAACATCTAAACTTAAAAAAAAAATTAAAAAAAAGTGCCCGGATTTTTGTTAAATTGACTATTTTAAAAAAATGGAAAATTTAGAACGAGTTTTGAAAATTTTCCAAAAAAAAAAAAATGTATCGATAGCCCATACTATATAAGAACTAGAGTTAGCAAATAATCGAGACATTAGATAATCGCGATTACGATTAAAAAATGCCGTTAATCGCGATTATCGATTAATCGACTTTTTTTAATAATTTGATTTGCAATAGCCTTAAAATTTTTTTTTTTAAATTTACATTTTAGAACGTACGAAAATAAAATTTCTGCGGGGTCGTGTCGGAATACCTGCCGACGGTCTGTAAAGAGCAAATTGTTAGGAAATTTTTTTACAAAATTTTACAAAACATCTTTAGTCGGCAACCAGCGGTCAAAGTATGAAAAAAATTACGTTTTTTGACAAAATCTCATGTCTAAATTTGTTGACCAAATCCGACTAAAGCCTTTTGAGTATATTTTAAAAACAAAATTCTTTAAAATTTACTCAGATCAGAATTTAAAGTTTACTTTAAATTTGAATTACTTTTACGGTAAAAGAAAAGAAAGATAGCAAACAAGTTAAATGAATCATGCACTCAAAAAATTATGTCATTAACTGTTTGTAGTTTATTTAAAAAGTTTTACGTTTTGTCGTTTTTAAAAGAAAATACAGTTGTTTAACGTTCAGTTTTTTTAAATGACTATTTCTGTTCTTTGTTTTAAAAATAACAATATAAAAAATAAAGACTTTCATTAGCATTCATTTATTTTTGTTTTGTAAGTAAACATAAGTGATTCGTCTTTAATTTTTAATGATTTGTGTACGATATTTTTTTTTAAATTGTTGTAATTTTTAAGGAGAAATCATTAGTTTTTACCTACTTGTGTAGGTTATTATTTTGCGGAAAAAAAATTCAAAAAAAATAATTTATAGACATATAAAATAATGTTTGTATCAAGTGACTTTGGCACGATGGGTAGAGTGTCTGGGTAGAATGTAATTGATTGCGGGATCGATTTGCCAAAATTTTGGTTAACATTTTTTAAAAAATAGTTCCATAGAAAAATTGTTGAAATATCCTAAGAAATCAATAATTTTAAATGTTTTCGTTGGTATTTTTTTTCGAATTTGTTGGTAAAACAAATTAATAAAGTGACGTTATTTTATAATATTCAATGTTATTTATTTTAGAAAATTTTAGGAACAGTAAAAAATAAATGTTGATGTTTGTTGAAACAAATGAATAATTACTGGAATGGTTTTTAATTGTTGTATCATTTGTTTTAAATGTGTTTGACATTTGTTTTTGCCCACAAAATAGACTTGCCAACCGTCCAGTTTTCGTCGGGACAGACCAGTTTTAGAGTGGAGTGTCCCGTGTCCCGGCGATACCCTGAACGGGACGCCATTTGTCCCGTTTTGAGGAAAAAACTAATTTTTTCATTGTCACAAAAAATTAAAAAAAAATCGTGAAAATTAGTACCTATTTTTATTAGCAACATTGACATCTTTTTAATAGATTAGCAACACTTGTATATTTTGATTTGTGAAAGTGTCAAACGAAAACTTTGAATTTCATTTGTCAACTTTCAAATGAATTAAAATTTTTACAGAGCGTGATTTTTTGTAGAGGTATTTTTTTTATTATTTTAGTAAATATTTTTTCTAATAAATTTGCACAAATGTTAAAACTAATAAATGTTTCATAGGAAAATGCACAGAAAAAGAGCAGCATATATAAATGAATCGGCAGCAACACAGGAAAAGGAAAAAATAGAACGAAAAGGTATTGCAAATTTCAACCAGGGGGCTAATTCTCGCAGTCGATAGCGATCGAAATTCTACTCGAACGTGCAATTTTTTTTCTTTTGGGATGATATCACTCGTGATCGAGTTATGTGTATCGAAATTTCTAATGATGTCATTCGATATCGAGCGAGCGTTTATACGTTATCGTGCGGTATTTCATTCGATAGCAAATTGGCTTTCGATATTTCGTTTATTTCTGTATTTTATGATATTACTGTATTAAATTTGTGTATAAAATTACAAATAACATTTTTTAAGAGACAAATACAAAAAAAAAAAACGGAAAATCTTATTCAACAAGTTGAACTTTGTATTTAATGCTTTTGAAGTGTGTATTAAAAATGGGCGCTGGTCACGTGATTTTTATTTCAATCACGTGATTGTGAGCAAGCGTGAGTTGAAAAAAATCTAGCGTTAGTCACGCGTGAACAATTTTTTTTACTCACGTGATTAGTAAGTGAGCGTGATTAAAACAAAAAATTTACGTGAGTGATTCGAGCGTAAGTGACTGTGAGTCAAAACTTACTCTATCTCTCTGTATGATGCTTGCTTTTTTCAAGTAAGTTATCGGTTGAAGTTATCGAAATTTTCATAAAAAACCCTAATAAAGTTAGCAACTAATTTCTTGAAAAAAAAACAAGTATCATACACCCTTGCGCCACCATACAAACGAAATAATTTTGGAAGATAGAATACGATATAAAATTAGTCTGTTTGTCAAAATGTATAATCAAGAGTTAGTCTAAAAATTATATAATTAAAATTTAAGTCAAATCGGACAATTTTAACCTTTCACTTATTTGTTTTAATTAAACTAAGCGTGTAAATAACTCTACATTTTTTTAAATATGTATATTGATAAAATTTGATTATTTAATAAAATTCAGCCTGACGGCAAAACATTTTTTTTACAATTAAAAACTCATTTACAATGTATTGCATTTAATATTGTAACGTGACGTTACAAATAATAATATATTTATTTAAATATAGGAAAGTACTTTTTCCTATACCGGTGATCAACTACTTTTCCCTATACCTAATATCATTTATTCATCAAACAAATGGTAATGAGTCATAATTCTCATTTGGTCTATAAAACTGTAGACATATAATGTCAAAGTTTTATCAACCAAAACAACGAGAAACCAGTTGGAGTTCGTGTATACTTCGTAGAATATACGAAGTATAACCGTAAGCCGACCAGATTCTTGTTCGCAATTTCGACCTAAGTCGAAGTTGGGATGTAGTTACTAGTTTGTACCGTATTTCCAGTAAATATTTTCCGAACCGTATTTATCCAGTATACCTCGTTTATATTTCCCGAAACCTGACTTGTAAAGTACTTTTTGTTAATATTTCCCGAACCTGATTTATCCAGTTTTTCCTGTTTCCCGAACCTGATTTATCCAGTATGTTCTGTTAATATTTCCCGAACCCGTATTTCCAGTTAATATTTCTCCGAACCTGAATTATCCAGTATTCCCTGTTAGTAGTACCCGAACCGTATCCTACCCGTTTATATACGAAATCTCTCGTTTATTTCGTATTTAGTTTATATACGAAGTCTTTTGATTACTTCATTATTTAGTTTATATACGAAGTCTTTTGATTACTTCGTTACTATTTTAGATACGAAATCTTTTGCTTATTTCGTTCGTAGTTTATATACGAAGTCTTTTGATTACTTCGTTAATAGTTTGTTTACGAAATCCTTTGATTAATTCGTTTGTAGTTTATATACGAAATCTTTTGCTTATTTCGTTCGTAGTTTATTTACGAAGTCTTTTGATTGCTTCGTTAATAGTTTGTTTACGAAATCCTTTGATTATTTCGTTTGTAGTTTATAACGAAATCTTTTGCTTATTTCGTTTGTAGTTTATTTACGAAGTCTTTTGATTACTTCGTTAATAGTTTGTATACGAAATCCTTTGTTTATTTCGTTTGTAGTTTATAACGAAATCTTTTGCTTATTTCGTTTGTAGTTTTGACACGAAATCTTTTGCATATTTCGTTCGTAGTTTTTTTCACGAAGTCTTTTGATTACTTCGTTACTATTTTATATACGAAATCTTTTGCTTATTTCGTTCGTAGTTTATTTACGAAGTCTTTTGATTACTTCGTTAATAGTTTGTTTACGAAATCCTTTGATTATTTCGTTTGTAGTTTATATACGAAATCTTTTGCTCATTTCGTTCGTATTTTATTTACGAAGTCTTTTGATTACTTCGTTAATAGTTTGTTTACGAAATCCTTTGATTATTTCGTTTGTAGTTTATAACGAAATCTTTTGTTTATTTCGTTTGTAGTTTATTTACGAAGTCTTCTGATTACTTCGTTAATAGTTTGTATACGAAATCCTTTGTTTATTTCGTTTGTAGTTTATAACGAAATCTTTTGCTTATTTCGTTTGTAGTTTTGACACGAAATCTTTTGCATATTTCGTTCGTAGTTTATTCACGAAGTCTTTTGATTACTTCGTTAATATTTTATTTACGAAATCCTTTGTTTATTTCGTTTGTAGTTTATAACGAAATCTTTTGCTTATTTCGTTCGTAGTTTATTCACGAAGTCTTTTGATTACTTCGTTAATATTTTATTTACGAAATCCTTTGTTTATTTCGTTTGTAGTTTAGACACGAAATCTTTTGCTTATTTCGTTCGTAGTTTACTCACGAAGTCTTTTGATTACTTCGTTACTATTTTATATACGAAATCTTTTTCTTATTTCGTTCGTAGTTTATTTACGAAGTCTTTTGATTACTTCGTTAATATTTTATTTACGAAATCCTTTGTTTATTTCGTTTGTAGTTTAAACACGAAATCCTTTGCTTATTTCGTTCGTAGTTTATTTACGAAGTCTTTGGATTACTTCGTTAATAGTTAGATACGAAATCCTTTGTTTATTTTGTGTGTAGTTTAGACACGAAATCTTTTGCTTATTTCGTTCGAAGTTTTTACGAAGTCTTTTGATTACTTCGAAGTCTTTTGATTACTTCGTTAATAGTTTGTATACGAATTCCTTTGTTTATTTCGTTTGTAGCTTATAACGAAATCTTTTGCTTATTTCGTCTGTAGTTATTCACGAAATCTTTTGATTACTTCGTTACTATTTTATATACGAAATCTTTTGCTTATTTCGTTCGTAGTTTATTCACGAAGTCTTTTGATTACTTCGTTAATAGTTTGTATACGAAATCCTTTGTTTATTTCGTTTGTAGTTTATAACGAAATCTTTTGCTTATTTCGTTCTTAGTTTATTTACGAAGTCTTTTGATTACTTCGTTAATATTTGGTATACGAAATCTTTTGTTTATTTCGTTTGTAGTTTATAACGAAATCTTTTGCTTATTTCGTTCGTAGTTTATTTACGAAGTCACTTAATTACTTCGTTAATATTTTCTTACATCCAAACCTTTTCCTCTTGTTAAATGTCCTCCTAAATACATTGTGTGTACTACGTAAGATCGCTCTTCATAGCCTTCTTACTGATTCAAAGGAAGCAAACCTTTGCCGATCCTGGACAAACTAAGTTTACCCCAGCTGGAAAATAAAATTGCATCACAAATGGCGCCCGAGCAGGGACCAGCTTCCAAGGACGACACCAGTGGAAAAACCAATACCGAAACCACCAACGAACTTGGAGCTGTTAGTACACATAATAATACGACATTACAGATAGAATCACTCAATTAGATCTATCTGCTTCGGAAGACTAACTTGATAGAAGTCTGTCGCGATAATGGCTTTTCCACCAAGCACGCCACAGTTAAACTGTCAAGGCGACTGCTAAACGAGCACGTTCGTACTATACGACAACGAGCCTCGTCCGGAATTTTACCACAATCGTTGAAAAAACTACAAAAATTTTTTTTTTTTGAGATATATGAAAAAAAATATATATATTTTTTTTTCTCAAAGTAGGGGGGGAATGTAACGTGACGTTACAAATAATAATATATTTATTTAAATATAGGAAAGTACTTTTTCCTATACCGGTGATCAACTACTTTTCCCTATACCTAATATCATTTATTCATCAAACAAATGGTAATGAGTCATAATTCTCATTTGGTCTATAAAACTGTAGACATATAATGTCAAAGTTTTATCAACCAAAACAACGAGAAACCAGTTGGAGTTCGTGTATACTTCGTAGAATATACGAAGTATAACCGTAAGCCGACCAGATTCTTGTTCGCAATTTCGACCTAAGTCGAAGTTGGGATGTAGTTACTAGTTTGTACCGTATTTCCAGTAAATATTTTCCGAACCGTATTTATCCAGTATACCTCGTTTATATTTCCCGAAACCTGACTTGTAAAGTACTTTTTGTTAATATTTCCCGAACCTGATTTATCCAGTTTTTCCTGTTTCCCGAACCTGATTTATCCAGTATGTTCTGTTAATATTTCCCGAACCCGTATTTCCAGTTAATATTTCTCCGAACCTGAATTATCCAGTATTCCCTGTTAGTAGTACCCGAACCGTATCCTACCCGTTTATATACGAAATCTCTCGTTTATTTCGTATTTAGTTTATATACGAAGTCTTTTGATTACTTCATTATTTAGTTTATATACGAAGTCTTTTGATTACTTCGTTACTATTTTAGATACGAAATCTTTTGCTTATTTCGTTCGTAGTTTATATACGAAGTCTTTTGATTACTTCGTTAATAGTTTGTTTACGAAATCCTTTGATTAATTCGTTTGTAGTTTATATACGAAATCTTTTGCTTATTTCGTTCGTAGTTTATTTACGAAGTCTTTTGATTGCTTCGTTAATAGTTTGTTTACGAAATCCTTTGATTATTTCGTTTGTAGTTTATAACGAAATCTTTTGCTTATTTCGTTTGTAGTTTATTTACGAAGTCTTTTGATTACTTCGTTAATAGTTTGTATACGAAATCCTTTGTTTATTTCGTTTGTAGTTTATAACGAAATCTTTTGCTTATTTCGTTTGTAGTTTTGACACGAAATCTTTTGCATATTTCGTTCGTAGTTTTTTTCACGAAGTCTTTTGATTACTTCGTTACTATTTTATATACGAAATCTTTTCTAAGATTTCGTGTCAAAACTACAAACGAAATAAGCAAAAGATTTCGTTATAAACTACAAACGAAATAAACAAAGTTTGTATACGAAATCCTTTGTTTATTTCGTTTGTAGTTTATAACGAAATCTTTTGCTTATTTCGTTCTTAGTTTATTTACGAAGTCTTTTGATTACTTCGTTAATATTTGGTATACGAAATCTTTTGTTTATTTCGTTTGTAGTTTATAACGAAATCTTTTGCTTATTTCGTTCGTAGTTTATTTACGAAGTCACTTAATTACTTCGTTAATATTTTCTTACATCCAAACCTTTTCCTCTTGTTAAATGTCCTCCTAAATACATTGTGTGTACTACGTAAGATCGCTCTTCATAGCCTTCTTACTGATTCAAAGGAAGCAAACCTTTGCCGATCCTGGACAAACTAAGTTTACCCCAGCTGGAAAATAAAATTGCATCACAAATGGCGCCCGAGCAGGGACCAGCTTCCAAGGACGACACCAGTGGAAAAACCAATACCGAAACCACCAACGAACTTGGAGCTGTTAGTACACATAATAATACGACATTACAGATAGAATCACTCAATTAGATCTATCTGCTTCGGAAGACTAACTTGATAGAAGTCTGTCGCGATAATGGCTTTTCCACCAAGCACGCCACAGTTAAACTGTCAAGGCGACTGCTAAACGAGCACGTTCGTACTATACGACAACGAGCCTCGTCCGGAATTTTACCACAATCGTTGAAAAAACTACAAAAATTTTTTTTTTTTGAGATATATGAAAAAAAATATATATATTTTTTTTTCTCAAAGTAGGGGGGGAATGTAACGTGACGTTACAAATAATAATATATTTATTTAAATATAGGAAAGTACTTTTTCCTATACCGGTGATCAACTACTTTTCCCTATACCTAATATCATTTATTCATCAAACAAATGGTAATGAGTCATAATTCTCATTTGGTCTATAAAACTGTAGACATATAATGTCAAAGTTTTATCAACCAAAACAACGAGAAACCAGTTGGAGTTCGTGTATACTTCGTAGAATATACGAAGTATAACCGTAAGCCGACCAGATTCTTGTTCGCAATTTCGACCTAAGTCGAAGTTGGGATGTAGTTACTAGTTTGTACCGTATTTCCAGTAAATATTTTCCGAACCGTATTTATCCAGTATACCTCGTTTATATTTCCCGAAACCTGACTTGTAAAGTACTTTTTGTTAATATTTCCCGAACCTGATTTATCCAGTTTTTCCTGTTTCCCGAACCTGATTTATCCAGTATGTTCTGTTAATATTTCCCGAACCCGTATTTCCAGTTAATATTTCTCCGAACCTGAATTATCCAGTATTCCCTGTTAGTAGTACCCGAACCGTATCCTACCCGTTTATATACGAAATCTCTCGTTTATTTCGTATTTAGTTTATATACGAAGTCTTTTGATTACTTCATTATTTAGTTTATATACGAAGTCTTTTGATTACTTCGTTACTATTTTAGATACGAAATCTTTTGCTTATTTCGTTCGTAGTTTATATACGAAGTCTTTTGATTACTTCGTTAATAGTTTGTTTACGAAATCCTTTGATTAATTCGTTTGTAGTTTATATACGAAATCTTTTGCTTATTTCGTTCGTAGTTTATTTACGAAGTCTTTTGATTGCTTCGTTAATAGTTTGTTTACGAAATCCTTTGATTATTTCGTTTGTAGTTTATAACGAAATCTTTTGCTTATTTCGTTTGTAGTTTATTTACGAAGTCTTTTGATTACTTCGTTAATAGTTTGTATACGAAATCCTTTGTTTATTTCGTTTGTAGTTTATAACGAAATCTTTTGCTTATTTCGTTTGTAGTTTTGACACGAAATCTTTTGCATATTTCGTTCGTAGTTTTTTTCACGAAGTCTTTTGATTACTTCGTTACTATTTTATATACGAAATCTTTTGCTTATTTCGTTCGTAGTTTATTTACGAAGTCTTTTGATTACTTCGTTAATAGTTTGTTTACGAAATCCTTTGATTATTTCGTTTGTAGTTTATATACGAAATCTTTTGCTCATTTCGTTCGTATTTTATTTACGAAGTCTTTTGATTACTTCGTTAATAGTTTGTTTACGAAATCCTTTGATTATTTCGTTTGTAGTTTATAACGAAATCTTTTGTTTATTTCGTTTGTAGTTTATTTACGAAGTCTTCTGATTACTTCGTTAATAGTTTGTATACGAAATCCTTTGTTTATTTCGTTTGTAGTTTATAACGAAATCTTTTGCTTATTTCGTTTGTAGTTTTGACACGAAATCTTTTGCATATTTCGTTCGTAGTTTATTCACGAAGTCTTTTGATTACTTCGTTAATATTTTATTTACGAAATCCTTTGTTTATTTCGTTTGTAGTTTATAACGAAATCTTTTGCTTATTTCGTTCGTAGTTTATTCACGAAGTCTTTTGATTACTTCGTTAATATTTTATTTACGAAATCCTTTGTTTATTTCGTTTGTAGTTTAGACACGAAATCTTTTGCTTATTTCGTTCGTAGTTTACTCACGAAGTCTTTTGATTACTTCGTTACTATTTTATATACGAAATCTTTTTCTTATTTCGTTCGTAGTTTATTTACGAAGTCTTTTGATTACTTCGTTAATATTTTATTTACGAAATCCTTTGTTTATTTCGTTTGTAGTTTAAACACGAAATCCTTTGCTTATTTCGTTCGTAGTTTATTTACGAAGTCTTTGGATTACTTCGTTAATAGTTAGATACGAAATCCTTTGTTTATTTTGTGTGTAGTTTAGACACGAAATCTTTTGCTTATTTCGTTCGAAGTTTTTACGAAGTCTTTTGATTACTTCGAAGTCTTTTGATTACTTCGTTAATAGTTTGTATACGAATTCCTTTGTTTATTTCGTTTGTAGCTTATAACGAAATCTTTTGCTTATTTCGTCTGTAGTTATTCACGAAATCTTTTGATTACTTCGTTACTATTTTATATACGAAATCTTTTGCTTATTTCGTTCGTAGTTTATTCACGAAGTCTTTTGATTACTTCGTTAATAGTTTGTATACGAAATCCTTTGTTTATTTCGTTTGTAGTTTATAACGAAATCTTTTGCTTATTTCGTTCTTAGTTTATTTACGAAGTCTTTTGATTACTTCGTTAATATTTGGTATACGAAATCTTTTGTTTATTTCGTTTGTAGTTTATAACGAAATCTTTTGCTTATTTCGTTCGTAGTTTATTTACGAAGTCACTTAATTACTTCGTTAATATTTTCTTACATCCAAACCTTTTCCTCTTGTTAAATGTCCTCCTAAATACATTGTGTGTACTACGTAAGATCGCTCTTCATAGCCTTCTTACTGATTCAAAGGAAGCAAACCTTTGCCGATCCTGGACAAACTAAGTTTACCCCAGCTGGAAAATAAAATTGCATCACAATATTATCTACCCGAATTTTCGACGTTAACACATAACCGTGAACTTTGTATGGCAGAACATTGATAAGTATGCCAACAATAAAGACCTGTTATAATTCGAAATTATTAAAATAAAACTAAATATTTATAAATGCATATGTTTAGGCTGAGCGACAAAAACATGTTTTACATTTAAAACAAAAACAAATCATACGTTTATTACATGCCTAAAACTATGCTTTAAAAAATACAAAAACACTGAAACATAAAATCGAATCGAGAAGTAACGAGTCCCATCATCAGCAAATTTCGAACTATCGATATTAAACTCGAAACAAAATAATTTCGATCCCGACTGCGAGAATTAGCCCCCAGATCACGGTGGGGTTGATAAAGTTTAATTAAAAGATCGCTGTATATGAAATTTTATTGCAGATTATGTTAGTTGGTACCCGTACAAACGGTTTAAGCCCAATTTGAAAAAAAAAATCGTTAGTGGGGTTTTTGAGATAACAAGATTTTCATCTTATTGGATGCTACAAAAAAACGGTACAACTTGTGTTAATAAAGTGTAAAATATGATAAATAAACGTTGATGTCCTAAACCCTTTATCAATAGTTTCTATGACGTCTCAATTTTAAGAAAATCGCGGTAAAAAAAAATCGAGATTTTGTAATTTTTAACACCCTGTAAAAAAGGACATCGACTAGCTTTGGACTTCGTTAAAGGCTTAAATTAAAGCTTGTGTTTTGTCTTCAAACTAGATTTGTTTTAAATTTTTAACCCGTTTTTCTTAATGGCAATTTTTTTTTAACACCCTTTTTTCTTTATATTCAATGAAAATTACAACTGTTTAGAACTCTATTAAATATTAATTTTCATTAAAATATAAAGAAACAAGTGAGAGTGTTAAATTCGGCTGTGCCGAATCTCCGAAATGTAAAAAAACTAAAAACAAAAATTTTCAGGGGAGCCTCTTTTTTTTTTTTGGGGGGGGGGGGTTGATGGGGTCTATGGGTGACGTTGAGAGCACCTTCCCATCATGATAAATATACCAAATGTTTCATTTATATAACAAAAATACAAAAAAACATGCAAAAATGTGTATTTTTTTAGATGTTGGTTTAGTTCTTCAAGGGGGAACTTTTTCCCCCCTAGACCGATTTGGCCAGTTTCCGAACTTAACCTGCCTAGGAACATAATACATATTTGTGCCAAACTTGAGGGGTCTAGCTCTTTTTTTTTTGGACTGCATCGTGTTAACTACAGACGGACGGACGGACATCGCTAGAATGTCTTAGAATCGATCACTGATCAATAATATATATATACTTTATGGGGTCCCCGACCGATATTTCGATGCGTTATACACGGAATGACAAAGTGAGTATACCCCCATACTGTAGTTGGAGGGTATAAAAAGGGTGTTTTAAATTATAAACCATTTTTTTTGAATTTTTTTATGTTTTTTAGTGGTGTCCCGTTTTGGAAATTTTAAAAGGTGGCAAGTCTACCACAAAATATTTTGAGTGTGGGCCAACCCATCAAAATTTTCCGTTCCAGATAATCGGTTACAGAACGCATCATTCATCCTACAATCGATTATACTTAACATTCTAGAATCAATGATTTTTGTTTGAAATTGTCCCGAAAGTAATCGTTTTTTAGAGTAAACTTTTGAAACTTCAAAATGGGTTTCAAAAAATTTTGGAACTAATTTAAATTTGTTATAAGAACAGTGCGTTTTATAGAAAATTTTTAATTGTAATCGTATGATTTTTTTGTCGATTACGATTAAATGGTACGATTAATCGCGATTACGATTACGATTTTAATCGTTTTGCAAACTCTAATAAGAATTATATAAGAATGTAAATTTTTGAGATTGTGGTGCATTCCGTTTTAATGTGATAAATATTTAATCAACGCAACTTGCCACAAATTTGACCATTTTCCAATATTTAACCAAGCCTCCTAAGCCCAGTTTTTGAAAATTTTAAAAACCAAAAACGTAATTTTCTTAGTTCCATATAGCGCTATCCATACTGAAAAAAAACATATAACTAAAATTGAGGAAAACATTTCTTTGAAATTTAATCATGAATTTTCCTAAAATTTTGTTAAATTTAACTAAAAAATGAGAAATTTTCTTAACTATGAGGAAAAAAGTTTAGTTCATTTACTTATAATTAGTTCATAGTTGTCTTTAATATAAGGAAAAAAATTCTTACTGCCAAAAAAATTTTCCAAAAATCTAAGAAACGTATCTTTATTTTTAAGACAAATTTCTTTAAAAACAATTTAGTTCAAGTTTGGTTAAAATTTACTAAGCGAGCTAAAGCGAAACGGATGAAATTTTCATAAGAAAGACTACAAAGAAAAATATGGAATAGCCTAATTTCGGATCTAAAATTTGAAATTCCTGAGATTTTATATATGCACATATCTCGGTTAATACTGCCAACACGTAAAAAAGTCCAGCGGCATTTCCTATTATTAGTTTTTGAGTTATCCAGATTCTCAAGACCATATCAGGCCCCTTATTACCGTGTCTCAAAAACTAAGCAAGGTAGAGCGAAATGGACAAAAGTTTTTGGTATTGAGTAAAAAAGTACAATATAAACGCTTTTCGAATATCTCGCACAGCATTCGAAAAAAGCGTTTTGAGAGAGATTTTTTTTGTTACAGTGCCTTCAGAACGCCTTTTCTTCCGTCACCAATTTCTGTGCTTTGGTATATGTACAATCCCGCCCTTCACACCGAACTGATTTGCATAAGGTCCTGCGGAGCGCGCCTTATAACCAAGTGTCGAACAATTTTTTGTAAAAATATATAATTTTTTAAAATTGTTTCGTAAGTAAAATGTATGAAACTTTTTGCGAAATGGACAAAAGTTTTTGGTATTGAGTAAAAAAGTACTATATAAACGCTTTTCGAATACTCTCGCACAGCATTCGAAAATAGCGTTTTGAGAGATTTTTTTTGTTACGAGCGAAATGGACAAAAGTTTTTGGTATTGAGTAAAAAAGTACAATATAAACGCTTTTCGAATATCTCGCACAGCATTCGAAAAAAGCGTTTTGAGAGAGATTTTTTTTGTTACAGTGCCTTCAGAACGCCTTTTCTACCGTCACCAATTTCTGTGCTTTGGTATATGTACAATCCCGCCCTTCACACCGAACCGATTTGGATAAGGTCCTGCGGAGCGCGCCTTATAACCAAGTGTCGAACAATTTTTTGTAAAAATACATAATTTTTTAAAATTGTTTCGTAAGTAAAATGTATGAAACTTTTTGTACACACACATAAACACAGCATGTCTTTTTTAGGCGGTGTGTGAATAATGGATGTAAACAAAAAAACATATTCATATACATATGTACGTGTTAAACATACTAAATTCGTCGTCATACACACATATTTCGTTGGACACAAGTTGCCGTATTTGAATTTCATTGGCTGTGTGTTTGATTTTCTTTTTTGTTGTTTTTTTCTTAACTATTCAAGTTTTGTTGGTTTATATGCGTTTGTGTATTTATGTTTTTTAGGCAGCCATTCATGCTTGCTTATTCGTTCGAGCATGTACATGTCGTAGTTCTTTTTTATACGTATATTGACTGCTGTGGTTCCGTTTGTATGTGTGTGTTGTTGTTATGAATCTTGCTGTCCTGTTATTCATCCATCGTCTTGTTTCCTCGGCTAAGTTGTGTGTTTGTGTACACTCGTTTTTTTTTGTTGCTTTTACGTTGTTTAGTTATTTAAACCGTACTCCGGTATATAAAGTACTTTTTGGCACGTTTGTTGGGATATTTTTTCGCATGAGAGATCATTAATGTTTCGCTTCGCTAAGTGCACTGTACACTCGCATTCATTGAATGTTGCAGATGGGTATTATTTGTTGTGAAAAAGTTTACTTATGTAATTAATATAGAAAAAAATGTACTGCCGCAAAACCAGATTTTAGAGCAATATTATATCTAAATAAAAAAATCGTGTCTTCCGTTATAACGTAAGCGGTCAGAGCACGAGCCACACATGTGTTGTACTAGATAAAAAAAAATTACCATTAAGAGTCTGCTGCGTTTGAGTAGGAGTATATTTGTATCTGATCTGTACTAATTTTAACGGTATTCTAGGAGCATCAATCAACAAGCCAACCGTCTCGTAACTAGTGTGCTCGGTTGTTACGTTTTATTTATTCTTCTTCTTTATATACGCAACCAACTAAACGACGATCTTCGTTCGTGTGTGTCTTATTCTAATAATTTGTATTATCGCTAATCGAGCATGAAGCACAAATTAAAGCTTTTAATTCAAAGAAAATAATAACAATTTGACGGTTTGAGTTTTTAAAATTGAAGAATTAGAGCGTGTAGAAAATAACAAAAAAAAAAGTACAAAAGTTGCGGATGACACTTCAGCTACAAAAATATATATAAATAAATTATAAGTTTTCCATATTCTATTAATAAAGTAAAGTTTAAAAAAGAACAAAAAAAAAAACACACAACCCGCCGTGTATCAATTGATAATGTATGTGATTTTAATAATTGAAGAATAAAAAAATAGCTATATTTATTTATACAAAGTGT
Organism: Pegoplata infirma; assembly: GCA_963921195.1. Lineage (NCBI taxonomy): Eukaryota > Metazoa > Arthropoda > Insecta > Diptera > Anthomyiidae > Pegoplata > Pegoplata infirma. Next base: position 16,273,101 of record OY992541.1, read on the forward strand.
AAAAAGAAATGAAAAATATTGCAGGTATATAATATGGTTCTTTTTTTTATATAAAATAAAACAACAAACATATTTATGAAATTATACATTAAAACAACAACAATAAAATATACAAATTTATTTTATAAAGCTAAAGTCCTATAAATAATTCGATAAAACAAATAATCTAAGTGAAGCAACTGCAGATATCAGCCATATTTAAGATTTAAGTAATTAAAGTTAATATAACAAAAACCAAAAAAAAAAAAAAAAAACAAATTCAATGATGATGTTAACAACAGAACACATTATGCATGGGCATGCATCATCTGTTAGTCAAAGTGCATTGTTTGGTTGTTCAACCGCTGGCCATAGCGGTATCAATCAATTAGGCGGTGTTTATGTCAATGGTCGACCGTTACCAGACTCCACACGCCAAAAAATAGTTGAGCTTGCCCATTCGGGCGCTCGTCCGTGTGATATATCCCGCATTCTACAAGTTTCAAATGGTTGCGTTAGTAAAATTTTAGGCAGGTGAGTGAAAGTATTGAATTTTCGTAATTTACAATTGAGGCTGTTTGGTGTCTTGACAGTTGTTTCGGTTAAACTGTGTAATGTGCACTTTTCTAGTTCCAGTTTGATAAGAACAATTCCGTTGTTTACAAAACAGTAGAATCTCACAAATTAAACTCTTACAAATTTGAACCGCCCAGAAATTATTAAAATAAAACAACAATAAACGCATGCAGAAGAATCCTATTGATATCTAATACTTCAATCATTGATTTAAAGATATAAACTTTGATTAATTTTTTTAAAAATAACTGTTAAAACAGTTATTTACTCAAATAAATATAAAATAAAAGTTATTTTAGATTGTTTGAACAAAAAGTTATTTAAACTGTTATTTTTTACTGTTATTGAAAAAATCAAAAAATAAATGTTATTGCAAATTTTAACACGGAACATCTCTAGAAGTCTTTTTCATATATAAAATACTAAGTTTGGATAACATTCGTTTGATGATTTTTTTAAAACAAAAAGACACATATAACTGTTATATTTGGTCTCTGAATCCCACTATTGTTTCATTGTTGGTGGAAGTATCTGGAACATTTTGACTTATAGAATATTATTAATAAATTAAAATTCGTTGTGATTTTGGTACCAAATTTATTTTTTTTTGTTAGAATACAAAATTGTTATAAAAACGCGGAGAACGCGAAAGTTATCCAACGTGTTGCGTTTTCGATAACATAGAAAGTTTTTCGATAACATACAAGATTGTTGAAAAAGCACCGAAGGTGAAAATTTAAAAGATTTACAACAAGTTCTGATTAAATCTTTTAAATTTTCGGTATAAGCATTTGTCGCAATAAGCACCGCATGCGAAAATTTGGTACCAAAAATCGCCTCGATTACCGAAAATTTGATAACAAAAATCGCCTAATTTTTTCGACTACGAAGCTTTATACAAAGTGTTTGTATGTTACTGAATATTTCGTACAAAACATCGCCGCGATGTTTGAATGTAACCGAAGCAAGTCAAATAGAACACTCAATGTATTTTTGCATGTTTTCGAAAAACTGTGAAAAAAAATAAATCAGCCGTCAAGTTTCGCGTTTGGCAATTATTATAACTTGTTTGTATTCACTCAAAAAAAACCATTAACTTAAACTTTGGAAAAATTTTCTTCAAAATAGTTTATAAATTTTCCCACAATTTAGTTAAATTTAACTAAAATTTTGGAAATTTTCCCAACTTTTAGGAAAAAATTTTAGTTCATGGACTGTTAAATAGGCCATAATTTTCCTTAAATGGAATTCCCCAATACATGGAAAAAACTCTTACCGCCAAATAAATTTTCCCTAAATAAATGAAAAAAAAAAATCTTTATTTTTAAGATATATTTCTTAAAACAAAGTTTAGTTCAAAAAATTCAGTTTTTGGACGTAATTTACTTCCAATTAGTTCGTCATATTTATCTTCTTTAATTTGAGGAAGTTTTTTTAAAAGTTTAGTAAATTTTTCATAACATGAAATTGTTTAGTTGATTTATTTTTTTTTTTCATGCTTGCTTGTAGTTCACATTTTGTTTATTATTTGTAGTATATGAAAAAGAGAGTTTGGTCTTGTATAACAAGTAATAAATTTAACGTTTACATTTTTTTCTACACATGTATGTGTTAGGGAAAAAATAATATTTTAATCACAACAAAGGCTTTGGCTTTGGCGTGTTTTCCCATAGTCTGGGAACAAACGTTAAAGACAAAGTCTTTGTTGTAATTTAACTTTAAAAACTAATGAAATTTATTACTTGACCATAAGAAACAAACGTTTTTTTATATTTTAAATAAAAAATGTACATAATGAGAATTGTGTGTGTTTACATGCTATTCTATAAATAAACCAATAAGAATATGAAATTAACTAATTTTTAGGAAAAATGTCCTCATTAAAAATGTTTTTTTAACTAAAAAATGGGAAATTTTTTTCCACTTTCAAGTTCAAATTGGTCCTAATTTTTAAGAAAAATATTGACTAAAAAGTAGGAATACATGGCAATGGAGCTAAATCATTATCAATTTTCCTTGGATTTAGTTAATTTTCCCATTTTTTAGTTAGTTTTTTTTCTGAGTGTTGTACCGAAAGTAAGATCAGCATCCTCGTGCTCGACTTAACTGATATATTTTCCCTTATTGTTTGTTTAATTTTTGTTGAGACTTTAAACTTTATTTAAAAATGTAATTCAATCAATTCAAAATAAATTTGAAAATTTCTTTGATTTATTTGGAAATTTATGAACAACGTTTTGAAATTTCTGAAATGCAATTTGAATTTGTTAACGTTAAAGATTTTCTTGATTGTATTATTTTTAATCCTTATTTATATGTACCTACATTCGAAATTTTCGGAAACATAATTTTTTTTTAAATTTATGAAGATTTGTTATATTTTAATATTTTGTTTATTATATTAATAAGTATAATTTTAGTCCCAAATATGCTATAGATGGAATAACAGATCCCTATTTTACAATTCGATTGTAAAATCGAAGAAAAAGCTAATTTAAATCAATTAAAAAAAGTTTAGCTTTATTTTTTAGCTTTTTTTTCAACTTTTTTAGCGGGTTTTTGAAAAAATCTAGCTTTTTTTTGTTTTCAAATTCAGGCAGCGCTGTATGCAACCAACATAGAAAATTAACACGTGGTCTGTAGAATTATTTTATTTTATAACTTTCTGCAAAAACTTGCAAGGTTAAAAAATATATTTTTTATTTCTAGACAACCTTCTCTTCAAAAAAAAAAAATTGTTTAAAATTTGGCTGCAAAGGCATACAAATAGAAGGGAGGCTTTTATGAACTTACGTTATAGAAAAGATGGAGAAGAAATCAGCGTGGATCTATTATAATTCGAAAAAGATCAATTGTTATTCGAAGATTCCAATATTAATTCAAAAAATATACACTTAGTTGATATTTTTCGAATAACCATTGATCTTTTTCGAATGACAATTGATCTTTTTCGAATTACAATTCGTAGGCTTAGTCGGCAAATCTATCAAGTCCATTTTTATAAACATTGAGATTTTAATGTTGTATGTGTTGTGTAACTCAAAATACATCATTTGAAAAAAAAAAATAATAAATTTAAGTATGGTGATCTAAAGAAAAAAACTACGTTTATAAACTTAAAAAAAGTCAACCTAAAAAAAGTTAGAAAATTTTTTTGTCACTCCTAAAATCAAAAATTAAAATTGGACTTGATTGTAAGCCAACGAATTGATCTTTTACGAATTACAATTGTTCTTTTTCAAATAACAATTCATATTTTCCAATAACAATTGATCTTTTTCGAATTACAATTGAAACTTTCGAAATATAATTGATCTTTTAAAATTGGAATTTTTTTCTTTTACAAATTGAATTTTCGAATTACAAATGGGACTTTCAATTAAAAAATGGAATTTTTGAATAAGAAGTAGAATCATCGAATCACAAATGGAATCTTAGAATTAAAAATTAAATTCTTGAAGTAGAAAAAAGTAGAATCCTCGAACTACAATTGATGTTTTTCAAATCAATTTGTGTAGTGCAGTAAAACAGGCTTTATATTTTTTTTTTTTGTACTAAACTTTTTTTTTAAATTTATTGGAAATGAATCTTTTTTATTTTGTTTGTTCTTATAATTCAACAAAGTAAAATTTTAAATTAGATTTTTTTGTTAAAAATAATAAGTTCGTTTTTGATTACGTTAGTTTTTTTTTTTTTTTTTAATTATCTGAAAAATTTGTAGATAAAATCTTTGAAAATAAAATTTTTAACTATAAAGGAGCAGAATGTTTTTTTTATGGGTCAAAAACTAATGAAACTATAAAATTTGAACAATGGATTTCGATGACTTTTACACAATTTTTTTTTTAGTGTGTGATGTACAAACATCTTTTTTTATCCAATTCTTATTTGATTGTAACGATTCTGAAAAATTAAGTAAATTTATCATAGAAAATGTTATCATCAAGGAGAGGACTTTCATGCAAATGCATGTTTTTTCCCTTTGGTGATAGAACAGCATAAACAAGATATCTTTGCGAATCACAGAATTTGCTTTAAAATGGCATCGATTCGTTAGTGCATATTTTTACATTTTTTACTTAAAATGCATATTTTTTATATGTTTTACTTAAAATGCATATTTTTGCATATTTTGCTATTATTTCGTTATAAATGCATAGTTTTAGGTCATATTTGGTATAAATTTTAGTTTTTTAGCTATGTTGTAGCATTTCTAGCTATTTTTAAGATTTTTTAATGAAATTTTTTAAATCATTTTTATTTTTTTAATAACACTGTGTATATGTATATTTAATCTTAAATTACGAGAATTAAAATGTTGTTTTTTTTTATAAAAGTAAAAAAACAAGTGGATATTTATGATTTTTAGTGCATATTTTAAGATTTTTAGTGCATATTTCAAGACATTTTAGTGCATATTTTAGGCGCCTAAAACATAGTATTTTAGTGCATGAAGATCCTGTCCCTGGTTATCATTATACAGTTTTCATGTAATATTTATAATATGCTTTCAAAGCGTGGAAAAGGCAAGGCAGGAAACATATGTTTTTGTGTTTTAGGCCAAATTTTTACAGAATTAACAAAATATGTCATTAAATAGTTAGGGTTTTCACAATAACGATTAAATTTGCCTTTTTTGGTTGGGTATTTGGCAAATTTGCCATTTTACAAAACGTCAAGTATTTGCCACCATTTTTTCTTTTCATATCGTGAGCGCACTTTTCGTTAATAATTTGCACAAAATAACTTTAATTATCTTTTTACATTCACAATTTTAAAATAAACACAAAAAATGTGTATGTTTCTTTTTATATAAATGTTTTTGTTGCCGCGTTCACAGCTGTTGTCATTTTTACGTTTTTTTATTTGCACAATGGCATTTTGTTTTTAGACAAGGTTTGAGTTGGGCATTTTAAGAAAAATATGCCACATTCAAATTGGCATTTTTTTGACGTTTGGCACATTTGCCAAATACCAAACTAAAAAAGGCAAATTTAATCGTCACTGTGAAAACCCTAAGTAATAATAATTCATTTACCAACAAAAATTTCTCATTTTAATAACATAAATAATTTTGGCCGGAAAAATTACGTTTTTGACCATAGTGCACCCCTAAAAATGAGTTTAGGCCGCTAAAAAAAATGTAGAATTAATTTTCGTTCTGAACAACATATTTAAATTTCATGAAGATCAGAGGGTGACACCAGGGAGACTCTCCTTGTAAGTGATAAAGTGTATTAGAGATGAGCAATGTAGTGATTTTTGAATCACGCCGTTCTCAGTTACCGTGATTTACAAATCACCGTTCTTTTAAACAGTCACCGTGATCACCGTTTTTCAATGTGATGCAAAAAAAAAAAAAACAATACAATGTTATCCTTTTACTTTAGATTAGTATGTATTAAATATTATTTGTATTGCCGGACTTCATATTTAATAAATCAATTTGTATTAAGTTCAATTTAAGTACATTCAAGTTATTTCTGAGAAATTATTTATTTAAAATTAAGAGAAAATCTGGTAAAATTTATAAAACCACAGTAGAAATGAGCAATTTAGGTAGTTTTGAGGAACGTTTTTCTTTACAAATAACCAATATTTTAAACAGTTACTGTGATCACCGTTTTTAAATGTAGATATAAACGTGATTTTAAATCACAGTTCTTTTAAATCACAGTTCTTTCAATAACAGTTTTCATTTTAAAGCAAAATAATATTTTTGGCAATTTCGTTGCTTGTGTGCGTATAAAAAACATTGCGTTTGCTTTGTGTGTTTGTTTTTTTTACATTCCATAACAAGAGAAGAAAAAATATGATTGAACGAACACACACACAGAAAGAATTGAAAACTGATTTCAATTACTAAAACTGCTGATTCAATTACTTTAGTATTTGAAATTCCTCCGAGCACGAAAATGATTGGACCAATAAATTAATAGCTGAGAATTTTAATTGTTTTCAAATACAGGTTTTTCCGTATTTGATTACTTTTTAATTTTAGTTTCATATTTTTTTATTTAAAAAAAATTAACACAAAAATGTTGTGAGATTTGAACCAAGGACGCCGGAGTCTACACTGAAAAATTTTTTTACCATTTTCCAAGCATGTTGAACTTAATTTAAATAAAGAAGGGTATGCGAGGGCTCCAAAGATATTAATTCTTCTTCCAAGTATATTTTTTCCTAAAACATAGTAATGCATTTACTTAAATATATCTTAAAAGTAAGTAAAATTGTACTTATTATAAGTTTAATTGTTTTTATCCAGAGGAAAAATATTTTTTTAAAATAAGTAAAAATTTCCTTAAACTTACGGATTCTGTGGACCCTATGGAGTCCCAATGTGAGGACCCTACGGGCCCCCAATATATGGGGTCCGCCCATGAGTATGTGCGTACACTATTATAGGGTCACTATTGATTTTGATCTAAAATTTTGGTCAGAATCGCTCTATCTGGCTTAGTTTTCGAGATCTGGGAATGGGGTCTTGAGAAATTTGATCATGAAATAACTCGAAAACTATAACTCGGAGAGCTTTCGGGTCTTCGGCGGTCATATTCTACAAGTTAAGGACTACAAAAATGCTTTAGAATTTTTTTCGTATCTGCTGTATTTGCAGAGTTATAGGCATTTGAAAATTCCGAGAAAATCGAAATTTGGATTTAAAGTTAGGGTCTCATGGGGTCTTTAGATGGGGCCCCCAGATGGGGTCCCCAAAATACCTCAAGTATTTTTTTCTTAAGTTAAGTCAATTCTTTCTTAAACTAATGAAGATATGGATTCAAATAAAGTCAATGAAATCAATAAAATAAAGGTTACTTTTTTCTTAACTTAAAACAAAAATTGATTAAATTAAAGAAAATGCGTTTTGGAATTAAAGATCAGTACTTATTTGATTCAATGTCTTGAAAATGTCTATACTATTTTTAAGTAAGTTACGTACTTATTTATTTTTTTTGCACACAATTTAAATTTTTTTCTTTTAAGTAAAACAAAATTTTTTAATAAACCCTATTTTTCTTAAATACAATCAATTCGCCATTAATGTAAAGAATATTTAACTTAATTTAAAAAAACAAATTAAGGAAAACTTTTGTGCTTTTTTAAATATTTGCATGTACTATCTTCAAGTTTATTTTCTTTGTTTTAAGTAAAACCACCTTATATTAAGTTAAGTTGAAGTAAATTATAAAAAAAATTGAGTACTTAAATTAATAACAGTGTTTATTTAATTTCAGTATAGTTATTTTTTTCAGTGTAAGGCACAAGAAACAACCACCAGGCCACAGCCGTCTTAAATTAACAGCGAACTTTACTGGTATTATACAAATGAATAAAATATACAAAAATAAGTTTCGTTTTAACATCTCTGTAAAAAAAGAATCTATTTATAGAATCTGAAGCAACAAGTAGCGTTTTAACAACTCTGTAAATCTATTTATAGAATCAGACACACATATAGATATAAAAAAATGTTTTAGGGTTTATTAAAAAAAAAAAAAAAACAAGCATCTGCGGGGAATCGAACCAGCGCTACAACGCATCGTAAGCACAACTCTCTACCACCAGGCTATCGCCGTACTTGCATGTTTTCGAACTTTATTCTTATTTAAAAACGAATAAGCAAAAGAAAAACAAATAAAAGAAACACTTCACACCCTCTCACGATATTAGCATCTATTTATTGTATAGATGTTAGTGTCACACATATAGAAAAACAAGTAAGAAAATTATAGTCGGTCAAGACCGACCATATAATACCCTACACCAAGGTTTCCCGGAAAATGGGTCCCATGGATCGATTAGATCTATATGTTGTAAAACCTTTAATAAGTGAAGAAAACACTCACAAATCAAATTTGAGTGAAATAGGCTTCTATTTGTTGACAATAAACCGCTTTAACTGAATATCGGGCGAAATTTTCACAAGGGGCCTGAGTCCAAAACTGGTCCGATGATTATCAGGTTTGATAAGGTTATTTAAGTACGCGTTTAACATACACAAACAAAATTTTAATTAAATATTTTCTATTTTCATGAAATTTGAGACATTTATGTGAAAATCGGGAAGGTGGTTTGTATGGGGGCTACAAGAAGAACTGGTCCGATTTCTTTGAAATTCGGAATGATGATATGTGAAGACAAAACATGTTTACCATCCAAATTTCAAAGCGATACCTTCTATAATATGGTTATTAGAGTCATTTGAGCCAAAACTAAAGAGGACCTTTGTATAGGGGCTAGGTCTAAATATGGACCGATTTTTTCCAATTTCAATAGGCTTCGTCCTTGGGCCAAGAGAGACTTAAGTTTCAAATTTCAAGTCAATTGATTAAAAATTGCGACCTGTATCGTGTTTACACCGTTTACATGGACAGACAGACAGACAGACGGACGGACAGACGGACGGACGGACGGACATCGCTAAATCGACTCAAAAAGTGATTCTGAGTCGATCGGTATACTTAAAGGTGGGTCTAGGACCAATATTTCGGGTAGTTACAAACATCAGCACAAACTCATTATACCCTGTACCACAGTGTGGTGTAGGGTATAAAAATTGTAGGTATTTAATTTGTTGTTGTTTTTCTTTGAAAAATAAAATAAAATCAAAATTTGAGCATTAAAGTAATTGAAACCATTTCTATTTTTTGATTACTATGGGTAATTGAATTTTTACAGCTGAAAATTTTTTCTGTGCAGCAACTGTTAAAATGTTAGTTAATGTGTGTATAACAGAAAAGAACGATATTGCAAGTAGCAGTGATTTAAGATATTTGATAACTGCAGTTACCAGTGATTTTTGAATCACGGTGATTAAATCACCGGTATGAAAATATCGCTCATCTCTAAAGTGTATATATAAGTTAGTCATTCCATTTGTAACTCATAGAAATATCGGTCTAGGACCCCATAAAGTATATATATTATTGATCAGTGATCGATTTTAAGACATTCTAGCGATGTCCGTATGTCTGTGAATTACAAATTTCCTTATAGGAAGGAGTACTTTCAGTGAAAAAATTAATTGTATTCAGAAATATGGGGGTCAATTAGGGTTGCCAGAAATTTATTTCCAAAAAGCGGGACAAATACAAAAAAATTACGAAAATGGCGGGATTTTAAAAATTTTGGCGGGACAAAATTATGCATTTATATGCAGATTGAAAATTCAGAAAAGTTTTTTCGAGCATTCTTGACTTGTTGGTGCTATGAAAACTCATATGCAGTTTTACATCAAATAAAAATTTTAATAAAGCCGCAGATTATTCTGTTTAGTGGCGAGACCAGTAAATTTCTACTTCTATTTTGCTCACTCTTAAAAAAGCGGGAATTTGGAATCCCGCGCGGGACGCGGAAAACGTTGACAAAAAGCGGGACAGTCCCGCCAAATGCGGGACGTCTGGCAACCCTAGGGTCAATATAATAATTCGTTTTTTTCTGTGTACGTAAAATAAAAAATTTGTTTATTGCAAATCGTTTTGTTATTTGGACAAAAGCAATGAGGAAATCTGTCCAACCAATGATCACATTCGCAATTAAGTAAATTTGGACAAAGAATATGTGAAAGTTGGTCCAACCAATGATCATATTCGCAATTTACCTAAAAAGTTCCGAAAAAAAGTGAGTGCCACGCAGAGCTTCGAAGGATTTCATTTCTTAATTCGATTTGTCATTCTGAGTGAAAATTTAGTGATTGCATTCCCCAATCACATAAAAAGTTCCGAAAAAAAGTGAGTGCCACGCAGAGCTTCGAAGGATTTCATTCCTTAATTCGATTTGTCATTCTGAGTGAAAATTTAGTGATTGCATTCCCCAATCACATTTTAGCGAATTGAATGAACTTTAGACTCATTTCACTTTAGACTCATTCGATTTATAAATATCGAATGCATTCGTTTTTTTTTCATTCGACTTTTAAAAATCGAATGCATTCACTTGCGAATGCAATCGATTTTCTTTTCATTCAATTTGAAAAATCGAATGGCTTATTCATTCATTGCATAAAAAACTTAAAAAAACTAACCAAGATAGAGAACAACGGAGCTAATTTTTTGTCCATAGTATCGCTAACACTCTTCACATTTTTTTTGTCGTATAGGCAGTTAATATGTGCATTTTTAAAATTTTCGGGAACACCATTTTTTTTGGATTCAAAATTAGAGCCCATTAGAATCATCGTATGTAAAGAGAGTAGGCGATATTATGGACCAAAATATGGCTCCGTTTTGGTCTATATATATATTTAAAAAATCGATTGCATTCGCAGTGGAATGATAAAAAATGGAATGCATTCGATTTTTCTAAATCGAATGAACAAGAAATCGAATGCATTCATTTTTGTTCATTCAATCAAATGAATTCCAAGGACTGTATTCAATGTTGATTTATGAAATCGAATGCATTCACTGACTATGAAAATTGAATGGATTTTTTTGAGAATTCATTCGAAAAGGATTTTATTCTTCGAAGCTCTGGTGCCACGTAATGTAAGAATTCTTTTATAAAAGATAGATAAAAATAGAGCAAGTCTGAATTGTTCCAAATCGCTAGAGTTGCATGCGGTGTCATCCACGCAGGTCAGCGTGTAGAGATGGTGCTCTGGAGTTAAAAACATAATAAGCCCAAATCGTACACTCAGAAGAAAAACTCTGTCGAAAAATCTGTCAAACAGCTTTCAGTTTGAATTAGAAAACTTTTGCCAGAATTTTCTGCTTAAATTAATAATTTAACTTAATTCTATGTCATTAAGTTTTAAAAAAATAACAACTTTTTTCTGTATTTTTACTGACTCCGTTTGCTGATTTAAAAAAAAAAATAATTTTAGCAGATTACAGTACAAACATTTTATTTTTAAATTTTTTTTTACTACTAATTTTTGTCTAATTTAAACGATTAAAACTAAAAATTATTCAAATGTAAAATAAACCAAATTATTTTGATAATTTTACAGAAATATTTAGTTGTCCTGTTTTTAAGAAAATTTTCTTTTAAAAAAATTTATTAAAAAACAAGTAAAAAAGTTAAATTCGGCCTTGCCGAATGTAGTGATACCCTCCACAATTTCAAAAAGATTATTGCAAAAAACTTAATTTAAAATAGACTTGCCAACCGTCCAGTTTTCGTCGGGACAGACCAGTTTTAGAGTGGAGTGTCCCGTGTCCCGACGATACCCTGAACGGGACGCCATTTGTCCCGTTTTGAGAAAAAAAAATAATTTTTTCATTGTCACAAAAAATAAATCGTAAACTTAGTACTTATTTTAATTAGCAACACTGCCATTTTTTTTAACATAGGTATTTTTTATTTCATTGGTCAACTTTCAAATGAATTAAAATTTTAACAGAGCGTGATTTTTTGTAGAGGTATTTTTTTATTATTTTAGTAAATAAATTTGGACAAATGTTAAACTATTAAATTTTTCACAGGAAAATGAACAGAAAAAGAGCTGCAGATATAAATGAATCGGCAGCAACACAGGAAAAGGATGAAAATAGAACGAAAAGGTATTGCAAACTTCAACCAGATCACGGTGTGGTTGAACAAGTTTAATTAAAAGTTCGCTGCATATGAAATTTTATTGCAGATTATGTTAGTTGGCACCCGTACAAACATTTTAAACCCAATTTGAAAAAAATCGTTAGTGGGGTTTTTGAGATAACAAGATTTTCATCTTATTGGATGCTGCAGAAAAACGGTCCAACTTGTGTTAAAGTGTAACATATGATTAATAAAGGTTGATGGCCTGAATGTAAGTCCTTTTGAGACGTTATAGAATTTTTGAGACGTCGATTTTTTTTTTTTTAATTTTTTTATGTTTTTTAGTGGTGTCCCGTTTTGGAAATTTCAAAAGGTGTCAAGCAGTGTTGCCAGATAAGGGGATTTGTCCCCAAAATGGGGATTTCGAGTTTGGTTTTGGTACAAGATTTCCAGGGGAGGGATTTGGGGATTTCGCTAATTTTTGGGGATTTTTTCTAAAATTTGGGGATTTTCTTTATTTCAAAAATTTAATTTTTAAAATTGTTAAGACTATTACCAATTAATGAGATTGACATTGGTACAGAATGCGGTCAAAAATTACAACTGCATTCATTTGTTAATGTCAAAGAAGTAAAATTGAAGTAACAATGTAAAAGTAATTATAAAAGTAATTATTTTTTGACGTTTTTTGAAAAACAAAAATATTGTAAGATTGCAGTCTTTAGAAGCTGGTAGACAACTGTTTTTTGTTATTTTCCCCGTCAAACTGTCCTTAACACAGACAAAAATATTCGATGAAAAAAAACAATTATATATTTGCTCAGCTTAAAATTTGACATTCAATTAAATTTTACTTGAATCAATTAACCATTTGCTCAAATCTGAAAAATTCACAAAAAAATTCACAAAAACAAAAAAACTCATCATAGTAGGCTTTGAGTAACAATGCGATGAACGCTGCTGCGTTTTTATACCCTCCACTCTAGTGATAGAGGGTATATATAAGTTTGTCATTCCGTTTGTAACACATCGAAATATTGGTCTAGGACCCCATAAAGTATATATATTCATGATCCTTGAACGATTTTAAGTCGATCTAGCGATGTCCGTCCGTCTGTCTGTCTGTCCGTTGAAAACACGCTAACTTTTGAAAGACTTTACGGAGGCTCCTGAAGTTTGACATATATGTTGACCATTTACCGGGTCAGGTTGGTATTGCAATCCAGCGAAATCGGTCTAGTGGTTCAAAAGTTATGAGCAAAAGAGTAAATTTCGGCAAGGGTATTTTGCGAATTTTCGAGATTAAAACCCCGTTAACTTTCGAAAGACAATTCTGAGGTTGCTGAAGCTTAGCATATATATTTGTCGTTCCCCAAGTCTATTTGGTTTTAAATAGTGTTGTAAATAGTGGTTACTTTTGACTACTCAATACTACTCGATACCTTTTCAACTGAGTACTCGATACTACTCAATACTTTTTTTGAAATTGAAAAATTTTAAAATAGAGCTTTATAAATTACAATTTTATTAATTTTTATCAAAATTCTATTTGTGTTTGCATAACAATGCATTCGCTTTTATGTTTAGATTATTTTTAATCAATTTAAAAATTATTTTTTAGAAAAAAAAACAACTAAAATATTTTGCATACACAGAGTTGCATTTTATGGTTATATTTGTTGGTTAAATTATGCGTTTCTAATGAAAAAATACAACCCTGAAAGTATTGAGTAGTTACTTTTGAGTATTGAGTACTCGAAAAAATAGGCAGTATTGAGTACTCAGTACTCAAATACTCAATACTTTTACAACACTAGTTTTAAATTTCAGCTAAATCGGTTTAGTGGTTCAAAAGTTATAAGCAAAGGGTGTGTGTGAAACGGTAGCAAAGTATGCTTGTCAGTAAATTTTTGACAGTCTTGAGGTGAATAAACACGCTAACTTTGAAATTTTTGACAAAAGCATAGAAATATTTGAAATTTAAAAAAAGACAACAAAATTTGTAAAATAATTTAAAAACATAAATACAAAAAGTCTTTTCAAATAAGCAAACCAATATTTTTTTATTTATAATAGAGATAAAAACGCATGAAACACAAACGCTTTTTAAATATCATTTTTGGGAAGGGACTAGATATGAGGAGCTGTTCAATGAATTGCAATTACCAGCCAAGGAACAGAAATAAACCGACTCAGATTTTAATGGAACCCATCAAAATAATTTTTCTATTTATCAGAATAAAATATGTAGTTTTTATATCAATTTATGTGATTTTTATTAAAAATGTAATCTGGAATGACCTGATATATTCTTTAAGGAAAAATGCTGTCCCTGAGACTTTTGTATGGCAAAAATTTGTATCAATTGGAGACATGTGTTCAGTAAAAAAAAAAAATCTCAGATTCTTAATCAATTTTTTTGCAGACAAAGTCTCTGATTCTGTAATAATATTCCTAAAAACCCAGATTCTAACACATTTCACTACAGAAAATATTTCAGCACGTGAAGAATTTCTTCTACAAAAAATATCCCAGAATTTGATTGAAATTTATAACACAAAAAAAAGTCATACATTTATTGCAAATATTGCATTTGTAAGAGAATTGCAATTTGCAAAGAACATTCCTAAAATATTCAGTATTTACTGATATTTTTTAGTTTGTTTTTTATTTTTTTTTTAACAACTATCAAAATTTTACTGTTGTCAAAAAAGATATCATTTCACACAGCAAAAATATGAAATTTAATCACCATAGGAAAAATATTTTTCACCATAGTACTTTGCTACCATTTCACACACACCCAAAGTCCTGAATTTCAGATGAAACAAGTTTTAAAAGCATGGTGAAATACCATTTTTTTTAAAACTTGTTGTTTGTTTTCCTGCCGTGGCGTGCAGTTTAGTTTTTAGACATGCAAATATTTGTTATTGTTTTGTTATTGCTTTTGTAACTGTATGTAACGGTGTATAGTCTATTAGGGTTGCCATCCGTCCTCTTTTCCCCGGACACCGTCCTCTTTTTTAGGGCGTCCGGGGCAGTCCTACTTCTTTTTTAGAAAGTGTCTGGGGTTGTCCTCCTTTTTTCCTCATAATTTTTTTTTTGTATTATTTAACGTTCGAATAATTGTCATCGCTGTATTTTCGCTTACCAGCAGTAATGCCAACTTTTTGAGAGCAAAACGAGCACAGAAATAAAAAACACTTAAAAACTCGTATATTTCGAGTAAAAAAGCACTTTATGTAGAGCGAAAATTACTACGTTATTATCAGCTGGTGTGTCGTAAAGTTGGCTCTCCGAGAAAAGAAGAAGAAGAAAAAAATTTGTAAATCAAAAATTTCCATTTCAAAATTTTCTAAATGATTTTACGCAAATTCTATTTGAATTTCCAAAAATTGTACATATTTCACAAATTCCCAATTGTATTTCAAATTTGTATTTTAAAATTTTCTAAATGCTTTTTAAAAATTCCATTTCATAAATTTCAAATTGTATTTCAAAAGTTTCCATTTATAAATTCTGATTATTTTTTTTATAAAAAAATAAAAATTGTTTTATTCGACCTTTAAAAAATTATATTTTGAGTTGGTTTATTCTAGCTCGAGGTCATTATTTCCTTTACTAATTAAAACTATGATATTCTCATAGAATAATTTTCAAGAAAATTATTTTTCTGTTTTAAATTTGTTTATGTTGGTCATTTTTGCAAGACTTTATCGACACGTCCATTAAGTCTTGTAAAAATGACCAACATAAATAAATTTAAAACAGAAAAATATTTTTCTTGAAAATCATTCCATGAGAATATCATAGTTTTAATTAGTAAAGGAAATAATGACCTCGGGCTAGAATAAACCTACTCAAAATATTTCCATTTATATTTAAAAAATTTCTAAATGCTTTTCAGAAAATTCTTATTAAGTATATGTCAAATTTGTATTTCAAAATTTTTCAGAAAATTTTAATATACAAAAAAAAAATTTTTGATATACAAAAAAAAAATTTTTTGATATACAAAAAAAAAAAATTTTAATATACAAAAAAAAAAAAATTGAAAAGCAGTTACATAATTTTTAAATCAAAATTGAAATTTTTGAATTACAATTAAAATATCTGAACTTACATATTTAAATTCAAAAATAATTTTCTTAAAATTATTTAGAAAATTTTGAAATGAAAATGGAAATTTTTGAAAAACAAATGGAATTTTCTGAAAAGCATTTAGAAAATGTTAAAATACAAATAGAAAACTCTGATATACATAGAAAATTTTTTACTTTTATTTAGAAATTTTTTAAATATAACTGGAAATTTTTGAATTATCTATATAAATAAAAATCAATTGTCGTTCGTTGGTAACCGCATCAGTTGAGAACGGCTGGACCGATTTGCACAATTCTTTTTTTGAAATGTTCGTCATAGTCCAACTTAGGTTTTTACGTAAAGAAAAATTGACCACGCCCACTTTTACGCCCACTTTTTTCAATTTATTTAAAATCGGAAAACGGCTGCACCGATTTGGGTATTTTTGAATTAAAATGTTCGTAGCAATCCAATATAAGTTTTTAGTATAAGAAAAATCAACCACGCGCACTTTTACGCCCACTTTTCAATTTATCTAAAATCTGAAAACAGCTGGACCGATTTGTCTAATTTTTTTTAAATGAATTTTTAATCATATTCCAACTTTGGTTTTTACGAAAAAAGAACTTGACCTCACCCACTTTGGCTAAATTTTGTTGAAAATTTTCATCATAATTCAACTAGGGTTTTAACGGATAGTAAAATTTCCCATGCCCACTTTTTTTATGTATCGAAAAAACTATAACGGCTAGACCGATTTGGTTATAGTCCGCAAAAGATTCTTAAGGAAAGAAAAATTGTCCACACCTACTTTTACGCTCACTTTTCCCAATATATATATTTTAAATCATGGAATGGCTGGATCAATTTGTCTATTTTTGTTTTTAATGTGCGTCATATTCCAACTAAGGTTTTTTGGAAATAACAATTTTCCATTTCTACGTCTACTTTTGAATGGAGGGACCGAGTTGGTTGAATTCATATAAGGTTTTTACTTTAAGGAATGATGTTTTCGATGTATATAAAAACTGATCTATAGAAAAATAAAATATAGAATAATAAAATATAAATAAAAATCAAATGTAGTTCGTTGGTAATCGGATCACTTGAGAACTGACCGATTTGGATAATATTTTTTTTTTTTTAAATGTTCATCTTATTTTTTTTAATGTTCGTCTTAGATTTGTTCGGAAAACAAATTAATCACTCCCACTTTTACATCTGCTTTTTTCGATATATCTAAAATCGGGTCGCCATAGTCCAACTTAGGTTTAAACGGAAATAAAAATTGTTCACGACCATTTTTTCCGCATAAACTTGGTACAAATCAAGTTTAATTTACCACACAAATTCTAACGCCAACTTTTGTCTAAATAAGTCGACTACTAATGACCGGACCGATTTTTTTTATTATAATAATAGTTCTAATTAGGTTTTTAAGGAAATATAAATGAGAAAAGTGTCCTGAAAAAATAGAAAATTCGGGAAAACTGTAAAGGGTTGTTTGAACTCAAGACAATAGCTCACAGTAAGAACGAAGGATATGCGTAATTCATTGTTGTGTTGTTCATAATGATACTAAAGAAGTTTTAAATTTGTACAGGTCGCAAAGTCGAAGACATGGTTATTTTTTTTGTTCTTAAAATATAATTTGAAGATGATTATCTGCCTAATCGGGTCCTTAAAAACTACTCCCACAAATCTTTGTAAGCCAAGAAATTCATTACATTTTTTGCAGGGCTATATATTGGAAGCGAGATGAAATATAACACTGATCTTATATTTGGGCCAGCAACGCGGACCGGGCCAGCTAGTAAATAGATATTTCCAAAATATAATTGAATGGATATGTCCAAAATATTGAAATATAATTGAAGGGCTTACTGCAAAAACTTGATAAGCAACATTTTATTTTTTGGTGTTCTTCGCGTTCTAATGATGTTCCACAGACAGATTCTTGGCAGAAGTCTAGCTTTAACCCTCCGTACAAGTATCTTAAGTATGAAAGTTTACTAAAGTTATATTTTCTACATTATTTCAAAAGTTTTAATGCGAAAATCACCATAAAATGAAATGTTGCTTATCGAGTTTTTACAATAAGCCCTTCAATTGGAAATATATTTTTTTAGTGGAAAAAATAGTTTTCTTAAAAAAAAATATTTTTTTTGCATATTGTATTGCGTTGTTGACTTTTTTCAAATTAATTTATTTAAAAAAACTGTCCTCTTTTTTGGGTCAAATGTCCTCGTTTTTTGAGGTGGACGTCCTCTTTTTCTCAAAATGCAAATGGCAACCCTATGTATAGTAAGTATTTTTGGAAATAAATGGGATTTTTATGATTGAATGTTGTTGTTTTTGGTTTTTAAAGAAGAGGATGGTAAAATAAAATAAAGAGGGAAATATGTGAATTAGTTTTTTTTTGTATTACATATAGGTATAAAACAAAAAAAAATATTTTACAAAATAATTTTCCCAGCAGAAATTTTGCTGAACGTTCAGCAGCTTTTGGAAGGGGAACTTGAGTAAAGGAGCGCATCCAATTGCGCTGAATTCATGCATGATTCCCTAAGGCGATGTCCCACTTTAGAGCGCTAGTTGGATACACAGAAACAGCGCTCTTTAGATGCACTGAAATCACGTGTCTTTAGAGCGCTGATTTAAGCAGAATAAAGATGCTGTAAATTCATGTATCTTTTTAGCGCTGATTTAAGCAGATTAAAGATGCAGTGAATTCATGTATCTTTGTAGAGCTGATTTAAGCAGAATAAAGATGCTGTAAATTCAAAGTTGAAATCAAATAACTAAAATTTAAAAAAATATAACAAAAAAATTCATTCGTTTTACTTTACAAAACTTTATTTATGTGAAACAAAATGAAAAAAAAAAAATCGGAAGTGAACATCAAAAAAATATCGGAAATTTTCATTTTCACATTTTTTAGGGGTTTTTTTTGGGAACAGCGGTCAAAGATGCTATGATTGAAGCGCTCTTTGCAGCGCTGATTAATGGGCAATAATAATGCAGTCAAATCATGTGTCTTTGCTAAAACTCATGTTTTTTTATTCAAAAAGTGTTAAAAATATTAAAAAGGAAAGCAAGTGTGAAATTTTATCAAAAAATAATTACACATTATAAGTTTTATATAAAAAATCTTAAAAAAAAATTAAAATTTTTTCCCCTTCCTTTTACTGCATCCCTAAGAGCGCTCTTTGGATGCGCTACGGTATGCTATAAACAGATGCTGTGTCGCCAAAATCTCGATTTATTTCTGCTGGGTTGTTACTCAAAGAAATTGTACACTAAAAAAAAAAATAATTACACTCAAAAAAAAAAAGTTACACTCAAAAAAAATGTACACATTATTTTTTTTTTTTAATGAAATGTCACACTCAAAAAAATGTTGACAGTCAAAAAAATTTTACACTCAAAAAAATTTGATTGATTAAAAAAAAATTTTACTAAAAATAATATATTTCTAATAAAAAATTTGTAATGCAATTTTTTTTATTTTTTTAGAAAATTACTATCAGATAACATTGTGGAGGGTATTCATAGATTCGACCAAGTCGAATTTAATTTTTCTACTTGTTTGTTTTAGTTTTCGTTTGTCGCCAAATAGAAAAGTACTTGCACGCACACAAGACGAAGATAAAAAATTAAATAAAAAACAAAAAAAAAACAAGTGAGAGTGTTAAATTCGGCTGTGCCGAATCTTTAATACCCTCCAACATATAAAAAAAAATTTAAAAAATTGCACGGGCGTTTTTTTTTGGGAGGGGGGGTAAGTAGGGGTCATTGGGGGACACATAAACACATGCGGTAAATGTTTAAAAATTTATTTATTATGCTTTTGGAGCTTAAATAATGCAATTTTGTCATTAGTATCCACGCCCACAAAAGGGGGGCGGTGAAAAAAGCGATTTTTTTTATTTCCTGGGTTCAAGTGCAGGACCTTGAACTTTTTCTGACATCGAATTATTTTATTTGCTTAACAGAAATACAAAAAAAACTGTAAAAATATGGCGTTTTTCAGAGGTTAGTTAAGTTCGTCAAGGGGGAACTTTTTTCCCCCCGGTCCGATTTTGCCCATTTACGAACTTAAACTGCCTAGGACCAAAACACATATTCCTGCCAAACTTGACGAGTCTATCTCTTTTATTTTGGACTGCATCATGTCTTATACAGACGGACGGACGGACGGACATACGGACATTCTAGAAAAGTCTTAGAATCAATCATATATCAATAATATATATACTTTATGGGGTCCCCGACCGATATTTCGATGCGTTACAAACGGAATGACAAAGTGAGTATACCCCCATACTGTAGTTGGAGGGTATAAAAACAATTTAAACAAAAGACTGACAAAAAACACTACAACTATAAAATATTGATTAACCATTCACTTAGATCGTTGAAATATTTGCAAAAGCAAATATCTGATTTGAATAGTATTTTTTCTTTTTTTTCAAAATTCGAATAGTTATAAAGATAAAACCAAAAAAAATATTCCTGATCTTATCGAGGCCGGATTTTTTTCAAAAGTTATGTAATTTTGTAGGGAAGAGGAATAAAAAGACAACATTTACACGTTTTTAATATCAACAGAATTTTTGGATTTGGGGGCTTGATTCACAAAAAATTGAAATTCCCATATCTCGAGAAGGCGATTTAATATAACTTTTTTATTTAAAATTTAATATTTTTAATTCTGTTTTATATATTGTTGGACTTCATATTTTATAACTGAAGTTTTTTTATTTATTTCGGTTTCAATTAATTTTTTTCAGATTTTCTCATTGTACAACAAAAATAATTATTTCTCAGAAATAATTAATATGGACTCAAACCGAAATAAATAAAAAAAACTTCAGTTATAAAATATAAAGTCCAACAATATATAAAACAGAATCAAAACTCAACTCATAAGGTACAATGCAATTTAGTAATATTTCTAAGAATTAGAAATACGAAATATAAATTCAAACCTAACGGACATTTTTCAAGACTTGAAAAGTCCTACTAAGGGTTGCAACTCTGAGAAAATCTACTACAGTGTAAGAAATTACAACTGTGTTGGAAAAAGTTAAAAATAGATTCATTAAGTTCGTGCTAAACGTAACATATGGGTAATGAAATGTGATATAATTCCCGTTCGCTTTTTCACCTTAATGTACGTTTAAATAGCTGATCTTAATCTTACACACCTACAGTGACAATCGAAGAGTGCTGACGAAGGAAGGGTGGCTTCTTCCGAAAGCTGTCGACATCTCCACTTAGCCTGTGTTGTCAATTAATTTTTTTCAGATTTTCTCATTGTACAACAAAAATAATTATTTCTCAGAAATAATTAATATGGACTCAAACCGAAATAAATAAAAAAACTTCAGTTAATTTAATATTTAAATATCATAAAAGGTCTAAATTTAAAATAAGTATAAAAATATTGTTTAATAAACACCATTTTTTTTAATTAAAAGAGAGTTTATATTTGAATATTCATTAAATTTTTTTGGGGGATTTTATATAATTTGTAGTGTATTTTTGGGGATTTCATTTTTCAAATTGGGGACAAGTGCCAAATATTTTCTGGCAACACTGGTGGCAAGTCTAATTTAAAAGGAAATTACTTTTGAAAAAAAAAATTTAAAAAAAAAATTTCCGCAAAAAAAAAATTTGGTAAAAAAAAATCGCGATTTTTTTTTTGTCAAAAAAATGTTCGTACTTGTTTAAATACCATTTGATGTTCAATTATGTTCACATATGTCAACCAGAAGCCGAATTAAAGCATTTTGTATTTTTAGGTTATGATGAATGTACTGAAATTTTTGAGGTGTGCTTAGATTTTCGTTCATAACTTTTGAACCGCTGAACCGATATCGCTCAAATGCAATACCAAAATTTCCAATAAATGTGTTAAGTTTCAGTCATCTCTGTACAATATTTTGTCCGTGACAGCATTTTCCAGAGACAGACAGAAGGACAGACGGACATCGCTAGAATGTCTTAAAATCGATCGGGCATCATGAATATATGGGGCATTCCATGTGAAATCGGACACTTTGAAAAACTTTTTTTTTAGATTTTCCCAATTTGTTTACAGTTTTTAGTACCCTTCGAAAACTCCTTTGTGGTAAATTTTCAGATTTTTTTGATGACCCGTTCAAAAGATATCAAATTTTTAAAAATTGGTAGTTTGTTCCTTTACTCAAACTTCTTTTAATCATAACTTCTTCAATAATGGTCCAAATTTCAAATTTTTTTTTTCAAAATTTTTGTTTTTTTACGTACTTTCTAAAAAAAAATCCCAAAAAATTCTTAACAGCGCTCTAATATGCGATTTTTAAGTTTTAAAATTTAAATCTCATTTTTGAAAATGTTTGTACTCTTCGATTTTTTTGAAATTTTTTTGTGTAAAACTTCTATCAATTCTACAAATTTTTTGCCCAGGAAGATCGTGGGATAACGATCATTACTATTTTTTAAAATTTTTTGAAAAAATTTTATTGTATTTTCCAATCTTAAAATCATTTCTACTGCTCCAATGGTGCGTCATAGAGGGGTCCTTTATAAGACCGACCCCCATTAATTTTTACGTATTAACATTTCTTTGGAACAAACTAATACCCTATCTCCAATTTCTAAGGGGGCTCCCACACAAAACAACATTTTTTAAAATTTGTTCCAACCGCTCTAACAGCCCTAATTGTGCCCTTAGAGCAACAAAATGTATGACCGACCCACAATATTTTTTTAGTCCAAACATTTTCTCTGAACAAACCTACCCTCTATCTTTAATTGGTAAGGCGGTCCCCATACAATTTTTTTTATTTTTTGTAAACTTGTTTTATTTAATCAGCTTCTACCGGTCCAATGGTGTGTCTGAGAGGGGTCATTAGTGAGACCGACCCCCATTTATTTTTACCCTACAACATTTTTTCAAAACATACCTAGGCCCTATCTCCTCTCCCTAAGTAGGCTCCCATACAAATAACAGTTGGAGCAAATTTTATAAAAATGTAATTTTGTATGGGAGCCTACTTAGGGAGTGGAGATAGGGCGTAGGTATGTTTTGAAAAAATGTTGTAGGGTAAAAATAAATGGGGGCCGGTCTCACTAATGACCCCTCTCGGACGCACCATTGGACCGGTAGAACCTGATTAAATAAAACAAATTTACAAAAAATAAAAAATATTGTATGGGGACCGCCTTAACAGTTAAAGATAGAGGGTAGGTGTGTTCAGAGAAAATGTTTGGACTAAAAAAATATTGTGGGTCGGTCATACATTTTGTTGCTCTAAGAGCACTATTAGGGCAGTTAGAGCGGTTGGAACAAATTTTAAAAAATGTCGTTTTGTGTGGGAGCCCCCTTAGAAATTGGAGATAGGGTATTAGTTTGTTCCAAAGAAATGTTAAAACGTAAAAATTAATGGGGGTCGGTCTTATAAAGGACCCCTCTATGACGCACCATTGGAGCAGTAGAAATGATTTTAAGATTGAAAAATTACAATAAAATTTTTTCAAAAAATTTAAAAAAATAGTAATAATCGTTATCCCACGATCTTCCTGGGCAAAAAATTTGTAGAATTGATAGAAGTTTTACACAAAAAAATTTCAAAAAAATCGAAGAGTACAAACATTTTCAAAAATGAGATTTAAATTTTAAAACTTAAAAATCGCATACTAGAGCGCTGTTAAGAATTTTTTGGGATTTTTTTTTAGAAAGTACGTAAAAAAACAAAAATTTTGAAAAAAAAAAATTTGAAATTTGGACCATTATTGAAGAAGTTATGATTAAAAGAAGTTTGAGTAAAGGAACAAACTACCAATTTTTAAAAATTTTATATCTTTTGAACGGGTCATCAAAAAAATCTGAAAATTTACCACAAAGGAGTTTTCGAAGGGTACTAAAAACTGTAAACAAATTGGGAAAATCTAAAAAAAAAGTTTTTCAAAGTGTCCGATTTCACATGGAATGCCCCATATATACTTTATGGGGTCCCAGACCGATATTTCGATGAGTTACAAACGGAATGACAAACTTATATATACCCTCTATCACTAATTGTAAGTGGAGGGTATACATTTTTTTTTTTTTTTTAAAGCAGCAGAAATAAAAAAAATTTCGCTTTAAAAAAATGGAAAAATTTCTTTCTGTAAAATTATTGTGTTGCTAATTTGTTTTGCTCTATTTTTCCCCCTGCCATTTTTTATAACACCAGGCCACACCTTCGCACTGCGGCTTTCCCCTTCTCACCCCTTCCCCTGGAAATGTCCTGTCAATATTTGGGTGTAAAGAATTCGGCACAGTTGAATTTAACAATCTTTTACTTAAATAGAATACAATTTCTCTGTTCAGGCTGTTTATCTGAAATCAGCAGATATTTCTTCAGACTATCTGGTTTATCCCGACAGAAATTTAACAAATCGTGTCAGCTAAAATCAAAAGATTTTTCAAATGGCTCAAAATGCAGATTTTCCCCTTGATTGAAATTTATTTGTTGAACTACAATATTGCGTGATTATTTTAATTAAATTCTGATTTAATTAATAGTATTAAATACTACTACATATTTATGTCTTGAAAGTGCACTAAATTTAACAGTTTTTATATCCTACACCACACTGTGGTACAAGGTATAATGAGTTTGTGCTGATGTTTGTAACTACCCGAAATATTGGTCCTAGACCCAATTTTTCGATAGACTCAGAACCACTTTTTGAGTCGATTTAGCGATGTCCGTCCGTGTGTAAACGCGTGTAAACACTAGGGTGTCCCACAAAAAAAAGTTGTCCGGGCTCAACCATAATTTGAAAGCTTATAGGGGGGTAAAGTATTTTTGAGATTTTTTCAAATTTTTCGGAAAAGGTTTTAAGGTCGCGCAAATCGATTTTTTGCTGAAAATCGGCTTTGCCGACCGTTTTTTTAACTTTCTTTATAAAATCGTCAATAACCACGAGTTTCTTCACTCCTGAGGAAATATTTTTAAAGAAAAATGTCCAAACTTTATTTTTGTGTGCATAAACTATAAGTTTTGGCAACTCTTTTGCTCATTTGGGTACCCTACATTAGATTTTTTCGTAAATTTTCCATAAATTTTGAAAATAACGCTTTGTAACTTTTAAAATTTCTATGAAAGTCAAAAAAAGTAATAATGCAGTTTGAAAGATAAATTAATTCTTTATAATTTAGCAACAATAATTTTTGAATTTGTTCTTACCGTTCCAAAGTAATACCATTTTAAAGCTTTCAACCCATTGTATAAAACTAATTATAAAATAAAATATTGAATTTAAAAAAGATATTGTCTTCCACTATTTAATATCTTAGGATAAAAACTTGTAAATAGGCTATATATGATGGGGTTAAAAGCTGAATACCGGGACTATGAGATGCAGCTTTCAGAAATAACAAACAAGAGTGTTAAATTCGGTTGTGCAGAATATTTTATGCCCTGCAATATGTAAAAAAAAAAAAATAAAAAAAATATTTATAAAAATGTTTTTTGACAAGGCAGTCTTGATGGTCCCAAGCGGCGGCCGTAAGGGGAGACCTTCCCCCTCGCAATAAATATTACCAATACATTCATTGTGCTTTTTGCACTGAAGTAATCAAATTTTCATCATTATTTGAATAAATCCGCGCCCACGAAATGGGGCGGGCCGAAAATAAGCATTTTCCTATTTCCTAGGCGCAGGTATATGACTTTATATATCTTCTTTTACAAAAAAGTTTTAATTTTTAACAAAAATACAAAATATAATGTAAAAAAATACGTTATTTGTTGATTCTTCAAGAGCAACTTTTTTCCCCCTTGACCGATTTTTCCCATTTGTGAAGATTACGTTCCTATGGCCATAAGACATATTCGAGCCTAACATCAGGAGTCTATCTCTTTCCATCGTGTCTTATACAGCCGGACAGACGGACATTTTGACCTACTATCCTAAATTACCACCAAACGTGACTTGTTAGGGAGTTGCTAAAAGCAGTTTTGTGTTCAGCATAAAAAATCTTAAGGATCCAACTTCTCACATTTCTGTTACTGACCAAAACTCGAATTTTTCAGGTCTTTATAAGAAGTTTATTTTACTATTAGTTTTGTACAATGTATAGAAATCTTTAAAATGGTATTACTCTGGAACGGTAAGAGCACATTGAAAAATTATTTTTTTCAAAATTATTTAGAATTATTTGATCTTTCAAACTGCATTGTTACTTTTTTTGACTTTCATAGCAATTTTAAAAGTTACAAAACGTTACTTTCAAAATTTGTGGTAAATTTACGAAAAAACCTTATGTAGGGTACCCAAATGAGCAAAAGCATAGCCAAAACGTTAAATTTATGCACACAAAAATAAAGTTTGGACATTTTTCTTTAAAAATGTTAACTCAATAGTAAAGAATATCGTGTTTATTGGCAAACTAATAAAGAAAGTTAAAAAAACGGTCGTCAAAGCCGATTTTAAGCACAAAATCGATTTGCGCGACCTTAAAAACTTTTCCGAAAAATCTGAAAAAAATCTCAAAAATACTTTACCCTTTAAGCTTTCAAATTATGCTTGAGCACCCAAGAAAATCGAATAAAGGTTTTTTTTGGGACGCCCTAGTAAACACGATACAGGTAGCAATTTGCTTGAAATTTGAAACTTAAGCCTCTTTTGACCCAAGGACGAAGCCTATTGAAATTGGAAAAAATCGGTCAATATTTAGACCTAGCCCCCATACAAAGGTTCTCTTCAGTTTTGGCTCAAATGACTCTAATAACCACATTATAGTTAGGGTTGCCAGACGTCCCGCATTTGGCGGGACTGTCCCGCTTTTTGTCAACGTTTTCCGCGTCCCGCGCGGGATTCCAAATTCCCGCTTTTTTAAGAGTGAGCAAATTAGAAGTGGAAATTTACTGGTCTCGCCACTAAACAGAATAATCTGCGGCTTTATTAAAATTTTTATTTGATGTAAAACTGCATATGAGTTTTCATAGCACCAACAAGTCAAGAATGCTCGAAAAACTTTTCTGAATTTTCAATCTGCATATAAATGCATAATTTTGTCCCGCCAAAATTTTTAAAATCCCGCCATTTTCGTAATTTTTTTGAGTTTGTCCCGCTTTTTGGAAATAAATTTTTGGCAACCCTAATTATAGTACGTATCTTTTCGAAATTTAGCAGGTAATCATGTTTATTTATTTATTCGGCCAATGGAAATACATCCTCACAGGCTAGATACAAATTTTCTTAAATTTATAAATACAAATTAACTTAACCTAATTTAAATATGTTAGCATATTAAATTTAAAATAGTCTTTCGGGATTGAAAAATCTAAACTTTATAAAGTGAATCTAATCTTTATACAGTGAATTTAACAAATTTAATGTTCGTATTAAAGTCTCATTTTTAGCATAATCAGTTCTATGTAAAGGAATATAAAATAAATCATTAGATCTTAGTACATGTTTCATCTACACAAATCACCATTCCAAATTTTAAAGATATCGGACCAGTTTTTCTTGTAGCCCCCATACAAACCACCTTCCCGATTTTCACATAAATCTCTCAAATTTAATGAAAATAGAAAATATTTAATAAATATTCTGTTTGTGTATGTTAAATGCGTACTTTAATAACCTTATCAAATCTGATTATCATCGGACCATTTTTGGACTTAGGCCCCATGTGAAAATTTTGTCCGATATTCAGTTAAAGCCGTTTATTGTTAATAAAAAGAGCCTATTTTACTCAAATTTGATATGTGAGTTGTTTTTACCAAGGATGGGTACCAATTCAATAAAAGTATTGGTATTTGTTTTTAAAATAATATTGGTATTGGTTTTCATTTTTTATTGAATTGGTATAGGTCTCGGTATTGGTTTTGAATTATTTAGGTATTGGGTATTGATTGGTATTGGTTTTAGACTTGAGTCGGTATCGGTTTTTAATAAGTATTGGTACAAAAACTTAAATATATAAAGACTATGCAAGAGACAATTCTTTTTGACGTTTAAACGTGGTGTTAGTTTTACAAATGGTATCTGGGAAAGCTGGAAATTTTGTTTACCTTTTATTTTTCGTTTAATTTTGCTGATTGTTTTGGTTTAATTATATTCATTTCTTTTATTTTGTATTTTTTTATTTTCAAGATACACAACAATAATTTTCATTCATAATTTTTAAATTTTTTAATATTTATTTTTCGTTATTCCCAAATCGTTCCCAAATACTTTCCAAAAAAAGATTGCCATCTGTAGATAACGACTTCGTTATTACTGATAGAAAATGAGTTACCCCTGTATTGGTATTTATCTTTGTTGAAATTTACTACTCTCTTATGCAACCCTGCATAATTTTGTTAATTCCTTTTCCATAATATTCTTTATCACATTTTGAATTGTCGTTTTATGTAAACCATTTTATAAATCTAAATTATAGTTCAGTTCTCAATAAACACTTGAATTAAACAGGTTATGGGCCCAGGCTCACGTGTATTGAATTTTAATTAATTTTGGAGAACATTGCGTTTGTCGCACAAGAAAAAAAAACAATAGTTGAAAATTAATTATGAATTCGTCTCTTTATCAAATTGATAAACATGGAGAGAATAATTATGACACTTGGTGTGTCCAGATGCAGTGTGTCTTGCGGCATTCTGAGCTATGGCTTATTAGCAATGGAAAAATTATAAAGCCTGTCGACCCTGCCGAGGCGACAAAATGGGAACTCCTAAACGAGAAAGCACTCACAACAATTATGCTTTGTGTAAAATCTTCACAGCTAAATTATGTTAAAAACTGCTTAACAGCATCAGATGCATGGAGGAAACTAAAAGAAGTTTATAAGACAAGTGGGCCACTCCAAAAGGTCAGCTTATACAAGAAATTGTTAGGATGGTATAATAGTCAAGATTGCAAAGAAAGGAGACCTGAAGAACTGCAGCAATTGGCGAGGCATATGTGTGTTACCAACCATAGCAAAGATAATTATAAAAATAATCCTTAATCGCGTTAAAGAGCACCTAGAAAATACCATCAGCTCATGCCAAGCCGGTTTTCGCAGTGGATATTCCTGCGCGGATCATATCAACACCTTACGAATAATCACAGAGCAGTGTGTGGAATTCAACTTCAAGCTCCATCTTCTTTTTATTGATTTTGAAAAAGCTTTCGATAGTATTAACCGGGAGTTCATATGGTTAGCTTTGCAAAGAAGAGGTATACCGGAAAAACTTATATCGCTGATCAAGGAAAGTTATAACCAAGCCAGATGTTTCGTTCTCCACAAGGGGAAGCTATCTGACCCATTTATGGTGCAAAGTGGAGTTCGCCAGGGATGTAAATTGTCTCCTTTGTTATTCCTTGTCGTGATAGAAGATGTTCTAAGTTCCATAGAAAATAGCAGCCATGGTATCCAGTGGCAAATCAACAACAAATACCTGAACTATTTGGCATACGCAGATGACATATGCTTACTTTCGCACAGACTTTGTGATCTAAAACAGACAACACTAAATTTTTTTTTTTTTTTTTTTTATTTATTTTATTAGTATTAAAAATACTTTAAATATTCAAAAAAATATTACATAAATTCATATAACATTAGTTATGAGTTCTATATAAATAAATTGTATCTTACTACATTTGTACATTTTTTTCTAAATACATTGTAATTTCTTTCAAGTTTTATATTGTTTGGTAAATCATTGAACAGTTTAAAGCCTTTATAAAAAAGGGATCTTTGCATA
This sequence comes from Pegoplata infirma, assembly GCA_963921195.1. Taxonomy (NCBI): domain Eukaryota; kingdom Metazoa; phylum Arthropoda; class Insecta; order Diptera; family Anthomyiidae; genus Pegoplata; species Pegoplata infirma. The sequence goes on from OY992541.1 coordinate 16,302,962, forward strand.
TGTGTTGTCATGACTCTTTGGATTCGAAAATCTTCAGTATTTCTTAGTGCATACGGTTGTACTTCTCCAACATATTTAATTTGATCGCATAGATATTCTGGGGCATCACCTTGTTTCATTTTTTTAATAAAAATTAAAGTGTTAAATTTCAGTCTTTGATTTATATTTAGCCATTTTAGTTCCCTAAGCATTTCGTTGATGTGTTTATATCGATTGCATTTTAGTATAACCCTCATTGCTTTGTTTTGTAGTTTTTGCATTCTTTCAGCAAGTATATATTATTGTCGATCCGTATTCAAAATGTGGTTTAATTATTGTATTATAAATATTTATTGCAGTTGTTTTTGATATTTTATTTCGTATTCTTTTAAAAAATCCGATTTTTTTCCCGATTTTTTTACAAGTATAGTCTATGTGTTCTTTAAATTTTAAGTCTTTATCTATTATAAATCCGAGATATTTTATGTGTTCAACCTTTTCTATTATTTTATCGTTAATTTTAAATATTGCTTCAGTGTTCATATTTATTTCAATTATTTTTGTTTTATTTTCGTTTAGTCTTAGTTTATTCATTTTTAACCATGTATTAATTTTATTGATATCATGGTACATATTTGCTCTGCAACTTTCATCATCATCTCCTTCCGTGTATATTAATGTGTCATCTGCGTATAGGACCATCCCAGCAGAAATAAATCGAGATTTTGGCGACACAGCATCTGTTTATAGCATACCGTAGCGCATCCAAAGAGCGCTCTTAGGGATGCAGTAAAAGGAAGGGGAAAAAATTTTAATTTTTTTTAAGATTTTTTATATAAAACTTATAATGTGTAATTATTTTTTGATAAAATTTCACACTTGCTTTCCTTTTTAATATTTTTAACACTTTTTGAATAAAAAAACATGAGTTTTAGACAAAGACACATGATTTGACTGCATCATTATTGCGCATTAATCAGCGCTGCAAAGAGCGCTTCAATCATAGCATCTTTGACCGCTGTTCCCAAAAAAAAATCCCATAAAAAATGTGAAAATGAAAATTTCCGATATTTTTTTGATGTTCACTTCCGATTTTTTTTTTTCATTTTGTTTCACATAAATAAAGTTTTGTAAAGTAAAACGAATGAATTTTTTTGTTATATTTTTTTAAATTTTAGTTATTTGATTTCAACTTTGAATTTACAGCATCTTTATTTTGCTTAAATCAGCTCTACAAAGATACATGAATTCACTGCATCTTTAATCTGCTTAAATCAGCGCTAAAAAGATACATGAATTTACAGCATCTTTATTCTGCTTAAATCAGCGCTCTAAAGACACGTGATTTCAGTGCATCTAAAGAGCGCTGTTTCTGTGTATCCAACTAGCGCTCTAAAGTGGGACATCGCCTTAGGGAATCATGCATGAATTCAGCGCAATTGGATGCGCTCCTTTACTCAAGTTCCCCTTCCAAAAGCTGCTGAACGTTCAGCAAAATTTCTGCTGGGATTTCACTTCTTGGCATATCATTAATGTATATAATAAATAAAAGAGCTCCCAAAATTGAGCCTTGTGGTACTCCGAAATTATTTTCAATTTTATTTGATAACACATTATTAACTTTTGTTATTTGTGTTCTATTTTCGAGGTATGATTCAAACCAATTTAATTCTGTACCTTGTATTCCATACATATATAGTTTTTTCACCATTATTTGCCTGTCGATTGTTTCAAATGCTCGTTTAAAATCTAAAAATATTGCCATTACTTTTTTAGTTTTTTCTATATTTTTCCATTTATTTATTACATAGTTTATGGTCGTTTCACATGAGTATTTTTTACGAAATCCTGATTGATATTTTGACAATATAGAATTATTTTCAATATATTTTTCTAATTGTTCTTTCACAACTTTTTCTAAAATTTTTTCGCAGGTTTTTAGTGTATTTATTGGCCTGTATTCTTCGCATTTATTTGTTTTTGGTACTTTTTCAATTGGTGTTATTGTAGTTTCTTTCCAGTTTTCAGGAAATACGCCTGTCTCTAATGATTTATTGATAATTTTTAATATGGTTTCTCCTGTAACGTTCCAGTTATCAAGAATTAGTCTATTGGAAATTTTATCACAGTCTGTTTTATTTTTCATTTGTATAATTATATTCTTAAGTTCTAAAATGTTTATTGCACGGAATTTAAATATATGGTTTATCACAGTTATTTGGTTTTCATATTGCTCATTTTCAATTGAGTCTCTTATTAATTTAATACTATCTACAAAATAATTATTGAATTTACTAGCGATTTCTATATTATCCTTATATTCTACTTGGTTAAATATCACAGTTTTTATCACGTTATGGTTTTTTTTAATTACTAGATCTTTGATCTCTCTCCACATTTGTTTTTGATCGCCTGCATTGTTTATTTTATTATTAATGTATTTATTTTTTTCGTTTTCGATTTTTACTTTGTATAAATTTCTTATTGTTTTATAGTTGGTCCATGCCTGATTCGTGTTTTTCAATTTTGCTGTTTGATATTTTATTATTTTATCCTTCTTCATTAAACGCAATTCATTATTATACCACCGATTTACATTGTTTTTTTCTTGTACTATTTTCTTATTAGTAAATTGTTGTATAGTCTCTTTTAAACAATTATCGAATAAAATCACATTTTCATTAATGTTTTTATCATCAGCATATATCATATTTTTACGTAACTCTTTGTTAAACGTTTCTTTGTTGTATTTAAAAATGTCTAATTCTTTATTTTCGATATTGGTATGATCATTATTATCACTCTTTATTAAAATATTTATCATCTCATGATCAGCTATTTTATTCGTAGTACTGTTATTTACCGATATATTATATTTATTTGTTATTACAAAGTCAATTATGGTATTGGAATTTTTTGCTACTCTTGTATATTCATTAACTAATTGCCTAAGACCATTATCATTTAGTATGCATTCCATTTGATTTTTATATCAATATTAAAATCTCCTGTTATTAAAATATCACAGTTATAATCACAGATTTCTTCAAGCACTTCTTCAAAAATTTTACAAAACTCCGACTCTCCATAACTAGGCGATCTGTATATTGCTGCAATTATCATTTGGTTGTCTTGACATGTGGCTTTACATACTAAAATCCAATATTTAACACCATCTATCTTTTCAATAATTTTAGTAAATTTCCATATCTTTTTAAAATAAATAGCTACTCCTCCAGTTCTTGTAGATGTAGATACCGACAGAATATGATCATACCCTTCTAATATTATTTCAGTTTCTTCGACGTCTTTTGTAATATGAGTTTCCGATAGTATAAAAAAGTCTGGGTTTTCTGTTGACGCAATGACTTCCACTTGATTATAATTATTTATTAATCCTTGAACATTTGTGTATAAAGCACGTATATTCTTTGATTGTTAAACTGATAGGCCAATTCTTCTCATTTTTAAATTCAATTTATTTTGATATACGGGACATTCTCTACTATTTGTAAAATGATTTTCATCTAAATCCATATTAAGTTTGTTGTTCATTTTTCCGCAATTAATACATTTCATTATTTGTTCCGTATTTTTGCATTCTTTCGTTTTGTGTTGTCCATGACATCTTAAGCATACTTCTTGATTTTTACATTCTTTTGCGATATGGTTATATCCTCTGCATTTAAGGCACTGCGTAACATCTGTTCCATCGAACACTCTACATCTTTCCCATCCAATATTTACTTTTCTTGCTTGCAAGACAAACTGCGCTGTACAGGTCTTAAAATAAATACCGGAAAAACAAAGGCACTGAGTTTAGGAGTTGACTCTCCATCAACACTAAATATAGACGACCAAATTTACGACTACACGTCCAACTTTTGCTACCTGGGTTGTGAGATTGACGAAAATGGAGGTGCCGACTTAGATGTAGAGAGTAGAATAAACTAGGCAAGATCATCCTTTGGCATATTAGCCCCAATATGGCAAAACAACAAAATAAGTTTTCGCACTAAGCTTAGAATTTTCGAAGCAAATGTCAAATCGGTACTTCTCTACGGATGCACAACCTGGAAAGTTACGAATATTATTACCCACCGCCTACAAACATTTGTCAACCGCTGTCTCAGAAGAATTCTTCGCATTTTCTGGCCTCGGACAGTCTCTAATGCCGACCTGTTAGTGCAGTCAAGACAGATTCCGATAGAAATTGAAAAACGGAAGCGCAAGTGGCAATGGATTGGTCATACACTACGACAAAACGACGACAACGTGGCCAAACAGGCACTTCGATGGAACCCATCTCAACAATCTAGAAGCGCGATAACAAAGAATAATGTTAGCTGCATTTAAAAGTAACGGACTGAATAAAACTGCATGGTGCGTCGACAGTGGCGCGACAGCACACATGTGCTGTGAACGTCAAAAGTTTACTTCGTTCGTCGAATGTATAGAAAAACTACACTCAAAATAATAACTCTGTAAAATACTCTGTAAAATGACTATAATCTCAATTCAACAGATATTTGACAGAGTTTTCTGTCAAAATACAGATTTAAATTTGTATTTTGTTGTGACAAAACAACAAAGTTTCCTCTGTTATATTACTTTTTTACTTTGTTACCTTAATTTTACAGATAATTAACAGAGTTTTCTGCTAAAATACAGATCTAAGCAAAATACTTCGAATTTTGTTATAACCAAAAAAGTTTTCTGTTTTGAGTAGTTTTTGTTACCAAACATCAAAATTTTATGTGTATATTTTTTTTTTTTTTTGAGAAAAAGTTGAAAAAGTACCAAAAAAAGTTATCAAAAATTTTTTTTCAGAAATCTTGTAAAAATTTTACAAAATAACATGCATTTAACTAAACTCCGTAAATTTACAGAGTTTTTTCTGTATTTTTTTTTTTTTTTGCATCAAATGTATTTTAAAAATACATCTATATTTACATAGTTTTCTTTGCTAAATGGTGGTTTATTTAACCAATATTTTACTAGAAACTCTGTAAATTAACAGTTTTTTTTGTCCAAATAATTTTACAGAGTTTTATAGTAAAATTACATGAGGAGGTCCATAACAAAACGCACCAATTCCACTTTAACAGTTTTTTAGATAAACGCATAAATGTAAACAAAGTCAGTACTGACAATGAGTGTAAGTACTGAGGTTTGGGATGTTTCATAATTAAAGTCAGTAGTGAATTGATGTACAAATATTGAGATTTGTGATGTTTTTAGTAATGGTTACATAGATTTTAATGTGTACAATAGTATTCAGTCAAAAAAACAAAAAAATCAAAAAGTGGAATTGGCGCGTTTTGTTATGGAACTCCTCACATAGTTTTCTCTGTAAAAAAGCTTTCATATCTAACCAATATTTTACTATAAACTCTGTAAATTAACAGTTTTTTCTGTCAAAATCATTTTACAGAGTTTTTTAGTAAAATTACCAAGAAATGTTGTTAGCTGGAAAAGTATGGTGTACTCTGTTAAATTAGCAGAGTTTTTCTGTAATTTAACAGAGTTATTATTTTGAGTGTTATGCTCGCATGTGATGAGTATTAAGTGTTGTGTGAGATTTTAAGCAGCAGTATTTGGAAACGCTAGAACCAGTGACGTTCCGTCTAATGTGCGGAGGTGTTCTCTGAACACCTAGCATTTTTCCCTCAAATAAGTCAGTTTTATATTTTTATAATTTTTTCCAAAGGTTCAAAAATATTTTCGCACATATAATTCGACATGTTGTCATAGCAGAAAATGCACACTTTCAGTTGGTATATCATGTTTAATTTTCGGTCGTTTCATAAAAAAGTTATGCCAAATTTTGTAAGCATGAATGCAATTGTTTCCAACAGTTAAGTGAATGTGCGACAAAATTTAAAGAACAAACGAAGTTGTTGGGTTGTTCTTAGCTTTGTTGCACACACTCAACTAGTGTTAAATTACAACAACTACTACAAACAATATATAAATTTTTAAAGGCATTTTTGTGCGGCAAATTAAGTAGCACACGTAACTTTAAGAGGTGATATCTTTTTACTGGAAAGAGCTATTGCTTTAATTTAAAAGCCATATAATATTTTGGGATTTTATCTATGATTGTCATTACAGATATCATTTAAATTTTACATACAAGGTTGCCAAATGGCTGTCTAAAAAACACACCTTTTTACATGTTTTTTGGTTTTAAACAACAAAAAAAAATATATTTTTTTTTTGTTTTAAATATTGAAAAACATGAAGGTTTGTTTGATGCACGTTAATTTTATTGCGATGATGTGAGGAAGAAAATATTTCGGCGATTGTTAATATTTTCAATTAAAGAAAATAGGATTCATTGCGTTTTACCATTTATTTTTAGCAAAAGAAATTTATTGTTCGCCAACATTAATTGTAACGCAAAATTCGTTTTAAAACAATTTTTTTAATTACATATGTACACTCAAAATAATAACTCTGTTAAATTACAGAAAAACTCTGCTAATTTAACAGAGTACACCATACTTTTCCAGCTAACAACATTTCTTGGTAATTTTACTAAAAACCTCTGTAAAATGAATTTGACAGATAAAAACTGTTAATTTACAGAGTTTATAGTAAAATATTGGTTAAATATGAAAGCTTTTTTACAGAGAAAACTCTGTAATTTTACTATAAAACTCTGTAAAATGATTTGGACAAAAAAAAACTGTTAATTTACAGAGTTTCTAGTGAAATATTGGTTAAATAAACTACCATTTAGCAAAGAAAACTATGTAAATTAACATATATTTGTAAAATGCATTTGATGCAAACAAAAATTTACAGAAAAAACTCTGTAAATTTACAGAGTTTAGTTAAATGCATGTTATTTTGTAAAATTTTTATAAGATTTCTGAAAAAAAAATTGTTTATAACTTTTTTTACTACTTTTTTCAACTTTTTCCAAAAAAATATAAAGATAAAATTTTGATGTTTGGTAACAAAAACTACTCAAAACAGAAAATTTTTTTGGTTATAAAAAAATACAAAGTATTTTGCTTAAATCTGTATTTTAGCAGGAAACTCTGTTAGTTATCTGTAAAATTAAGATTACAAAGTAAAAAGTAATATAACAGAGGAAACTTTGTTTTTTTGTCACAACAAAATACAAAGTATTTTCTTTAAATCTGTATTTTGACAGAAAACTCTGTCAAATATCTGTTG